>SJYT01009330.1:184282-521829 GCA_006410635.1 Cephalophus harveyi
TCTGTCCTTTATTGAGCCCATCTTTGCATGAAATGTTCCCTTGGTATCTCTAATTTTCTTGAAGAGATCTCTAGTCTTTCCCATTCTGTTGTTTTCCTCTATTTCTTTGCATTGATCTCTGAAGAAGACTTTCTTATCTCTTCTTGCTATTCTTTGGAACTCTGCATTCAGATGGGAATATCTTTCCTTTTCTCCTTTGCTTTTCGCCATGATTAGAGGGTTGAAACTTTCAGTCCCATAGCAGGAGGAGAGAGGTGCTAGAGACTGAATCAATAGCCAAGGGCCAATGGTTTAACCAATCATGATTATGTAATGAAGCCTCCAATAAAAACCGAAAAGAAGGGTGTCCAGAGAGCTGCCATGTTGGCAAATATGTGGAGGTACTGAGCTCCATCTCCCCTCTCCCCATACCTTGCTCTTTGTATTTCTTCTTCCTGGCTATTCCTGAGTTATACTCTTATAATAAACTGGCAATCTAGTAAGTAAAATGTTTCTCTGATTTTTGTGAGTCACCCTAGCAAATTAATTGAGCCTGAAAAGGGGGTTGTTGGAACCTCTGATCTATAGTCAGTTGGTCAGAAGCACAGGTAACAACCTGGATGAGCATAGACATCTCAAGAAGGACAGAATAGGAGTGGGGGACATCCTTGTGGGACTGAGCCCATAGCCTCTGGGACCTGAAATTGTCTCCAAGTAGGTGGTGTCAGAATTGAGTTCAATTGTAGGACACCCAATTGGTATTGTAGAATTGCTTGGTGTATAGAAAAAAAAAATCACATATTGAAACAGTGTCAGAATATTATGCACCTTTGTTGCCAAAAATCCTTGAGATGTTGCCGATTGTTACAGTTCAGTCACCTCTCCATCAGCCAACATGGGCACAAAATCACCTCAAGCATTTGGGCAATCAGGGCTATGAAGTCTCAAACTTGTTGTTAAGCTGCTCAGTCCTGTCTAACTCTTTGCGACCACGTGGACTGCAGCACGTCAGGCTTTCCTTCTCCCAGAGCTTGCTCAAACTCATGTCCATTCAGCCATCTCATCCTCGGTCGTTCCCCTCCCCTCCCACCTTCAATCTTTCCCAGCATTAGGGTCTTTTCCAATGAGTCTGTTCTTTGCATCAAGTGGCCAAAGTATTGGGAGTTTCAGCTTCAGCATCAGTCCTTCGAAAGAATATTCACAGTTGATCTCCTTTAGGACTGACTGGTTTGATCTCCTTGCAGTCCAAGGGACTCTCAAGAGTCTCCTCCAACAACAGTTGGAGGAAAGTATCCATTTGAAAGCATCAGTTCTTGAAAGTATCAGTTCTTCAGCACTCAGCCTTCTATATGGTCCACATCTACATCCATATATGACTACTGGAAAAACCATAGCTTTGACTATACAGACCTTTGTTGGCCAAGTAATGTCTCTGCTTTTTAATATACTGTCTAGGCTGGTCATAGCTTTTCTTCCAAGGAACAATGGTCTTTTAATATCATGGCTGCAGTCACCATCTGCAGTGATCTTAGAGCCCAAGAAAATAAAGTCTGTCACTGTTTTCATTGTTTCCCCATCTATTTGCCATGAAGTAATGGAACCATATGCCATTATTTTAGTCTTTTGAATGTTGAGTTTTAAACGAGCTTTTTCCCTATCCTCTTTCACCCTTATCAAGAGGTTTTTTAGTTCTTCTTCACTTTCTGCCATAAGGGTGGTGTCATCTGCATATCCAGGTTATTGATATTTCTCCCAGCAATCTTGATTCCAGCTTGTGCTTCATCCAGCCCAGCATTTCGCATGAAGCGACTTCACTTTCATTTTTCACTTTCATGCATTGGAGAAGGAAATGGCAACCCACTCCAGTATTCTTGCCTGGAGAATCCCAGGGACAGAGGAGCCTAATGGGCTGCCCTCTATGGGGTCACACAGAGTCGGACACAACTGAAGCAACTTAGCAGCAGCAGCACTCTGTATATAAGTTAAATAAGCACAGTGACAATATACAGCCTTGACATATTCCTTTCCCAATTTGGAACCAATCTGTTGTTTCATGTCCAGTTCTAACTGTTGCTTATTGACCTGCATACAGATTTCTCAGGAGGCAGCTAAGGTGGTCTGGAATTCCCATCTCTTGAAGAATTTTCCATAGTTTGTTGTGATCCACATAGTCAAAGGCTTTAGTGTAGTCAACCAAGAAGAAGTAGATGTTTTTCTGGAATTCTCTTGCTTTTTCTATGATCCAACAGTTGTTGGCGATTTGATCTCTGGTTCCTCTGCCTTTTCTGAATCCAGCTTGTACATCTGGAAGTTCTTGGTTCATGTACTGCTGAAGGTGAGCTTTGAGGATTTTGAGCATGATCTTACTAGCACATGAAATGAGTGCAATTGTGCTGTAATTTGCACATTCTTTGGAATTGTCTTTCTTTGAAAGTGGAATGAAAACTGACCTCTTCCAGTCCTGTGGTCACTGCTGAGTTTTCCAAATTTGCTGGCATATTGAATGCAGCACTTTAACAACATCATCTTTTAGGATTTGAAATACTCAGCTGGACATTACTTTGCTGACTAAGGTCCGTCTAGTCAAGGCTATGGTTTTTCCTGTGGTCATGTATGGATGTGAGAGTTGGACTGTGAAGAAGGCTGAGCGCTGAAGAATTGATGCTTTTGAACTGTGGTATTGGAGAGGACTCTTGAGAGTCCCTTGAACTGCAAGGAGATCCAACCAGTCCATTCTGAAGGAGATAAGCCCTGGGATTTCTTTGGAAGGAATGATGCTAAAGCTGAAACTCCAGTACTTTGGCCACCTCATGCGAAGAGTTGACTCATTGGAAAAGACTCTGATGCTGGGAGGGATTGGGGGCAGGAGAAGAAGGGGACGACAGAGGATGAAATGGCTGGATGGCATCACGGACTCAATGGACGTGAGTCTGAGTGAACTCCGGGAGATGGTGATGAACAGGGAGGCCTGGCATGCTGTGATTCATGGGGTCGCAAAGAGTCGGACACGACTGAGCAACTGAACTGAACTGAACTGACAGCTGGATTTCCATCACCTCCACTAGCTTTGTTCATAGTGATGCTTCCTAAGGCCCACTTGGCTTCACACTCCAGGATGTCTGGCTTTAGGTGAGTGATTACACCATTATAGTTATCTGGGTCATTAAGATCTTTTCTGTATAGTTCTGTGTATCCTTGCCACCTCTTCTTAATATCTTCTGCTTCTGTTAGGTCCACCATTTTTGTCCTTTATTGTTCCCATCTTTGCATGAAATGTTCCCTCAGTATCTCTGATTTTCTTGAAGAGATCTGTCTTTCCCATTCTATTGTTTTTCTCTATTTCTTTGCATTGTTCACTTAAGAAGGCTTTCTTTTTTCTCCTTGCTAGTCTCTGGAACTCTGCATTCAGATGGGTACATTTTTCCTTTGCCTTTCACTTCTCTTGTTTTCTCAGCTGCTTGTAAGTCCTCCTCAGACAACCATTTTGCCTTTTTTGCATTTCTTTTTCTTAGAGATGATTTGGATCTCTGCCTCCTATATGATGTTATGAACCTTCATCCATGGTTCTTCAGGTACTCTGTCTATCAGATCTAATCCCTTGAATCTATTTGTCACTTCTACTGTATAATCATAAGGGATTTGATTTATTTCATACCTGAATGGTCTAGTGGTTTTCCCTACTTTCTTCAATTTAAGTCTGAATTTGGCAATGAACAATTCATGATCCAAGCCACAGTCAGCTCCCAGTCTTATTTTTGCTGACTGTATACAGTTTCTCCAACTTTAGCTGCAGAGAATATAATCAATCTGATTTTGATATTGACCATGTGATGATGTCCAAGTGTAGAGTCATCTCTTGTGTTGTTGGAAGAGGGTGTTTGATGTCTCAAACTATACTATTCTAAAAAGAAAAAACAAACAAAAAAACATGATCAAGTGTTTACAGTAGGAAGTTTGAGGCCAGGCAGAGCTGATCTGGAATCCTTCTTACTAAGTGATCTTAAGCACAATGCTTGCCTCTTGGGCCCTCAGTATGATGGTTCGAGAGTCAAACTATCTGTATTCAAATCTTGGGTTGCCACCTACTGGCTGTGTAACCTCAAATAAATCACTGATAAGCTCTCTGAAGCTGTTGCCTCATCTGTAAAATAGGGAAGATAAGTTTACCTACCTGTTAGAGAGGTTTAGATGAAATTATGTAAGTCACATATTCAATGATTAGTTGCCGAGAACCTTCTAAACGCCTGTCAGGGTCTGGTGGTGACAAGATAGGCAAGATCCCTGTTCTTGTAGAGCTCACACTGGAGTGAGAATGAAGAGATGATACAGAGATAATTGAAATAAGAAAATAAGATTAAGCAGCGATTAAAGTAGAGCTGCTCTGGACACAGAAAGGGAGGCCTGAACCAAAGTTGAATATTGGTTGATCAGGGGCAACAGTAGGTCCAAAGGCCTGGAGACAAAGCAGAGTTTGGCACAATCATGAAGGAAAGTAAGGACCAGAATGTCTGGACTGAGCAAAGGGAAGGGCAAGAGGTAGCCAAGGGTTGGACCCGGGAAGCCTTGTTACTCTTATTTTGGGGTTTACTTGAGAAAGGAAGATGTTGGTGGAGGTTTTAAAACAAAACAATCCTGAGCAGAGTGCCATCCATTCTAAAATTCATTCCCAGGATCTATTTGAATGAGGTATGGTTAGACACGCAGACATGGAAGTGACTGTCATGAGGGAAGAAGTTCATACTCACAGATCCCTAGAAGGAGGGATCCTTCACAGGAGCCAGACCAACACAGGGAAGCACCAGGTTCAGCCAGGAGGCAGAGGTGGGTTAGGGCAGAGTGTGGCCCAGAGCCTCTACTGGGGTGCTAGCAGAAAAGAAAGGGTGAGTCAGGGTATGTTTGTTGAGTAACTTTAAAGCTGGATGGCTTGAATAATTTTGATGGGCTCTGGACTCTAGTGGCGTCCCTAGCTGTCTAGTTCCTGGCCCTGGGGTGATTTAGGGCAGGGGAAACATTGGTTCAGTGTGTGAGAGTTTGATAAAGGAAATGATTGGAGAGTCTGGGATCTTTACTAGTTGGTTTGTACATCAAAAGCACACTCAAAGAGAGCTGTTGGCCATTTCTAGGAATTAGCTAGGCCTGAGAAGGGCCATCTCTCCAGCATCAAGGCCCTAGATGTCAGAACATCAAGAATACAGAAAATAAGGAAGATATATCCAATACATTATCACATAACAAGTTTTTCATAATTGATATCCATTAGCATTGTCTAATCAGAGAAGGCAATGGCACCCCACTCCAGTACTCTTGCCTGGAAACTCCCATGGATGGAGGAGCCTGGTAGGCTGTAGTCCATGGGGTCGCGAAGAGTCAGACATGACTGAGAGACTTCACTCTCATTTTTCACTTTCATGCATTGGAGAAGGAAATGGCAACCCACTCCAGTGTTCTTGCCTGGAGAATCCCAGCGACGGAGGAGCCTGGTAGGCTGCCAACTATGGAGTCGCACAGGATCGGACAAGACTGAAGTGACTTAGCAGCAGCAGCAATATAGAGATGAGGGCAATGCCTCCTATTTTGAAAAATTGTGAGCAATTATTATACAATGTATGCAAAGAACCTAAAACATAGGAAGCACTCAAAATTTTTATTTCTTTCCCTTTCCTGCTACAACACATTTTGACCTCTAATGATGTATTTAGACCAGAAAATACCCAATAGCAGATGGGTTCTGACCTGCATTTTAAACTGATAACAAAGTTCCACCTTTCACATACCAAATCAGCCCTGACATATGATTTTTTTAAGGTATTCATTGTTAGATATTGCCACCATATTTGAACGTCTGACAGTTACTTAAAAAGAGGGTGGGATGATTTGAGAGAATAGCATTGAGACATGTATATTACCATACGTGAAATAGATGACCAGTCCAAGTTCGATGCATGAAACAGGGCACTCAAAGCCAGGGCACTGGGACAACCCAGAGGGATGGGATGGGGAGAGAGGTGGGAGGGGGATTTTGGGATGGGGAACACATGTGCACCCATGACTGATTCGTGTCAGTGTATGACAAAAACCACCACAATATTGTAAAGTAATTAGCCTCCAATTAAAATAAATAAATTAATTTTTTTTAAAGTAGTGAGAACAACAGGGCAAGGGAAAGAGAAAAAAAAATTGTTGAGTGTATGTTATAGGTCAAGCAGTGTGTAAGATGTCCATCATCACAATATTTCCCCAAATACAGTCACAAAAGATGCTATGGTCTGACCATTGTAACCATACTTCAGATCTTGTGCTGAAATCCTAACCTTAAAAGATGAAGGAGTGAGAAGGTAGGAGCTTTGACATTGATTAGGTCAAGGGTGGAAATCTCATGAATGAAATTAGTGCCCTTATAAAAAAAGGCCCCACAGAGCTTCCTAGTCCCTTTCCATCAGATACAGACCCAATGAGAGGGCTCCGTCATGAACCAGGAAATGAGGTCTCACCAGCCACCACACCGCATCTGCTGGTACCACGATCTTAGGCTTCTCAGCCTCCAGAACTATGAGAAATTTCTGTGGTTTATAAGCCACCCACTCTGTGGTATCTATTATAGCAGCCTGACAAACCAAGGCACCATGGAAAAGATAATTTTAGCGATCCCTAGACCCAATATTAAATGACATTGAATCACCTGAAGGGAGAATTAATCCCTTTCCCACCTTTCCAACTGCAGCAAGAAAAAGTCCCAAGCAGGCACAAGGCTGCCAACTATGGAGTCGCACAGGATCGGACAAGACTGAAGTGACTTAGCAGCAGCAGCAATATAGAGATGAGGGCAATGCCTCCTATTTTGAAAAATTGTGAGCAATTATTATACAATGTATGCAAAGAACCTAAAACATAGGAAGCACTCAAAATTTTTATTTCTTTCCCTTTCCTGCTACAACACATTTTGACCTCTAATGATGTATTTAGACCAGAAAATACCCAATAGCAGATGGGTTCTGACCTGCATTTTAAACTGATAACAAAGTTCCACCTTTCACATACCAAATCAGCCCTGACATATGATTTTTTTAAGGTATTCATTGTTAGATATTGCCACCATATTTGAACGTCTGACAGTTACTTAAAAAGAGGGTGGGATGATTTGAGAGAATAGCATTGAGACATGTATATTACCATACGTGAAATAGATGACCAGTCCAAGTTCGATGCATGAAACAGGGCACTCAAAGCCAGGGCACTGGGACAACCCAGAGGGATGGGATGGGGAGAGAGGTGGGAGGGGGATTTTGGGATGGGGAACACATGTGCACCCATGACTGATTCGTGTCAGTGTATGGCAAAAACCACCACAATATTGTAAAGTAATTAGCCTCCAATTAAAATAAATAAATTAATTTTTTTTTAAAGTAGTGAGAACAACAGGGCAAGGGAAAGAGAAAAAAAAATTGTTGAGTGTATGTTATAGGTCAAGCAGTGTGTAAGATGTCCATCATCACAATATTTCCCCAAATACAGTCACAAAAGATGCTATGGTCTGACCATTGTAACCATACTTCAGATCTTGTGCTGAAATCCTAACCTTAAAAGATGAAGGAGTGAGAAGGTAGGAGCTTTGACATTGATTAGGTCAAGGGTGGAAATCTCATGAATGAAATTAGTGCCCTTATAAAAAAAGGCCCCACAGAGCTTCCTAGTCCCTTTCCATCAGATACAGACCCAATGAGAGGGCTCCGTCATGAACCAGGAAATGAGGTCTCACCAGCCACCACACCGCATCTGCTGGTACCACGATCTTAGGCTTCTCAGCCTCCAGAACTATGAGAAATTTCTGTGGTTTATAAGCCACCCACTCTGTGGTATCTATTATAGCAGCCTGACAAACCAAGGCACCATGGAAAAGATAATTTTAGCGATCCCTAGACCCAATATTAAATGACATTGAATCACCTGAAGGGAGAATTAATCCCTTTCCCACCTTTCCAACTGCAGCAAGAAAAAGTTCCAAGCAGGCACTAGCGTTCCTTTAATGTCTCTCTAACACTAATCTCCCCTTTCAACAAAGAAGACTCGGAGCCTCGGCAGGCTACAATACTAGCTAGAATTCTAATGATATTGGTGTTTCCCCCTTGATTTCTTAATTGACTTCCTTCTTTACAAAGCAAGAGAGACTAGTGTGACTACATGTGACAAAAATTAATTTAATAATTAATTTTAAATATCTAATTTTTAAATAGAAGTATTTCTAAGTGACTCGGCTTAAAAAGAAACACTATGTTAATAATAGTACAAGCAGCAAAAATCATGCACATGGTATACACGCACAGGAAATACTAGAGTCTTTCCTTTATCTCAATGGCATCCTCATGAGGCAGACGCTGTATTGATCTCTGGTTGACCTATAGGAAACTGGGACACAAAAAGGGGAAATGACTCAGCCAAGATCACATAAGCCTCTGCAACCCAGTTCCATCTGGCTCCAGAGTTTGAAATCTCACCATACTGATAAATCAAGGTGTTTGTTTCCAGAATCAGAAGTTATCAATTTGGGAAAGCCTCATATGTATCTCTTAAGGAAGCTAAGGGACCTACTGTCTTTAGAAATTAGCAGCCAGCTATGCGAGACAGCAAAAGAGACACAGATGTATAGAACAGTCTTTTGGACTCTGTGGGAGAGGGTGGGATGATTTAGGAGAATGGCATTGAAACATGTATAATATCATATATGAAACGAGTCGCCAGTCCAGGTTCGATGCATGATACTGGACGCTTGGGGCTGGTGCCCTGAGATGACCCAGAGGGATGGTACGGGGAGGGAGGAGGGAGGGGGTTTCAGGATGGGGAACACGTGTATACCTGTGGCGGATACATGTTGATGTATGGCAAAACTAATACAATATTGTAAAGTAATTAACCTCTAATTAAATAAATTTATATTAAAAAAAAAAAGAAATTGGCAGCCAGCAGTCTGGGTAACCCTCACCTGGGAAGCCTGGGCAAAGCACTTGATTCTCTCTTCAAGTCTCCAGTAGCTTCTCCTCCCATAGTACAGCTAAAGAGAAAGGCAGAGCAACACTAGAACCAGATGTCACGTTATGAATTGATCTCTTAGATCAGTAATGCAGAGTCCCTGGGACGACAACCTTGTTCCGGAGAAAGCAGCCTTCAGTGCTCAGGTATTCAGGACACTGTGAAATTTCCCTGAACAGGACAGATCATTCTTCTGCCCTATCTAGCCCGGTCCAGCCATTAGATGGCCTGCCTGCTGTCCTTTCTAGCTGTTCTTCTTCTGTCCCCATTGCTGCCTAGTGGAACTGGCCTTATCTAGACATTGATGAGTCATGCTTCTGTACATTTCAATGTTTTATCCCTGCGGGGAAGATTCTGGTAAGTATCTTCACTCTCACTGTTCTTAATACCCCATATCTCCCTCTTAAGACTATTTCTAAGGCTCTTAAAGAAAATCGAACTTTTTGGCAATGATTGGGAATGGAAAAAGCTCAAGATTGGGATGGTGGGGGGCAGTGGTCTCATGATTAGCTGGCTGGAAAGAATATTCAAACCACCTCTCATCTTTCAGTTTCACAACTTAAGTACCTCAAGTGTTCTGGGTGCTACACAGTATGTGAGAATTCTTGGTCTCTGAAACTCCACAAATCAAAGGAAAATTACATTTGGTAACTTTTTATACATACAACACACAGACATGATGGTAACTCTACTGCTACTGTCTTTTTTGGAGCCAATTCTCAATTGTGCTGAGAATGGCTTCAGCTTTGAGTTGTACAAGCTGTGTTTATGTTCCAGCTCTGACGCTAATGCAGTGTGTGGCCATGGACATATCACTTAACTTCTCTGGATCTCAATTCTCTCATCTGTAAAGTGGGGCAATTGGATAGAATTCTCTCTGTGGGTCCCACCGCTCTCAAATACTAGGTCATTGTGGGCACACTGCTTCCTCTCTCTGAGCCACAGATTTCCCATATGTAAAATGAGCTTAATTAAGCCCTGGTCACTTCACAGAATAATGATGATTAAAATAGAATGGTTTATGTGGCTATACAGGCATACCTTGAAGATATTGTGGATTTGGTTCCAAACTATAGCAATAAAGTAAATATCACAATAAAGTGAGTCACTCAAATGTTTTTATTTCCCAGTGCACATGAAAGTTATGTGTACAGTATACTGCAATCTATCAGGTGTGCAATAGCATTATGTCTAAAAAAGCACATTAAATAAAAGATACTTTAGCTAAAAGATGCCAACCATTGCCTGAGCCTTCAACTAGTCATAATCTTTTTGCTTGGTGGAGGATTTGAAATATTTTGAGAATTACCACAACGCGACACAGAGACATAAAGTGACAAAATGCAGTGGGAAAGATAGTGCCCTGATGGACGTGCTTAATGCAGAGTTGCCACAAACTTTCAATTTGTTAAAAATGCAGTATCTGCAAAGCCCAATAAAACAAGATATGCCTGTACTTTGTTAAAAGTCCTATCAATTGTGAAGTGTGACTGTAATGAGAATAAAGATCTTTGGCTGATCAATGTGTGTCTTTTAAATGAAAGGGAGAGTCTTTGGGGTGTTTTTGAGAAGTACTCCTCACATCATTACAGAGTTTTATCTAGACCATCTTTATCTCTAGGAGATTATTATCTAGGAGATTATTTTTAAATTGTAGGAAGAACATTTGGGCTTCCCAGGAGGCGTAGTGGCAAAGAACCCATCTACCAATGCAGGAGACATAAGAGACACAGGTTTGATCCCTGGGATGGGAAGATCCCTCGGAGGAGGGCGTGTCAACACATTCCACTATTTTTGCCTGGACAATCCCGTGGACAGAGGAGCCTGGCAAGCGACAGTCCAGAGGGTCTCAAAGAGTCGGAAACAGAAGTGACTTCACACATAAGAATATTTAACACAAGATCTACCCTTTAACAAATTTTAAGTGTATAATACAATATTGTTAACTATAGGCATGATGTTAAAGATAAGATCTCTAGGATTTATTTGTCTGGTATAACTAAAAGTTTATGCTCTTTGAGTAGCAACTCTCCCTTCCCATCCACTCCCAGCCCCTGGCAACCACCATTCTCCTTCTGCTTTAATGAGTTTGCTTTGTTTACGTAAGGAGCATCATGCAGTGTTTGTCTCTCCATGACTGGCTTATTTCATTCAGCCTAATGTCCTACAGATTCATCCACATTATTACAATGAGAGAAATTTCTTCTTTTTTTAAAAGCTGAATAACATTCCATTATTATATATGCATGTACATATATATATGTGTGTGTGTATATATATATATATATAACATTTTCTTTTTCCATTTGTCCATCAATGAACGTTAGGTTGTGGCCACATCTTGGAGATTGTGAATAATGCTGCCACAAACATGGGAGTGAGGAGATACTAGAGGGTTCATGGGGAAGCAAGAAGTCACAGATCTGGAATGGGCAGAAAACATGAATCTCAGAAATGGCCCCAGAGCAGATGAGTCCTGTTGGGCTGTCCCCAGAGAGATGAGTAAAATCCATCTCTCCTGCCCATGTTCCACTCATTCAAGATTCTAAACCCCAGCAGACAGACTCTCACTGACCAACTTTATGGTACCTGACCGGCCCCCACTGTCCTCCTTCAAAGGATCTGGCCTTTTCTGCTTCTGTAAAGGGGTGACAAGTTCCTGAATTCATGCTCCTTCTGAGAACACATCCGATGGGGAGGATCATTCTTTGAAAAGGAAATCAGGATCTGTTAGGAAGAGGAATAAGATTCTGTGCAGCCTCCGAATGTGAAATAGCCACTTCCCAGAGGTCACTTAAACGCTTAAGTATTGATAATCACAATATGTCACCCTCAGATATGATTTCTTTTTTTACCTTTTGCTGTTGCATGTTTCCCCACCTGATAAGAAAGAGGTCATTTGATGAGACAGACTGGTTGTCTCTTAGCTCCATCTCCTCTCTCTTTTCTCCTCTCCTCACTCCTCCCCTTGCTTCCTGCCCTTCCCCTCCTCTTTTCTCTCTCTCCCTCACCTCACTTCTGTCAGGTAAGGTGACAGGAGCAAAATGAGCCTTAAAGGCTATTTAGTAGTCTTGTAGATCTCTCTGAACAAGCGAAAAGACTGTTCTCCTGTTTCAACATCCTGATCAATTACAACCTCCCTCATTCTACCACAAACACACATGCACATGCCTTCCCTCAATCTAACAAGCACAATCTAACGTACACCTTTGTGTGCACACTTACACCCATGAACACACACATATGTGAAGAAATACACAAATACACATGTGCGGGTACATCACACAGGCATGCACACACATGCACATGCACACACACACAAACGCTTGTGCTTATATATACATGTTCATGCACACAAGGACAAATACACACACACACACGCACACACACCCCTAACTCTCACCTCCCTTCCTCTCAGACAAAAGCCCATTTCCTTTCCCTCATCCACAGCCACTCATCTCCTGTTGATGAAATTTACCTTTTCCCCCCACAGAGCCATAGGGGAGAGAGAGGCACACAACTGTGGAAATATTCTCTTCCTGCTCTTCGGCAGCCCCTGACCACTCAACAGGTCAATGACAAGAAACAAAAGACTTTATCCAAATTCCATCAGAATTGACATGCCCCTCAAAGAACTCAGTGCATGGCTATTACAAGCAGCGCTGTGATGAATCCTCAGCAGCCCACCAAGATGTTCTCAAGCATAAGCTGTGCCCGTGGACTAAAACCAACACTGCTTAGAAACTCAAGGAAAGCAAGCAAGAGGCTGCAGACAAAGACAAACTGGTAAGGGATCTATCAGAGCTGGCCAAGGGCAGTAGAGAACCAGGATAATCAGGGGGATATGTCAGGTACCATTCTAACAGCCTAATAGCAGGGAAGGAGTGGTCTTCTGTAACACGTCTGAAGGCTGGATGTCTAAGGAGCTGCAACACCACAAGGAGGTGTTGATTTCAACAATAGCTTGTAATAATCTGCTTGGCCAAGAGACTTTACACAAGGTATTTTTTCCTATGTATTACTATAAGAATTTTCAAGGATACACAAAAATTGAAAGAGTTTCACAGTGAAAACTCATATATCCGTGACCTAGACTCCACTGTTAATATCTCCCTGCTTAAACACGTATCTCTCCTTCCTTCTCTCTAGTCATCAATGCATTTCAATTTTTGATGCATGTTACAGTGACACACTGAGTGTCTCACTCCAGAACTTCAGCAGGCATGTCATTAACTAGAGTTCAGTGTTTGTTTATGGTTCGTACACAAGATACTTTTGATATTAAAAAGGAGGGTTAAGCAAAATTGAAAAAGACACATAGAGCCCCGTGTTCATTGCATCACTATTTACAATAACTGGGACATGGAAGCAACCTAGAGGCCCATTGACAGATGAATGGATAAAGAAGTTGTGGTACATTATAATACAAAGGAATATTACTCAGCCATAAAAAGGAACTCATTTGATTCAGTTCTAAAGAGGTGAATGAGCCTAGAGCCTATTCTGCAGAGTGAGGTGAGTTAGAAAGAGAAAGACAAACATTTTGTATTTACACATTTACATACATGGACTCTAGAAAGAGAATACTGGCAAACCTGTCTACAGAGCAGCAATGGAGACACAGATGTAGGGAATAGACTTGTGGGCATGAGGGGAAGGACAGGAGGGATGAATTGAGAGAGTCACATTAAAACATATACATAACCATATTTAAAATTTGATAGCCAGTGGAAATTTGCCATATGACACAGGGACCTCAAATCCAGTGCTCTGTGATGACCTAAAGGGGTGGGACAGGGTGGCAGGTGGCAGGGAGGTTCAAGAGGGAGGGGACATGCATGTACCTATGGCTGATTCATGTTGCTATATGGCAGAAACCAACAAAATATTGTAAAGCAATTATCCTCCAATTTAAAATAAATAAAAAATTTTAAAGTTGGGGGTGGCTAGGAAAAGGAAAGGATGAATAAGTGAAGCACAGAGAACTTTTAGGGCAAGGAAAATATCCTTTATGATGCTATAATGATGGATAATGTCCTTAAATATTTGTATAAACCCATAGAATGTGCACCACCAAGAGTGAAGGCTAGTGTAAAATATGAACTTTGGATGATAATAATGTGTGCGCATGTTCATCAGTTCTAACAAATGTACCACTCTGGTGAGGAATGGGGGAGGATCCACTCGTGTAAGGGCAGAAGAGATATGGGAAATCTCCCTACTTTATGCACAGTTTTGCTGTGAACCAAAAACTGCTCTAAAAAAAATTAAGTCTGGTTTTTAAATTACATAAATAATTTTAAAATGAAACAAAACATATAACTGTGGCAAAGGGCTTCCCTGGTGGCTCAGAGGTTAAAGTGTCTGCCTGCAATGCGGGAGACCTGGATTCGATCCCTGGATCGGGAAGATCCCCTGGAGAAGGAAATGGCAACCTGCTCCAGTATTCTTGCCTGGAGAATCCCATGGACGGAGGAGCCTGGTAGGCTACAGTCCATGGGGTCGCAAAGAGTCGGACACGACTGAACGACTTCACTTCAAGAGAGGACTAACATACTGGCATCCCAAGGGCTGGATTCAGCTTCCAGATGTGCTGGCTTTACCTGCCCAGCATCTATTCCCATTCCTCCTGTTACAGAATCTCAACTTTCCTTTGGATAAATGGTCTACCTTATTTCACAGTCCAAGTGGTTAGGGAGAAATTAACTCCTTCTCTTGGCTCCATTGCTGGACCCATGAGCCCCAGATGACCAATGGGTACATTTTTGACTAACTTCAGAAATCCAATGCAAACTGGTGAGTTTGGCTGACATGGGTACACAGAAGGGCTGGTCCAACAAGAGTCAAATTTCTCTTTTAGCTCAAGTTACTAATCTGTTAGGATACATCCAAGGATGTCCATCTTCTTATGATGCTGTAAGAGCCTACAAGAGAATGCAGCTAATCCAAAGCAAAGCAGAGGCCATTGGTGGAAAGGGACGGGTAGTTTTTGCTCCTGGATCCAGCCAGGCCTAAAGTTCAGCAAATATCCATACTTTCCAGTAGTGAACTTCCATACTTTCCAGTTATGACTCAATACATTCCTTTAAAAAAATTAAGCTGGTTTGACAGGGCTCTATAACAACCTAGAGGGATAGGAAGGGGTGGAAGGTGGGGGGGAGGCTCAAGAGTGAGGGGACATATGTGTACCTGTGATTGATTCATGTTGACGTATGGCTGAAACCAACGTAATATTGTAAAGCAATTATTATTCAATTAAAAAGAAATACAATTTTAAAAATTAAGCTATTTCGAGCTTTTTATATTGATTTCAATAAAAAGATTTCTGATGAATACACAGTAGTGAGCTGATCTGCGAAATGCATTCAGGTCTGGGTTCAAGGAGCCGCTACACCCCCTGCAGCGAGGTCTTAATGAAAGATTAAGACTTCCTTCTTCTTCCTCTATAAGGAAGAAAACCGACCCTGCCCATGAGGTAATCCAAGTCCAGAACTGCAGGTGACAGGTAATGCCTAAGCCTCAGCACACCAGGGCAGGTATTGCAGAGGAGGCATGTCAGTCAGGGAGCTGCAGTGGGTGTCCTGGGCAGGGAAGGCTTTGGGGATGAAGAGTCTCAAAAAGTGAGGAGGGACCAGCAGACAAGTTACACTCCTATGGGAGGTGGGGGAGAGCAGGTGGGGCCTCCGGAGCTCCAAGCCCTCGTTCGCCAACCCGCCTAGCCTGAACAATCTCAGTCATAATCACTGTGAGTCTCTCTCTATCCATCTGTCTTTCCATACATCCATCCCTTATCTCTCCATGTCTCTCTCCGCATCTTTGTCTCTCCCTCACTGTCTCTTCCTTCTTTTCCTCTCAGCCTCTCCCTCCCTCTCCCTCTCTGTCTGGTGTGGCCCCCTCTCCCTCCCCTTCCGCCTCCTCCCTCTCCTTCACCCACTCTCTCCTAACTTCTGGGAGGCAGTCGGCTCCATCACCAGCACCACTGGAGTTCAACGGAGCATCAGTTCTCACGTGTCCAACTCGACAGCCTCATAACTTGTCTTCCCGTCCTGTCCTTGTTCTTGCCTCCCTTCCATCAATCCTCCACCTCCTGACAAAGCAAACGTTTTAAAATGCAAATCTAACTCTGGCACTCCCCTGCTTACAACCAGGGATAAAGACTGAAGTTCTCGCACAGGCTACGAGGCCCTTCCCACTCTCCAAGCACAGCCAGGTCTGTGCACCCTGGCTCACTGCACCCCAGTCCCCCACCTCTTCTCAAAGGGTCTGTCTCACTCCCACCCCAGGACCTTTGTTCTTGTTCTTCTTTCTCCCTTGAAATGCTCTCCTCACTCCCAACCCACCATCTCTTTCCTAATTAACTATTATTCATCCTTTCCATCTTCTTTCAGGTCCAGATATCACTTCCTCAGAGGCCTTCCCTGATTGCCAAGCCACATCAGATATCACTGTTATATCTTCTCTCATTCTTTTGACTTTTTCTTTAAAGCATTTATCCAAGTTTATTATTATGTGTGTGAGTGTGTATGTGTCTGTCTGCTTCTTTGTGGTATCAGATAGATTAATTCATGCCTATCTTTTGCACTTAAGATCCAGGAAAGTAGAGAACAACTTTTCAAAACAACTATATGCCCTGAACTCAGTACAGTGGCTGGCACATACCTTTAGTTTTGTTTTGTTTTGTTTTGTTTTTTTTACAGTCCCCACCTCTTCCTATGGCTTTCCCAACACTGAAAAAGTGTTAGCTACAATATGTATTATATTTTTGCAACTGTTTTTCTCAGAGTAAAGAATCATTACTTCATACCCCTGTCCCTGTAAAGGGAGGAGAAATGAAAGCTAGACCAAGAGGGCCGGGTGTCACCAGGAAAATCACACATTTCCTTATTGAAGTGAAGAATAAACCATAGTTCTGCTCCACTCATGTTTATTACCTGCCCAGGCTTATAGGCATTTGAGTTTGCAACTCTCTCCCCTAACATTCTCCATATATTTCTATTCTATTATTTAAGATTTGTTGCTGGACACCTCCCTGGCACTGTGCGCTGCAATACAGCAGAGGACAAGACAGATGAAATCACTGCCCTGGTGTCACATGGAGCCCACATTACATTGTGTGACAGTTTTCTATTGGATACTTGTCCTTCCACTAAACTAAGCTCCTCCCAACGGCTATAGCACAGGCTCTGAAGCCAGACTACCTTCAACCTAATCCCACCCAGGTGGCCTTGGCAAATTACTAAACTTCTCTGTGCTTTGGTTTTCTCACCTGTGAAATGGGGCTAATAATTGTACCTTCCTTCCAGTATTACCATGAGGATAAAATGGGTTAAGACATACCTGTTTCATAAACCCCCAATCAACATGAATTTTCATTACTCACCTCTGT
This sequence comes from Cephalophus harveyi, assembly GCA_006410635.1. Lineage (NCBI taxonomy): Eukaryota > Metazoa > Chordata > Mammalia > Artiodactyla > Bovidae > Cephalophus > Cephalophus harveyi. The sequence continues at coordinate 201,672 of SJYT01009330.1, forward strand.
ATCCTCAGCAATGCCAGCTTCACAGACATGCTATCACATAGGCCCCTTACTTAGAAGAGGTCCTTATTTGGTTTAATGCTCTGCTGTCTTTAATTAAAATTAAAGAGTTTTAATAACCCTAAAATTCTTAATTTTTGAACAAGGGCCCTACATATTCATTTTTGCATCAGGCTGTGCAATTATGTGGCCAGTCCTGGTCAACATACATCAAATGTCCAGCAAAAGTCTGTTGAAAAATGAATAAGTATATGATTTTCACCAACCATAGTTGTCAGCTCACATACACCATTGTCTTAGAGAACCAGTCAAGTGGGTCAGCACTTGAACAAAGTGGGTCAGACCTTGTTGTTGACTCATCACGTCCCTCTCCCAGAACCAAGAATACCCATGGTCTGACCTAGGACTGAAAGGGTTTCTCATCCCACCCCCACCCCCCATTTCCCAGGAAACTTGGACCTTGACAAGCTGCCAAGGCTCTTGATAGAGCTGCAGAGAACCCAGTCCAATTCTCTGTTCTCCAAAGTTGTAGTCTGCACTGTCTCTGCTGTTCCACACCCTCCCTCCCTCTTCAGCATCCTTCGAATGAGGCATACCTGGTTTCCTTCATCTCCATTTTATAGATGGAGAGATGCAGGCTCAGAAACAAGGCCCATTAAAATTCCCCATGTAGCACAGTTCCTCTGCCCAGTCAAGTTTCTGGTTTTATAAAGAGTCTCTAACTAGAGTCCTAGTCCTTCTAGTCAAGGCTATGGTTTTTCCAGTGGTCATGTATGGATGTGAGAGTTGGACTATAAAGAAAGCTAAGTGCCGAAGAATTGATGCTTTTGAAATGTGGTGTTGGAGAAGACTCGAGAGTCCCTTGGACTGCAAGGAGATCCAACCAGTCTATCCTAAAGGAGATCAGTCCTGGGTGTTCATTGGAAGGACTGATGTTGAAGCTGAAGCTCCAATACTTTGGCCACCTCATGCAAAGAGCTGACTCATTTGAAAAGACCCTGATGCTGGGAAAGATTGAGGGCAGGAGGAGAAGGGGACAACAGAGGATGAGATGGTTGAATGGCATCACCAACTCAATGGACGTGAGTTTGGGTGGACTCCGAGAGTTGGTGATGGACAGGGAGGCCTGGCATGCTGCGGTTCATGGGGTCGGACAAAGCTCATGCTATGGCAAAGAGTCAGACACAACTGAGCGACTGAACTGGAGTCCCAGAATCAAACCACATAAACTATTTTTAAAGTAGCAATCATACATGATAATTACATGCTAAACCTGAGCTTGTGCCCTCCCCCAACCCTACCGGGACCCAATTTTCTGACCCTCTATTCCACAAAGACAGACCCATTGCCCTATACCCTGCATGCCCCGGGTCAGTGCTGCCAGGGCCCTCCATTCTTTCAGTGTTTCTTGAGAACCTGCAAAATGCAAGCACTGTGTAGAAGCACAGATAAGAAATAAGCCAAAAAAACAAATTGTATATAGTATGTCCATGGTGCCAAGCTTTCGAGCAGGGGAGGGCCAGAGGAGTAAGCATTTTGGCCAGGAGTTGGGTGAAAATATCAATTTTAAATAGGAATGTTAGGGAAGGCTTCAGTGAGAAGGATGCATATAAGCAAAGACCTAAAGAAGGTGAAGAAGCAGGTTAAAGCAGTTTTCTGGAAAAAGAGCACTACAAGCTGAGGAAAGAGCCAGTGAAAAAGCCCTGAGGCATTATCCGTGGGTCACAAGGTAAGGAAATCTCTAAATAGCCTGGAAGCTTTGTCAAATCACACACACCTGCCCTTCCCGAACCCCAGTTTCTCATCTCAGTCTGGTCTCCTGCAGACAAATCTAATCTATAGGTTCTTGAACAATTATTTGCCAAACCTCTATGATGGCATGCTTTATATATTAACAAGCTGGAAAGGTTTTTTGTTTTGTTTTGTTTTTATTTGGGGTCATCACATTTAAATGGGAGAGTTCACAGAAAAGTTTTAATATCCAACTTGGCTTGAGTTATCAGACCTGGCCTCACGGGGCCTACATGACTCTGTAATAATCTAACAATGACATGTAATGATCTAACAATTCTAATGATGGGAACTGGACACAGGTCCCTTGTTGGGCAGGGGAGAGGCAAGATAGAGGGGCCAGGGAACTCTTTATCTTGGGCCACCTGGAGTCCACCCAATTCCCTTCCCCCTTGCAATAAATGTGGAAGGAGGGTGGGACACAGAGGGGAGACTTAGTCTTCCCTCAGCTCATCATATGCTCCTGCCGTGGCAGCTGCTCACCCCCACCTCTTCTTGGGATTTCTTTTTTTTTTTCTTAATTTTAATTGGAGGCTAATTATAATATTGTAGTGGTTTTTGCCATACATTGACATGAATCAGCCATGGGAGTACATGTGTTCCCCATCCTGAATCCGCCTCCCACCTCCCTCCCCCATCTCCTTGGGATTTCTACAGAATCTCTAACACTCTCACACACACTGTCTTGAGCCCAGAACAGGCATGTCTCCTTTACCAACTCTGTCGTGACCCACAAAAGAGCCTCATGGAGAACTCCCCCTCTGCCTACTGTGAGATGGGAGTGCTTGTTCCCCCCAACTCTCCAAGATTGCTGATATCCCCACCAGCTTCATTTCTTTTATCCTTCACTCAGCCTTCAAACATTAGTCCACCCCGCAGATAGCTCCCACGTGCATCTGTCTGTGTGCCCCGTGAGTGTGGTCACTGTGCATGTTGATGAGGGTGCCCTTCCGTTTTCATGTGTCTAGATGTGGGATGAAAGGGCTTCCACGTGCTGGCCTGAGTGTATGAGTGCGCCCCCATGATGAGGTACTAAGTTTGTGAGTGTAGATGAGTCTCCCCGCGTGGCTGCCATCCTATCGCTGGCAGGAGGGCTCCTGTGTGAAGGGCTTCTGCTACCCTGCCCGCATCCCATTCAAAGGCACTCAGCTCAGGTACAGCCCACCTCCGGCCTCCCCCAGAGTCAGCACACACACTCAGCTGCACACTTTCTTTTAAACTCGGGCCCTCTGGACCAGGAAAACAGAGAACCCTGGAGCATCCTCATGTATGGATGTGAGAGCTGGACTATAAAGAAAGTTGAGCACCAAACAACTGATGCTTTTGAACTGTGGTGTTGGAGAAGACTCTTGAGAATCCTTTGGACTGCAAGGAGATATCCTAAAGGAAATCAGTCCTGAATATTCATTGGAAGGACTGATGCTGGAGCTGAAGCTCCAATACTTTGGCCACCTGATGGGAAGAACTTACTTATTGGAAAAGACCCTGATGCTGGGAAAGATTGAAGGCAGGAGAAGTGGATGACAGAGGATGAGATGGTTGGATGGCATCACCGAGTCAATGGACATGAGTTTGAGCAAACTCCAGGAGTTGGTGATGGACAGGGAAGCCTGGCTTGCTGCAGTCCATGGGGTCGCAAAGAGTCGGACACGACTGAGTGACTGAACTGAACTGAACTGAGAGCATCCTTGCTCCTACAGCCTCCTCTTCTCACCCCCTGCCCTGAGTGGAGAGTCTTCTGTAGGAGATGGACTTGAAGCACTGGCAGGAGCGGGGAGGGGGAGCGGGAGGTAAAGGGGGAGACGAGAGCTGGATGAAGGGAAGGTCGAGAAAGGCAAACTGAGGACACGCCGCCCCAATACAGAACCTTTGCTGGAGAAGCAGGTCCCACCCACACCACGCCCCTCCCACTCAGGGCGGGGGACGGAGGGTTGGAGATGAAGGCAGCCTGTTTCCACCCAGTCTTCCTTTGGGGTTCTCAGGTCTAAGTTCACGTCTCCTCCAGAATCTGGAGCAGAGAGGGGCAGCTGGGACCCCCTCCTCCAGAGCATCTCACCCCACCCCGCCACCCCTTCCTTCCACCGGGTCCAGGCAGTTGCTGATTGGCTGCGGGGACCGGCGTCCCAGCCCCCCGGCTCGAGGCGGGAGCCGAGCGAGCCCGAGGTGGGAGGCGCACAAATGGGCTCCAGGAGCCCCTCCCGAGTCCCAGCGCCCAGCGCCCAGCGCCCTGCGGGAGGGCTGAGCCGGGATTCCAGGCGGGCAGGTGCGGAGGGGACCGCGGCCAAGGGGAGAAGCAAGTCCTGCGGGAAGAGGGGCGCTGCTGCTCCGGCTGCTGCCTAGGCGGTCGCCACCACCGAGCCGGCGTCCGGAGCGGGGCTGGCAGGCCGGGCGCCGAGCCGCGGGGAGCGAGGGGCGCGCTCATGGAGCACACGCACGCCCACCTCGTAGCCAACAGCTCGCAGCCCTGGTCCCCCGGCTCGGCCTGCGGCTTGGGCTTCGTGCCCGTCGTCTACTACAGCCTCTTGCTGTGCCTCGGTTTACCAGGTGAGGGACGTGGGGGAGAGGGAGGGAAGCCGGGAGCCCAGAGAGTGCGGGGCGAACCCTGCCCAGGGCCCCCGGGCCTGGCCACCTTCTCGGCGAGATCCCTGGCGCCCCCTCTGCAAAAAGTTTACGCCTTTCCGGGCAACTGCGGACATTTCCAGACTCTGGGGGGTGAGAGGAAGTTGCGGTGGCCTGGCGGGGACGGTGCGTGTGTGTGTGTGTGTGTGTGTGTGTGTGTGTGTGTGTGTGCGCGCGCGCGCGCGCGTCTCAAGAGTGTGCGCGGTGGGCGATGGGCCAGGATGTGTGTGGGGTCGGTGCGAGCGAGCGGGGTTTGAGCTCCTCAGTGTGTATTTGTGTGCGCGACTGAAGGGCTCGGTCAGGCGTCCGTGAGGGGCTCCAGGGAGGGCTGTGTGTGTGTGTGTGACTCGACTGCAAGTCCGGACAAATGGTGTCATGGGGGCCTCCTCTCTCCCGTCGCCCCCCACGTCCGCCCAGACTAGGGGCACCTCTGCCCCGCGCCGCCTGACCCCAGAGGACGCTGAAAACCCTGATCCTGGGCACCCTCTTGTTCGGGGGGTGCTGGGATTGAGCAAGGACTGATCCCCCCGCTGCCACCCTGAGGAAGGCGAGGCCGGCTAGGAAGTCAGGGTGGCTCCAGGACTATGCCCTGGACAGGGCAAGGGTGCGGAGGGACCTGCGGGCTACCGAGGCCGCCACCGCAGGGGGTCACAGTCTCCTTGAGGACCTGCCTCGCCTCTTGGCTTTGCCTCCCAGTCCACCGACCCTGGGCAGCTCACCGCTGCTGCAGATGTCTGTCTGGTTCCACATCTTAGCCTGCTGTCCGAAGTGTAGCTGAGACTTGTACTGAATTCCTGAAGAAAGCTTGGGGTGGGGGGGCGGCAGGGGGCGTTGCCGACGCGGGGAAGTGGGGAGTTGGTGCTTGCCAGGGCACCTGAGGCAAGGAAGAGTTTGGGGGGCTCCGACTGGAGGTGGACACTTCTTCCAGATAGTCCCTACGACAGTCCCTGAATCTCTGTGGCAGAAATATTCCTGAAGATCACTTGCGGGCAGATGGGAGAGAGGGACAGAAAGAAATAGGAAAAAAAAAAAATCCAGTCCTACCTAAAGCCTAGAATCATAGCATCATCTACCCTGCTGCCTTCAGGATCCTGGGAACTTGAGAGCTGGATTTCTGAAGAGCCTGGCTGAGATTTCCTTTCCAAAACATTCAACTTGGTAGCCACAGCCTCTGCAGTATTTAAATAAATGGCCCCTCTCCCAAATTTGGCAGGTAGGAGAAAGCATAAGTTTGCTAAGACTGAGCCTCTCTGCCAATGAGTGATGAGGCTTTTATTACTAACTAATTGCTCTGGCTGCCTTGGCAGAGAGCTAGCCTAATTCTCACTGCTGCGGTGGCGGGCACGTGTCCTGTAATTACCCCAAGTTAAGCCCAGCTCCCACCTCCCCGCCCCCACCCCCTGGCCCTCCTGAACCTCTCCAGAACTGTCCTTTGAGGAGTGTTTTTGAGAAGGTTACTTATTTGATGAACCACAGAAATGACAGAGCCCCCTTTCCTTTTAGCCCTCATACCAGAATATATCTGACTCCCGTCGGTCACCCCTCCATCTCCTTTTTAGACTAAAGTTACCACTCTCTCAGGCTTTTCTTCTGAAAACCCCTTGAGGCACAGAACCATAGAGACAAGGAAAGGCTCTCAGGGTCCACAGCAGGGAAATGAGGATGGGGAGAATGAGGGAAAGCTCATATCTTCAAACCCCTCAGGGTTGGAGTCAAGGTACTGCCCATTTACAGATTAACTCCCATGCCTGCTAGGACCTTCCTGCCCCTGGCATTGGCACCTGTCTTATGCCAGGCACAGACTCTTCAAGGCTGAGCCCAGGGCTTGGAGATTTAAAAGAGTGAGGAATTTTGATTAGAACTTGGAGGACATTGATGTGTTCATACATTCAGATTTATGACCACCTATTGTTGTGCCAAGAGCTGAGGAGGTGACTCAGAGACCCCTAAGACACAGTCTCTGAGATCAGGGAGCTCAGAGATGGACGCAGAGGGACCAAACATCCTGGAGAAGAACCACTGGAGAGGCCAGGCTTGCGGGAAGATCATGGGCTGGTAACAGCTTGGTTAATGGCTTGCAAGGTGGTTCAAGGGTGACAGCCTTAAGTCTTTCTCTTAAAACCGTAAGGACAAAAAATATGTCCTAGTGACTAAGAGTGCAGACTGTAGAATGAAGCAGAGTTGGCCGTTAATCTATGAACTTTTTAATGTCTCTGTGCCTCAGTTTCCCCTTCTGTGAAATGGGCATTATGAGAGTAGCTACCCTTGAAATTGTGGTGAGAAGTAAAGATGTTGATGGAGATGAGGTTGCAAGTCAAGCGCTCAGCCCAGTGCCCAACACTCCACACATTGATTGCTGCCGTGTGTGCTGCTGCCGTTGTTATCCTGAAGCTGATTCAGTTGTAGGAAGGACGGGGGCTGCTTAGCCCTGCCTGAGCTGGAGGAAGGACTTGGAGGCACGCGGAGAAGAGCACTGGGCTCAGTGCCGGCTCCTCCGGCAGAGCTCATTTGGGTATTCCCCGCCCTGCCCCCAGCCCCCGACAATTAGCAAACTCTCACTACCCTACCTCTGAAGCTCAGCTATGCTGGGTGTGAAGTAACAGACCGAAGAGCTTGGTAATATTGTTGAAAACTGAGATTTTAATTGAATCACTTTTCCTGGCAGTGGACTCACCCCAATTTCAAATTCTCACTGTGGTGGTAGAGGGTTAGGGAGTGGCTGTGTGTTGGCAACAGGGGAGCCAGAAGCTAGGGGAATCCAAGGCTGTTTCTTAGCCCCTTCATCCTCTAGATAGAGAAGAAGAGCTTGGTAAAGGCCATATGGTCCAATCCCCTGCCCCTAGGAACTGCCCCAGACAGTCTAATTTAACTGGTCTGGTGGAGAATACAGGGATTTCTAACGTGGAGTTAATAGGCAAAGCTCTGCCAGTTGAGAATTCTTACTCTCTGCACCACAGCTTTCCCCACCCATAAAATGGGTGGAGCACACAGGCAGTTTATGTTAAGATACTATGTTAAAATGGCTTACCACAGTACTCAGACTGTGGAAAGCACTGTCACTCAATGCCTTCTCCACCCTGGATTTTTTTCCTGTATAAAATGCTTATATTGTTGCACTGAATCCCCCATGATGTGTACATATCCTGAACATGTTTTACGGAGGAGCAAACTGAGATTCTGAGAAGTGGAGCATCTTGTCTATAGTTGAGTAGCCCAACCAGCATGCAAACACCTGTCCTTTCCATTGCATCCAGTACCTTCATTACTGTTGAGAAGTTATTTCACTAACTTCAGTCCTTCTTGCTGTGTGCTCAGTGTCCCAGCTGTTCCTAAAACTCATCTCTTTCCTCCTCCTTTTAAAATAAGCAAGATGTTTCCAACTTTTCAAAACACATACAATAAGTCAACAAAATCGAGTTGGGGACCCTGATTGGGCCAGCTGGGACAAGACAGTGCACAGTAGCAGAAGGCAGTGCCGGAGGAAAAGATGAACCTGAAACGCTTGAGGAGAGAGAGCAGGAGAGAGGACCGGTGAGCCTGCCTGCTAAGGAAGGAGTAACGCAAAATTATACTGAGATTTGAAAGAGATATTTTTAAAACTTTTCCTTCTAAAAGGCACAGTGAATGTTAAGGGAGACAAAGTGAGGGAGATGAAGCCTGAGATGAAGCCACACAGCAGACGGGAGCCTTTGCCCAATTGCCTGTCTGCCTCTGGGGGTTGGTGCAGGATGAAAGCAGATGATGAGGCTGTAGCCTATCAGGTAGTAAGTGCTTTGACATGTGCTAGTTTCTGTTGTCGGAGAAGGCAGTGGCACCCCACTCCAGTACTCTTGCCTGGAAACTCCCATGGACGGAGGAGCCTGGTAGGCTGCAGTCCATGGGGTCGCTAAGAGTCAGACACAACTGAGTGACTTTCACTTTTCACTTTCATACATTGGAGAAGGAAATGGCAACCCACTCCAGTGTTCTTGCCTGGAGAGTCCCAGAGACGGAGGAGCCTGGTGGGTTGCTAAGAGTCGGACACGACTGAGCAACTTCACTTTTACTTTTCACTTTCATGCATTGGAGAAGGAAATGGCAACCCACTCCAGTGTTCTTGCCTGGAGAATCCCAGGGGCGGCAAAGCCTGGTGGGCTGCCGTCTATGGGGTCGCACAGAGTCAGACACAACTGAAGCAACTTAATAGCAGCAAACTGGTCTGAGCCCTCTAGACGTGTTCTCTTTTGCCTGTAAACATCTCTGGAGAAAGTGTAGTAACAGATTAAGAGTACCAGTCTGAAGCTGGACTTCTGGAGTTTGAGTCTTGGCTTTGGTACTTAGAAGCTGTGTGACTTTAGGCAAGTGACTTTAACTCCTCTGTGCCTCAGTTTCCCCATTTGTAACATGAGGATGATGACAATAATGGAGTCATAGGGTTTTTATAAGGATTTAATAAGCACTTAACACAATGCCTGGCACACAGAAAGCACTCTATAAGTCATTTTTTCATCATTTAAAAATTAGAGAAATCAAGGGAAAATTCCTGACTTGTTTTATGACATCAGCTTTACCCTAATATCAAAACAAGACAAAGACATTATAGGAAAACTAGCAACCAATAGTCCTCATTAACATAGACATAAAAATCCTTAACAAAATATGAGCAACTCTAATCCAGCAATATATGAGAAGGATAATATTGAGTTGGCCAAAAAGTTTGTTCAGGTTTTTCCATAATACCTTACGGAAAACCCAAATGAACATGTGAGCCAACATAATACACAAGATCAAATTGGATTTATCCCAGGAATATAATATAGTTATATATAGTTATAAAATGGTTCAATATTTGAAAATCATTCACCATATTAACAATGTGATTCACCATACTGACAAACTAAAAAAGAAATTCTATATTATCATTTTAGTAGATGCAGGAAATATTTGACAAAATTCAGTATCCATCCATTTGATTAAAAACTTACCAAACTAGGAACAGAGAGAGAACTTCTTTAATCTGATAAAGAACATCTATTATCTATAGCTAACATCACATTTAATGATGAAAGATGGAATGCTTTCCCCCTAAGATCTAGAACAAGGCAACAATGTTCTCATCACTCCTATTCAGCATAATACTAGACGTTTTAGCCAGTGTAATAAGGCAAGAAAAAGGGAGAAAAAGGTGTACATGGAGGAAGAAATTAAATTGTTTCTATTCACAGATGATATAATTGCCTTCATAGAAAATTGCAAAGACTCCACAATAGAAGCCCCTAAGGACAAAATTAATGAGTTATGTGTGCACACTGTTAATATGCATAAACCCTATTGTATTTCTACATATTAGCAATGGAAAATTTGAAATTGAAAATTGGAATTAGGGGCTTCCCTGGTGGCTCAGTGGTAAAGAATCCACAGACCAATGCAGGAGACACGGGTTCAATCCCTGGTCCAGGAAAAGCCCACATCCCACAGAACAACTAAGCCTGTGCACAACAACTATTGAGCCTGTGCTCTAGAAGGCAAGAGCCGCAGCTACTGAGCCCAGCTGCAACCACTGGAGCCCACACGCCTGGAGCCTGTGCTCTGCAACCGGAGAAGCCACCACAGTGAGAAGCCCAAGCACCGCAACTAGAGAGTAGCCCCGGCTCACCGCAACTGGGGAAAGCTCTCTCACAGCAATGACGACCTAGTATAGCCAAAATAAATAAATAAATAAAACTGGAAAAAAAAAAAAAACACCACTTAATTTCAACTCACTATTGTAAAAAAAAATGTGATTAAAAAAATATATTTCCAGGTTCCCTTGAAAAAACAACTGAAAACATTAGACTCTTGTTCCCAAAAAAGTAGTAATCAGCTAGAGCTGAGCAATAGGCTGCTTTGCCTTTCCTATGCAACTATGTGTGTGTGTGTGTGTGTGTGTATGTATACACACACATTAACAGGTAATAACATTCATAGTACTTGAAAACCTAATAGTATAGAAAAGGCACACATTGCAAAGTCTCCCTCCCGTTCCCTTTCCCCTGCTCATCAATACCCAAAACCATCCCATCATCACTGCCACACATAAGTAATCACTGTATTAGTGTCTTTGCTGTTGTTTTTCAGTCACTAAGTCCTGACTTTTTGCGACCCCATGAACTGCAGCATACCAGGCCTCCCTGTGTTTTGCTATCTCCCGGAGCTTGCTCAAACTCATGTCCACTGAGTCTATGATGCCATCCAACCATCTCATCCTCTGTCACTCCCTTTTCCTCCTGCCTTCAATCTTTTCCAGCCTCAGGGTCTTTTTCAATGAGTCGGCTCTTCACATCAGGTGGCCAAAGTATTGGAGCTTCAGCTTCAGCCTCAGTTCTTCCAATGAATATTCAGGATTGATTTCCATTAGGAGTGACTGGTTTGATCTTGCTGTCCAAGGAACTCTCAAGAGTCTTCTCCAGTGCCATGATTCAAAAGCATCAATTCTGCAGTGCTCAGCCTACTTTATGGTCCAACTCTTACATCTGTACATGACTGCTGGAAAAACCATAGCTTTGACTATACGGACCTTTGTCAGCAAAGTGATGTGTCTGCTTTTTTAATTTAAAAAAGTGTCTAGTTTCCAATTTATTTCAGTGTATATATACAAGCAAATATGAATAGGGGTTTTTAGTGTATATATACAAGTAAATATGAATAGGGGATTTCAAGTCTCCTTTTTTTTTTTTATTCTTTTGAGCACATAATACACATCATCCTATATCTTGCTGTTTTCTCACTTCATATATCAGTAACCCGAAACAGTATATATAATGCTTTTTCCGTCTTTAATGAAGCAATGTAGGATTCCATTGTATATTTGTACAATCTATTTAATGGTTACCCCTTCAAAAGAACACATGCACTCCAGTTCAAGACAGTCCCTATGTGATGCACCTAATTCTCTGTAACCTGTCTGGCCCCTCTTAATTCTCATTTGGCCTTAGGATCCTTGTTATAACAGTGGGAGAAAGAGCATTGCATGAGGAGTCCTGAATTCCAGGCTTGGTTCTGGTAATAACCCACTGTGTGACCTTGGACAAGTCATTCTTAATGAGTTTGTTAAAGGCCCAGGAGAGCTGAACTCTGCTTGTGTTGCTCAGTTGGAGATATGGCCCATTGATGGGATTTAAGCACAGACCAATGAGGTAGCTATGCTGGAGGCTGTCTGGGCTGGCCTTGGGCTGGAGTCTAGAACAGTAGCTTTGTAATCCTTGTCTCTGACTAAGAGTTCAATAAATGTTATTAACCTTCTATTCCCTGCATTGTTTTGTGGCAATTTGAAGTAAAACATGCAAAGGCTTCACATGGTCCCTCACACACTGTAGAAGCTCAATAAATAGTAGCTCACATTGTTTCTATTGCCTAACATGTCAGTGTGTTCAAGCATTGTAAATCCCCTAAGCCACAGACTGCTTTGTACATAGGACTTTTCCATAAATGCACAACTCCACTCCAGGTGTACCCACCAGACATGAAGCTCCATGTCCTGGCAAACTAGGAGACAATGATCCAATGGATTAAGCAATCAGTGCCATCATAAGCCTAGGGAATTTGTACCCCTAAGAGAGTTGCCTGTGGCTCAGTGAAGCCTCCAGAAATAATATCAGTCCAGGTCATGAAATGGTCTTCAGCTAAAATTAGTGAAGAGAATGACAAGCACCACCAGCAAGTTCATACTACGTGCTGCAGCTGGGATGGTGAACAGAAGAGGGAAGAGAGGTGAACACAGATCCTGCCACTCAGCCTCTATGTGGATCTGAAATATGTGGATGATGTTTATAGGAGACGCAGCTCTGCAATGCTAGGGGTGGGGCAGTGCAGGTGTCTTGAATTCAGATACCTGCATGGGGCAGCCCAACAGTGTGAATAAACAAAATAGGCCAGTTTTAAGAACTGTTTCACTCATCCAAAGAATTGTGCTTCCCTGCTGTTTTGCTGAAAACATGTGACTCTTTCAGTCTATTTTCTTTTTTCTCAATGATAGAGACATTATGTACCAAAACCACTGCCCTTTCCTCTTAATGATTGCTAACACTTATGTAGCACTTACTTTGTGCTGGAGATTCTTCAAAGTACTTTACATACATTCAGTTCAGTTCAGTCGCTCAGTCGTGTCCGACTCTTTGCGACCCCATGAATCAGAGCACGTCCAGCTTCCCTGTCCATCACCAGCTCCCAGAGCTTACTCAAACTCATACCCATTCAGTCAGTGATGCCATCCAACCATCTCATCCTCTTTCATCCCCTTCTCCTCCCACCTTCAATCTTTCCCAACATCAGGGTCTTTTCAAATGACTCAGTTCTTCTCATCAGGTGGCCAAAGTATTGGAGCTTCAGCATCAGTCTTTCCAAGGAACACTCAGGACTGATTTCCTTTAGGATGGACTGGCTGGATCTCCTTGCTGTCCAAGGCACTCTCAAGAGTCTTCTCCAACACCACAGTTCAAAAGCATCAATTCTTTATAGTCCAACACTCACATCCATATATGACCACTGGAAAAACCAAAGCTTTGACTAGACAGACCTTTGTTGGCAAAGTAATGTCTCTGCTTTTTAATAAGCTGTCTAGATTGGTCATAACTTTTCTTCCAAGGAGCAAGGGTCTTTTAATTTCATGGCTGCAGTCACCTTCTGCAGTGATTTTAGAGCCCCCAAAAGAAATTCTGTCACTGTTTCCATTGTTTCCCCATCTATTTCCCATGAAGTGATGGGACCAGATGCCATGATCTTTGTTTTCTGAATGTTGAGTTTTAAGTCAACTTTTTCACTCTCCTCTTTCACTTTCATCAAGAGGCTCTTTAGTCCTTCTTCGCTTTCTGCCATAAGGGTGGTGTCATCTGCATATCTGAGGTTATTGATATTTCTCCCAGCAATCTTGATTCCAGCCTGTGCTTCATCCAGCCCACCATTTCTCGTGATGTACTCTGCACGTAAGTTAAATAAGCAGGGTGACAATATACAGCCTTGATGTACTCCTTTCCCGATTTGGAACCAGTCTAGCTTATTTAATTCTCATGACAACCCTTGAAGTCTGGACAATGATTATGCCCATTTTCAGATGAGAACGTTGAGACACTTACCCAAGGTCACACAAGTAGAAAATGGCAGAGCAGTATTTGGCACTACTGTCCAGCTTTATTATAAGAAAATGGCAGTGCATGTGCAATGACAGCTGACAGCTGACACTCAGGCTGGGCTGAGAGGTGGGGTGATAGACAGTAGGGAGGAGGAGGACCTGGGGGAGTTAGAAAGTGCTACCACCACTCAGTTTTCAGCCAATTGTCCAGTGTTGTAAACTGTTCTAAAAACTAGAAATCCAGATATTTACATGAAATGCCCAATGTTTCAATGTTGGCACTGAAATTCAAAAATGTTTAAATCACTATGTGAGCCAGCACCACCTGAGCCAAATCAAACATGTCTGCAGGCTTGATGCAGCCCACCAGGCTGCCAAACTCCAAAGTGGGCAGAACTTCAAGAAGGACCAAGAAACATCAAGCAGGTCGCAGTGAATTGAGAATAAAAACAAACTGAAGGGAGGAGCAAGAAATAATAGAGATGGAGACCAAAAGAAAGTGTGGGTAAATCAGAAAAGCATTAGGGGGAAGGGAACTGCCCTGTGAATCTGACAATGATCGCTCAGTGGTCCCAGACATGGATTCAGGTTCTAAATTCGTGGCTTCTATTGGTGGGGCTCTAGCAGATTGCTCAAAGCTCTCTGAGCCTCCACATTCCTCTCTGCAGAGAGAGTGGAACAGTGCCTTTCTCACAGGGTTGATGGTATGGACAAAATGAGATACTTTGAGACTAGCCAGGGCCGAGCCTGCCACTCCATGGTTGCTGGGTTTTGGCGAATCTAAACACTCCCATTTCCCAAAATGAGGAAACTGAGACCTCACCCAAAATCACAGTGCTGGGAATGGCCGAGTCTGAACCAGAACTTAGTTTTTCCAAGTCTTGCTTAGTTCACTTCTAACAAAGTCACATGCTAGTGGTCTCTGAAGAGGAAACAAAGTGATGAGAGTAAAGGAGCAAAAGGCTACTTTTAGAGCTAAGAGTGATCATCTAGATATGGGGGCGGGGGCGGTGCTGGTCCTGTTGTTGTTTTATGTAGGATTATTTTAGGTGGTACAAGGCTGCAGCATCAAAATCCCTTTTCAGTTTTCTTAATCCTTCTAATTCCATCAAAGGGAGAGTCTCAGCTAGGTGCCAGTGTGTCTTTAACACCTTTTCACATGTGCTAAAAACTCCCTTTCTAGCAGACACAGAGCAGACCTAGAGCTCAGCACCTCGGCAGGAAGCAGTATCTAGCGAGAATTTAATGTCACTCTTGTATTGTCATTGTATTTATTTTTAAGGACTACCTTCTGTTTACAACAGGGAGGTGGGTTTGTTTGTGACATGTACGATTGTCACATGTCCATGCTGCCCAGTATAGTCACTGCCAGCCACATGGGGCTATTGAGCACTTGACATTTAACTAGTACAACTTGCAGAACTGAGTTTTTTATTTCATTTCATTTCAATTAATTTACAATTAAAATCTGATACTCGACTCAGTTATTAGAAAATAACTGGAACAACGTATGTAAGTCTATCAACTGTACATTTCATGACATCTAAACAGATCAAGGATTTTCAGTGAAAATTTAGCATCCATAGAGAGATGTACAGGAAGTATAAAAAAATACAGCAGACTTTGGACATTTAGTATGAAAAAAGAGTTAAATATCTGGATAATTTCCATTGATTACATTTTGGATGAACAAGGTTAAATAAAATATATTGTTAAAATTAATGTCACCTGTTTCTTCTTATTTTTTTCTAATGTGGCTTCTAGAAACAATGAGAGTGCATATGTGGTTCACATTACATTTATATTGGAGAGTAGTATTGTATAAAGTATTAATTCAAGAAAAAAGGCATATCACTTTAAAACAAGATGTCAAATAAATAATAGTACACAGGACACAGAATATGGCAAAAGTCACAACATTAATGGGTCAGTTACTAAAATCTGGGGAACACTGATCTAATAGAATGCTCTTGATGAAGAAACTGAGACCCAGAGAGGGCAAGTTACCCAAAGTTTCATAGCTAATTAGGGGTGACCTTGACCCCAAATCTTCCAGATTCCAGATTAAGTAAGGTTTGACCACAGCAAGGGGAATAACCCTGTCAGCTCCACCTCCACCAAAGGAAATGTAAGGAAAGTAGAATTGCCATGTGGGGAGGAGGTGGCTACCCTGAGTCCCAGTGGAATTCAAAGGGAAGGAACCTCTCTGTATGGATGACTTAGGAGCTTGGCCTTCCTACCAAGTGAAAGCAGAATGATTGGGACTTCTCTTGAGGAAAGGCATGATCAGCTGAACTACACTTAGGGGAAAGTAGGCTTTTATCCCAGAGATATGTATTCACTTTGCCCCATGACAAAGAAGGATGAGATGAGAAACCAGACAGCACAGTTCCATTCAGAGAGCATCTGCACTCATTGATTCACTAATCCACCCATCCCTCCGTCCATCCACCTGTCCATGTAACTGGCAGTGCCAAGTGCCAGGCACTGTACTGGCATGCAGTAAACCAAAAGAGATCCCTGCTTTGCCTTTGTGTGCATGTGCACACAACCATACACACACACACACACGTACATACAGAGATAGGGAAAACCAGCATGACCAGAAACCCTAATAAATGTAAACAGTCACCTGTGAAAAGATCTTGAAGCAGAGAAGGGCACGTGGTGACCTGCACATATAGGGAGCCTCAAGAGGAACAGCTGAAACCCGAGGCTGAGGAAAGAAAGGATGGAAGGATGAGGACAACGGGAGCCGGCTGTGAAGCCACCCTTCAGGAGGGGACCCGGTGCCCGCACAGCTGAACAGAATAGGCACCCAAGTCTGGGAGTAAGGTGGCTGAGGCAAGGCGAGAGCACAGTGTGAGGTGCAAGCAGAAGGGAACAGAAAGCCAGAGCTTCATTAAAACCATGCACACCGATCCTGAGCTGGAACAACACACTGCAGCGTGAGGACTGATGTGTCCACCAGCAACTTCTATCCTTCCCCACTGTTTGCTCTTGCTAAAGCTCAGGGGGCTGCTTTTTGCCACAGACATTTCTTATCATTTTCAGCTAAGTGCAGAGCAAGCTATCAGCCATATCTCTTCAACTGAGGGCCTCTACACACACACACACACACACACACACTCACAAACAGACACATAGACACACACATACAGACATGCATACATACACACCCTACACACAGACACATATTCCATAGTCAAAGGAAAAGAATGGCCTGTGATTCTCTTCTGGCTGCAACCCTTGCTTTTAGCATTCCTGGCCTCACCCCACGGTTCATCTCGACAGAACCTGCTGACAAGGGCCATCATCTGCCTCTTGAAAAAAAGCAGCNACACACAGACACATATTCCATAGTAAAAGGAAAAGAATGGCCTGTGATTCTCTTCTGGCTGCAACCCTTGCTTTTAGCATTCCTGGCCTCACCCCACGGTTCATCTCGACAGAACCTGCTGACAAGGGCCATCATCTGCCTCTTGAAAAAAAGCAGCGGCATCCCTGGAAGGTGGTAAAACAGAGCGGTGATTGCAGGGGCCAGTGCTGTGAGGAGGGGGTGCTGCTGCTGCTGCTAAATTGCTTCAGTCGTGTCCGACTCTGTGTGACCCCATAGACGGCAGCCCACCAGGCTCCTCTGTCCCTGGGATTCTCCAGGCAAGAACACTGGAGTGGGTTGCCATTTCCTTCTCCAGTGCATGAAAGTGAAAAGTGAAAGTGAAGTCGATCCACTGTCTTGAGAGCAAACATTAGGTTTGAACTTTTCCATGCTGTTTTGCAAAGAAAGTCAGTTCTTTTGCGAAGACCTGCTGAGCTATCTGCTGTCTCTTATACACATCTGATAAACACATAGATCTGTGGAACAGAATTGAGAATCCAGGAATAAACCCATGCACAACCATGGCTCCTCCGTCCATGGGATTTTCCAGGCAAGAGTCCTGGAGTGAGTTGCCATTGCCTTCTCCGAGGAGGGGGATGGATGTGCCTTAAAGGAATCACAGGCCCCACAAACTCTTGACCTTCACAGAGCACAGTTCCCACACATGTCTGCCCTCCACACCCAGTATCCTTCCAGAACTCCACTGCTCATGGCCAGAGGCATCACAGAACAATGGTTTAGGAATTAAGTGCCATCTTGCCAGTTGTGAGGTCTTTCCCCATCTTCAAGCCTTAGTCTCCCACTGCACATGTGTCTGTGGAGACCCTGTCAGGTGCCAGGCACCCCTGTGGGCACTGAGGAGGCAGCAGGCCCTCCAGGAGGCAGATAGCAGTGATGAGAAAACAGTTCAGCCACCAAGTCACGTTAGATGCTGATGCAGTCTGAGAGGGTAAGACGTGGCAGAGGGAGGGGTGCAGGACAAGGCTCCCCGGAGAATGATGTCTGAGCAGAGGCTGGAATGACAAGAAGGAGGGGCATGGCAGCGGGAAAGGAAGGGGCAGGCAGAGTGTGAAAGCGGGGGAGGGGGTGCGCTGCTCGAGCTAGAAGGCAGGGCTGGGGGGCTTGAATGTGATGCTGAGAGGTGGGAACCAGGGAGTCGCAGGCTGGACGGTGTGGAACTTTGGGGTCGATGAGGCGCTTGGGTTTTACTCTAAGTGTTGCAAGAGACACTAAGCAGGTGACATGACCTAATTTGAGTTTTTCAAAGACCTGTCTGGCTGCTGTGAGAAGAATGGAGGGAAGGTGGTGGGAAGGGAGAGGCTGAGGAGGTGGCTGCCGTGGAAAGGGGTGTGAAGGGCCTCCGGGAGCTGGCACAGGGCAGGGCACGCGGTGCAAGTGTGGATCAAAGGTCACGTGTACAGCCCACCCCACATCCCACTCCTGCCCCATCCACTATCTCCTCCGTCTCCAAATAAACCAGGCAGCCAAGAGAAGTGAGCCCACTGAGGATGTCTCCGGACATGTGCCTGCTCCGGGCGGTGTGGGACCCTGCGCTGGAAGACCCCTGATCAGGGTCGTGGCCCCGGGCAAGTCCCGGGGATGACCCAGCTGTCAGTTGCAGAGAGTTCTGATCAGAGAGGAGGCGAGTGCCTGGGCGAGAACAGTAAGTCACCTTCAGCTCTGTCACTTGGCAAAGGAACGGGATCGAGTTGTGGCCGGCGTGGCAGCAGGACGTCATCATCACGGCTGCACTCAGCTGAGGCCTAGGGTCCAGCAGGAGGAAGGGAGTCATGTCCCCAGGACTGTGGTGGAGACGCTGAAGACATCGTGACCACGGACGGAGAGTGTGTGGAAGACGGAAGAAAGGGCTCTTGGATCTTCTCAGAGGAGACCTTCTGGCCAGAAGAGGCGGAGTCTGAGAAATGAGATGACCTTTTTCTTCTTAATCACTGCCAGCTCTAAATGCTGGTGGATGCTTGCTGGTTAACACCCTCCTCAAGCCCCTTGTTTCACTTCCGGAAGAGGTCTAGACCGGGGGTCACAGCTTCCGGCGGCCAACTGGAAACTCAGACCTTTCAGAATACGCTGCTGCTGCTGCTAAGTCGCGTCAGTCGTGTCCGACTCTGTGCGACCCCATAGACGGAAGCCCACCAGGCTCCTCTGTCCCTGGGATTCTCCAGGCAAGAACACTGGAGTGGGTTGCCATTTCCTTCTCCAGTGCATGAAAGTGAAAAGTGAAAGGGAAGTCGCTCAGTCGTGTCTGACTCAGCGACCCCATGGACTGCAGCCTACCAGGCTCCTCCATCCATGGGATTTCCCAGGCAAGAGTACTGGAGTGGGGTGCCATTGCCTTCTCCGTTCAGAATATGAGAGAAGCCTATTCAAGGTTTTCCTAAAAAATAGCACCTTCCCTGTTAACTTTCAGAGAGTAGTTCATAAATTCACATTTCTCATGACTCTGGAGAAATTTTAAAGTCTGGCCAAACTGAACTCTCCCTGACTGTTATCAAGAGGCCAGAACCAGGAAGCCGTGACCACCTTTGCAGGGAGCTGATGCTGTGCAGTTCACCGCAGCCCACCTCTTCCCTTACTCACGCCCAAGACAAAGATTTTTTTCTTCTACCTGGCCTGCGTCTCTCACTTAGGTCCTCTGCCTGGCCCCTCTAGGATTTTGAATTTTCTGTGTTAATGCCTTTCCTCAAATGTAACTATGTATACACTACAGACACACCTCCATGTCCATTTACGCCCTCACACTTTTGACTGCATAGCCACTTTCCAACCATTCTAAATGTTTTATTGCAAGAAAAGTTGCTAAGACCTGGATTTGAGACCCACTGGACTTTCTGGGTGTATGTAGTTAACTTCTCTCTCTGAGCCTCTATTTCCAGATCTATTACATAAGGTTAAGAGTACCCACCTTGCTGAGAATACATGACATCATGTACATCAAGGGTGTAGCAGGTGCTTAATAAATAAGGCTGACAAGGATTTCCTATCTGATCCCCACTTGGGCTCTTAGGCTGCATAAAGTATCAGGCTCCATTCCATGAGGCCCTAATTTGTGCCGAAGGTTATAGGGGATAATGATGGAGGGAAAGAAAAAGATACAGTGAAATGGTCCCCTAAAGCACTCACACTCTAGTTAGATAAAAAAGCAAATCAATAATCATAATATAATGTGACACATTCTTTAATAGAAGTGAGGGTGAGGCATTAAAATTCATGGAGGAACCCAAACTTACCTCTTCCTGGAAGCAGCAAAAAGATACTGAGTTAGGCAATGTGCCCTTGACAGTAGGCACAGAGTCTGAGTCCTCTTTTTGATTCCAGTGCCCTCTGGTTTTGGCACATGCCAATGGCTTTGGTAAGTATTGGGTGGGTGGATGGATAGATGGATGAATAAACAGATGATTGCCATCTCAATTCCATGAGTATAACTTCCTTAATAATCTTGAAGAGACTGAAAATACATCTTGACCATAATATCATCATCACCACCACTACCATTACTGAGCCCTTACTCTGAGACAAACACCAGATCAAACACTTTGCTCCACAATGCCTCATTTAATCCTCACAGCAATGGCTATGAGGTTGGAACTTCTGTGGCAGGTGGGGAAACCGGCTCTGAGAAATTCAGTGAGCCACCCAAGAGAATTCAGCCACTGAGCAGCAGATCTGAGCTGTGACAATCCTGTGCACCCCTGCTTGTGCCTGAGCTGCCACTGGGCCTGCCGTGGACATTGGTATTCAGAGCATAAGAGAAGACAAATGCTGTGTCTACAGACCTCTGCCTTGGTTCACCCTCCCAGCCTGGTCTTTGCAGGCATTTTGAGGGACTAAGTCTTCCTTTCTGATTGAGGACACTTCCTGGTGTCCCTATTGCCCTTTCCCCAAGCAGATGCTTTAATTACTTGAAATTATTTTTAAGCAAGGACAGGAAGGTGAATTCCCTATCCACCCCACACCTAACCTACAAAATGGAAATTGAGTTGCTTTTTTTTTAAGTAGCCTATTGTGATGAAACGACTCCCTGAAAAACTCTGCCATCTTCCAGAGACTTCCAAGGTGTCCTTTATCAGCCAGAAGCAAACTCACTTCAGTCAAGTGCACAGAATTCCAAATCCAATTCATGTGGTGAATGTTTATTGACCATCTATTACGTGCCAGGCTCTGTTACTAATCCTTAAAAATAGTTATCAGTAATAGCCATTAATGTTAATACAGTGTTGGCCAATATACAAAGTGAATTAAAATTTACAGAGGGCTTGCTGATCCATTATGAAACTGAAGTTAGGAGGAGTCAAACAGCTTTCCCAAGTTACTCCCAATAGGCAGGCTTGAAAAAATAAAACTACATCCTTGGACCTCAAACCCAGGGCTCCATGTTCCACTAAATCCACAAAGCTATGAAAGACAGAAATGACCTCTACCCAAAATGGAGCCACCCCTCTGAATCTTGCTAGGACTGTCCAGTATCCATTCATTTGAAAACAGAGTGCTGCCTACTGGTGCTGCAAATAGATCTGGGCTCCTGTCCTTGGGGAGAGCACAGTCTAGCTAAAGAGATGAAAAAGCGGGTACATACATCTGTGTGGTATACATCTGTGGGATGTGGTACACCATGGAACACAGAGGAAGGTATCAGCTGCAGTCCTGGGGTGGGGGATGGCAGGGCTGGAGATGGGGAGGGGCTGTCAGGGCAGATATTTACGACTACCTGGAAAATCCCCTCTTCCCCTCTGGGATCTGACATGCTACGTGTTTTCTGATCACAAGTCTGTTTCTTCATCACACACACATTGAGCATCTCCTTCAGCATCTGAACCACTGCCGAGGACTGGGGATAAGAAAGGAGAATGAACTTTTCCCATGCTTTCAAGACATACACTACACTGTCCAGTACACAAAACAAGTAAATTGAAAATGATTAGGTTGTATCATATGAAATTGTCAATATTTGGCCACTTCTTACCTTTTAAAAAGTCCATTCTGGATGGTTCAATCGATTACCCAATAATGTAATAACTTGCTGTACTACAGAAAAACTCAGGATGATGTGAAAGTCCCAAACCCTCAGCACACTTCTTCCTCCACCATCCCCCTGTGGCAGAATCCACAGCTGCAGCTTGGAAAGCAGGACCGCTGAAACCTTGATGGTAGAATCATAACGAACTTTGAGTGCCTGCTACCTGTTGGACAGTGTTTCCAGCACTTTCCATGAATTAACTAATTTAATCCTAATCAAGTAGGTGCTGTGATTACCCCTCATTTTACATATAAGGAAACTGAGGCACAAGGTAAGTGATTAAGTGGCTCGAGGTCATGCAGTTAGTGCTACTGCAAAGACAGACCTCTAACCCAGACACCAGGAGCCAGAGCCTGTGTGCCCGTCTATCAGCTGCAGCAAGAGATGGAGATTTCCATGGTACTTTCCATCAGTTTTGTGAGAGATTTCGGGAGATTTCAGGCACAAGCAGGGCTTCTTGGGAACCCAGGAGACAAGGTACAAACCAGAGTTGGAAAGGAGACCATTCTCCCTACCGTTGGGAGCTTAGAATGCTGTGGATAGAATCTTCTTTCTGTTCCATTTTCTAATCAACTATTGTTATTACCTTTGACTTTGGTCCTCTTGAGGTCTCAGCTGCTGGTTCCAATAATATTTTGACTACTTTCTTGAGTTCTCTAAGCATACTATTGTATCATCTGCAAATAAGAATAATAACAGTTATGCTTTCTTGAATAGTTTCACCTCTTTGTTTAGTTTCCTACCTTAGCATTTTGTTTAAACTATAGATTTGGATTCTATTAGTAGTAGTATTAGTATGTAACATTAGTTAAGTTAGTTTTACCAATTTAATTAGACTGAGGAAAATGGATTGAGGTTTTGAGCAAATGTAGACAAATGGCTTCAGGAACAGAAGGACAAGAGCCAAGGTGGAGCTGAAAAGTCCTGCAGTAACTCAGGTATAATATGACGCCGTCTAGACGTGGATGCTGCACTAAACAGATATTTGTCAAGTGTCTACTATCTGTCAGAAACTGTGCTAGAGACACAAAACGAGGCAGACACACACTTGTCCCCTACCCCAGAGCCCCCAGTATCAGGCTGCCTGAGGAAAGAGAAAAGATAGGGTGCATCTAGGAAGTATTTGGATAAAGAATTAGCTGGATGTGGTCTTACAGGTGAGCAACAAAAATTATTTCAAGTCTCAAAATCTGGTAGTGTATAATTGATAATCACTAGGAAATCAACTGATATTTTTATTACCTTCCAAAATCTATTATAATCTACTCACCTGAAAGAAAAAAAAAAGATGAGGACAAGGAAATGGGAATTTTTCATCTACGAATGCTTTTGAAAATGTGGATTCAAGAGAAATTAACAGGGATTTTAATTTTCTGCTATCTCATTCCTGATACCAATGAGGCTCCTCTGAAATATCTCGTGATAATTAACATTTGCCTAGCGCTCTTCCAGTTGCAAAGCCGATTCCCATGCATTGTCTCCTTCAGTCCTCACAACAACCTTGGGAGTTTGCAAAGCAATTTCACTGAGGTTATCACTCTGCAGTCTCGAATTCTCAAACCTCATTTCCCCACGGTCCATATGCTAGCCAAGCCTGTCATTTTACAGTTCTGCAAACACAGCATGGTTTCACACTTGCTTGATTTTGTACTTCCCTCTGCCAAGAAAGAAGCCCATCCCTTCTCTGTCCAACCAAGGAGGGCCCTCTGCATTCTGGGAAACCCTGGGCAGGTAGGGAAAGACCTAGAATGCTTTTGAAAATGTGGATTCAAGAGAAATTAACAGGGATTTTAATTTTCTGCTATCTCATTCCTGATACCAATGAGGCTCCTCTGAAATATCTCGTGATAATTAACATTTGCCTAGCGCTCTTCCAGTTGCAAAGCCGATTCCCATGCATTGTCTCCTTCAGTCCTCACAACAACCTTGGGAGTTTGCAAAGCAATTTCACTGAGGTTATCACTCTGCAGTCTCGAATTCTCAAACCTCATTTCCCCACGGTCCATATGCTAGCCAAGCCTGTCATTTTACAGTTCTGCAAACACAGCATGGTTTCACACTTGCTTGATTTTGTACTTCCCTCTGCCAAGAAAGAAGCCCATCCCTTCTCTGTCCAACCAAGGAGGGCCCTCTGCATTCTGGGAAACCCTGGGCAGGTAGGGAAAGACCTTTTACCCTGGGGCAGCAAGGAAGGCCCAGTACCTTGGAGTCGGGAGCACCTCAGGATGGTGCCCATGTCAGTGGCAGACCAGCAGACTAGTGAACACAGATTCTGTCCTGCAGCTAATTTGGTGTCAGTAGAAGCAATGGTCCCAAGGCCCTCTGACTTCTTAAAAAGTGTAGCAGTTAACACTTTGCAGTTGGACAGACCTGAGTTCAAATCCTGGCTTTGTGACTTACTAGCTGTGTAAACTTGGGAAACTCTTTAAATCCAGTCCAAATACCCTCCTCTATAGGATGGATCTGATAACACCCACCTATAAAGTGAGGGAAGCAGCAATGAAAATTGAGTGTAAAACACTTACCATAAGAATGCTACGTAGAAGTTATCCTTTTTATTATTAAGACCACTTCCAGGCATTCCCTGGCAGTCCAGTGGTTAAAACTCTGCACTTTCACTGCCAAGGACCTGGGTTCAATCCCTGGTCAGAGAACTAAGATCCCACAAGCCATGTGATGTGGCCAACCAAAAAAAAGAAAATGGAAACAGTGTGGAAACCTGGAGAAATATAGTAATATTATTTTTTAAAAAGACCACTTCCTTCATGACAGAAAAATGTATAGAATCATTCATTGTCATCATCATCATCACCATCATCACTATTACTGCTATTATTACTTACATTTTCTCTTATTTCTAAAAGGGAAAAAAGCACTTGCATTTTTTACTGACATTTTCCCTATCATCTCTTGGAAATGGTATTTCTGCTAAGAAAAGAAAGGGAGGCAGAGGCAGATTATTTTGCCATAGGGAGACCATAGGGGCATCAATGCGGGGAGGGGTGGACTAGACCAGCTGGCTCCTTGAGCATCAAGGACAAGGGTCATCCTAATGAAATGGATGAGGAGCATTACAGGAAGGGAGAATTCCACAGGCAAAGGCTCAAAGCTGGAGGCAATGGGCTCATTTGGGGTGCTGCAGGT
The DNA here is from genome assembly GCA_006410635.1 of Cephalophus harveyi. Lineage (NCBI taxonomy): Eukaryota > Metazoa > Chordata > Mammalia > Artiodactyla > Bovidae > Cephalophus > Cephalophus harveyi. Next base: position 226,719 of record SJYT01009330.1, read on the forward strand.
GCCACGGTTCCTCTAAACTGGGAAACAGGGAAGGAAAGAGTGGTGAGTGAAATGGGATGGACAAGGGAGCTGAGGTCATAATTCCATGATGTCTACTATGCAGTCCTAACTTTTCTAAGCACTTTCGATGCATTAACTTATTTAGTCCTCACAGTTGTCTCCTTTTCAAGATGCTCACATGGAGGCACAGAGAAGTTAAGTAGCTTGCCCAGGGTCACACAGCAAGTAGGAGTCAGATCTGGATCCTGTGCACATGCGCATCATCACAGCACTAATCAGGGCACTACTGGTTTCTTTTCTTCTGTGATGTTCAGGCAGGTGTCCCCAAACCATAAAAGATACAGGCCCCCTCAAAATCACAAAGAAGCAAACTGTCCTTCACCTGCCGAACCCAGCTTGGGCAGAATGGTAGCTAATCTCTCTCTCTGCCACCTCCCCGTGTGCAGAGGTGGGTCTTTAGAAGTTCCCAAACATAAATCCATTTCCATATAATTATAGCTCCTTGACCTACATGTCATTCAGCTGTGTACATGGGCTGGAGGCACAAAAACCAATTTCTCCAAGCAGAGAAAATTGCTTCCTGAGGCCCCCGGGTAATTAGACATTGTCTTCCGGGCATGGCCTGTTCCCTGTCCGTCCACGTCCCCTGGCACAGGTGCTGCCACTTCAATCCCGCATCTGCTGAGGGGATGCAGGTCCCATCGTGGAACAGAACATCCACCAGGACGGTAGCCTTGAAGAGCGTGCAGCGTGCAGGGGGTGTGCATCAGAGAATTTCCGACGTTCTTGAACATCCAGATCCTGTGGAAGTTTCTCCTGCCAGCCTAAGAGAAGGGGACATATTATGCAGGAAGATGGTACCTCTAAACATTTCTGCTGCTGTTGTCAAATTGTATATAGGAGGAGAGTTACTGCATATATGAAGAGAGTAACATGGAAACTTACAATACCATATGTAAAATAGCCAGTGGAAATTTGCTATGACTCAGGGAACTCAAATGGGGGTTGTGTGACAGTCTAGAGGGGTGGAGAGAGTCTAGTGTGGAGGGAGATGGGGGGGAGGTTCAGGAGGGAGGGGGACATGGGAAGAAAAAAAAAAACTTGTATATAGGAGGAAGCTACAGTGCCAATCCATGTTTGAAAGTTTCAACGAAGGATGTAAAGGAAACTGTTCTCCACCACCCCCTCATCTACCTTCAGGGATGTCTGTGGTTAGGTACAGAAATAACAGGCATCTTCCTTAGTAAAACCCTTTAGTGCTTAAAGCCCTTCAGTGAATCTCCATTGCCTCAGGACAAATTCAACTCAAACCCAGCTTAAATCATTAGAATCAAGTGCTGTTACTTCTCTACCTCTTCTCCCACCAGGGCTCCCTCCAGCTCCCACTCCAGCTCTGGGCTGGGACAGACAGATGGTCGACATGAGTGAGGCCCATGGGGACTTGCTGAGCTGGAGGCTAGCCCCAAGCGGAAATGTGGGCCCAGTGTGGCCTCCCCTTCCAGTTTTCAAAAGGAGCTCAAATCTTTGATTGGACATGAAATACTTCAATTTGTAAACATGGAAACTGATTCAAAAACCTCAAAGACATACCTGCAGCCTGAAATCAGCCCCTTGGGCCCCCAGTCTGTGATTCCCTAGGTCAGACTCATCATCCCTTCCTAAGCACAGCCAAAGCATGCTTCCTCCCACTATTGTGGAGCTTGTCTCTGGGGATTGATCTGGCTTCTGCCAGGCTAGGAGCTCCAGGAAGGAAGAAACCATTTCCTCTGATTTACTAGGGCATCCATGGCTATAGCAAGGTGCCTGAATCCAGCAGGAAGTCAATATCTCTAAGGGTTGGCCAAAAGGTTCATTCGGTTTTTTTCCACATGTGCATGCATGCAAAGTCACTTCAGTTGTGCCCGACTCTTTGCAACCCTGTGGACTGTAGCCCACCAGGCTCCTCTGTTCATGGGATTCTCCAGGCAAGAATACTGGAGTGGGTTGCTGTTTCCTTCTCCAGGGATCAAACCCACATCTCCTGTGCCTCCTGCATTGCAGATGGATCCTTTCCGCTGAGCGAACAGGGAAGTCCACTTTCCTCTTTAAGATGGCTGTAATAGAACTTAGTTGTCTTTAACTTCATTCAGAACAATTTTCTTAGATAGTATTGTGACGGCTGACATATCAGCATGCATTTTTTTTTAACATATCAAAATTGGTGAATTTTTGTGTAACCATTTTAATACTGAAGATGGAAGGGAAAAAAGCAACATTTTTGGCAATATTATGCTTTATTATTTCAAGAATGGTAAAAACACAACTGAAATGCAAAAAAAAAATGTGCAGTGTATAGAGAAGAGATTATGATTGATTGAATGTGTCAAAAATGGTTATGAATTTTCTTGCTGAAGACCTTGCTAGAACAGTTGAAGTTGATAGTGATCAAATTGAGATATTAATTGAGAACAATCAACATTATGCTACACAGGAGATAGCTAATATACTCAAAATATGCAATTCAAGTGTTGAAAACCATTTGTACCAGTTTGGTTATATTAATCACTTTGATGTTTGGGTTCCACATAAGTTAAATGAAAAAGAAAAAAACCTCCTTGACTGTATTTCCACATGTAATTCTCTCCTTAAACATAACAAAAATTTTCTATTTTTAAAACAAATGGTAATGGGCAATGAAAAGTGGATACTGTACAATAATGTGGAATGGAACATGGGACAAGAGAAATGAACCACCGTCAACCATACCAAAGACAGATCTTTATTCAAAGAAGGTGATGTTGTGTATGTGGTGGGATTGGAAGTGAATCCTCTATTATGAGCTCCTTCTCAAAACCAAGCAATTACTTCCAACAGTACTGCTCCCAACTAGACCAACTGTAGGCAGCACTTGATGAAAACCATTCAGAATTAGTCAACAGAAAATACATAATCTTCTATCAGGATAACACAAGACCACGTATTTCTTTGATGACCAGGCAAAAACTGTTACAGCTTGGCTGGGAAGTTCTGATTCATCTGCTGTATTCACCAGACATTACATCTTCAGCTTTTCATTTATTTTGGCCTTTACAAAATTCTCTTAATGGAAAAAATTTCAATTCCCTGGAAAACTGTAAAAGGCACTTAGAACAGTTCTTTGCTCAAAAAAATAAAAGTACTGGGAAGATGGAATTATGAAGTTGCCTGAAAAATGGCAGAAGGTAGTGGAACAAAATGGTAAATATATTGTTCAGTAAAGTTCTTGGTGAAAATGGAAAATGTGTCTTTTATTTTTACTTAAAAAAATAAAGGAACTTTTTGGCCAACTCAGAGGTAGGAAGGGGCAGGAAGCTGGACTGAGTAAGGAGTCCTGGTGAACACACAAAGTCCTCTTCACCCTGAGTCTCTTTGGTTGAGATGGCAAACAACAAAATGATCACTTACTGAGCACTCACTGTGTGCCAAACATGCTCCTCAGCCCTTGATTTAATTCCCACAAGAACCCTAGGAGACAGGAATTATTATCCCTACCTTCTGAATGAGGAACTTTAAGGCACGGAGTATTTAAGTAACTCAGCCAAGACCACAAAGCTAGGAATTGACAAACTTGGGATTTAAATCCACAGTCTGGTTTCTGAATTGGTGCTCCCCGCTTTCTGACAAGGGAAAGAGTTGATGCTCTAAGAAAGAAGTGTATAATGTACAAGTGTGTGTGCGTGCTCAGTCGTGTCAACTCTTTGTGACCCATGGACTATATCCCACCAGGCTCCGCTGTCCACAGAATTTTCTAGGCAAGAATACTGCAGTGGGTTACCATTTTCTCCTCCCAGGTATCTTTCCTACCCAAGATCAAACCTATGTCTCTTGCATCTCCTGCCTTGACAGGCAGATTCTCTACCACTGAGCCACCTGGGATGAATAATACTTTTGAGCACCTACTAAATGCTAGGCATAGTATTAATGCTCTACTGTATGAGGTTACTCAGTCTTCTTTTTTAATTTTTATTTATTTATTTTTGGCTGCATTAGGCTTTGCACTTTTGCCTTCATTGCAGCACATGGGCTTTCTCTAGTTGCAGCAAGTGGGGACTACTCTCTAGTTGCGATGCACAGCCTTCTCATTGTGGTAGCTTCTCTTGTTAGGGAGCATGGGCTCTACAGTGCAGGCTTAGTAATTGTGGCATATGGGCTCAGTTGCCCCATGACATGTGAAATCTTCCTGGATCAGGAATTGAACCCAGGTTGCATGCATTGGCAGCCAGATTCCTATCCACTGGACTACCAGGGAAGTCCTGCTCAGTCTTCTTAAGAAGTCCTTTGGGAAATAGTATTGTGCCCATTGCACGGATGAGGAAACTGAGTTAAGACCATGCCTGGACAAGTAAATGGGTAATCTGAACCCAGATCCATCAACCATCTTAGGAGGAAACAGAAAAATTTTCCCAAGAGGCTACCTAGAGAGACCTGGTTTAGAGAGAAGACAGAGAGATGGGATAAGATCATGTCATCATGGACAGAATGGAGCCCCTCAGAAGTGACAGCCAGCAGATGAACGCTCCACAGGGAGTGCCTTGGGGAATCCATTCATCCACCCATCCATCCATCCACCTGTCACTCTTTTATTTCTCTAACATTGACAGAGTGCATACTCTCTGTCTGCCCTGTGATAGGCCCCCAAGGTTCACAGAAAAGAAATACAGTCTCTGAATCCCAGGGACTCCCAGTTAATGGATGGTAAAGATTTGAAGGAGATCATTATAAAAAGGTTCTAAATACTCTATCCAATAAGGTGCTTATCTCAGTGCCTTGAGAACAGGAAAGGCTTTAAAAATAAAAAGTCTGCCAGGCAAAGTGGTATAGGCAGAGAAAGGATTCCAGGCAGAAGAAAGCTCATAGTGTGCTACAGAGCTAGGAAAGAGCACTGCACATTGGAGCAACAGCTCATGAAGTGAAGAGCGTTTGCATGGGATGCTGAAGGGCGCTAATGATGTGGAAGGTATCTGGATGTTTGTGCAAAGACACAGGATTTTGCTATAGAGCAGAGGTCTCAAATCCGAGACCCATGGGTCACTGTGTTTGCATATGTGTGTGTTGCTTGCGAGTCTCTCTTGAAATATTGGATGACCGAGCCACAGTTGGCTTCCCTGGTGGTTCAATGGTAAAGAATCCACCTGCAGTTCGACCCCTGTGTCAGAAGGGTCCCCTGGAAACAGAAATGGCAGCCCACACCAGTATTCTTGCCTGGAAAATCCCACAGACAGAGGAGCCTGGCATGCTGCAGTCCACGGGGTTGCAGAGAGTCGGACACGACTGAGCACAGCCACAGTGGGTTGTCATCCCCTTCTGGGAAACCACTTGTTGTTGTTCAGTTTCTCAGTCATGTCTGACTTTGCAACCCCATGGACTGCAGCATGCCAGGCTTCCCTGTCCTTTACTATCTCCCGGAGTTTATTCAAACTAATGTCCATTGAGTGGACGATGCCATCCAACCATCTCATCTTCTGTCTCCCCACTCTCCTGCCTGCAATCTTTCCCAGCATCAGGGAAACCAGTAGGTGGAAATGAACAATGGCTGCTCTCTTAAAAGGGGATATAAGCTAGGGAGTCGACTAAAGGCCCCCGCAGGCTCACCTCACACATTGATGTCAGCTGCCTGGTATCTTGTGCCATCTGAGTTTATAAGCCATGGCATAGTCATTGAAGGGAGCAAGGAGTTTGAATGATTCCTCATGCTGCCTTGGGATGACTTATTCAGTAAGATCTCAGCACCCTGAGCCCAGGGTCTTGTACTCCTTGAGAGACTGATCCAGGCTTGGCACATAGTTAGGCATCACTGAATTTATACTGAACTGAAATTGGATTCACATGGAAGATTCTGGCACAAAACATTGAGAAGCTGATAGTCTTTAAAAGATCTCTCTCCCACTGAACACTAAATTAATTTCCAATTACCCTTGATCACATCACCTGACGTATTTTCCACAGTAAACACTTAGCAATCTTCCAGTCTATTCAAAACTATGACTAAGCCCTTTTCTGCATGTCTACAATGCCACATTAATCTATATTCATAATCATTCATTCAATAGATATTTAGAGTTCCTATCATATGCCTAGGGCTTCTTTCATGGCTCAGTGGTAAAGAATCCACCTGCCAATGCAGGAGATGCAGGTTAGACCCCTGGGTTGGGAAGATCCCCTAAAAAGGAAATGGCAACCCACTTGTGTATTCTTGCCTGGGAAATCCCATCGACAGAGGAGCCTAGTGGGTTACAGCATTTCCTTGCTAAGTCATTGCAGTTGTGTCCAACTCTTTGTGACCCAATGGCCTGTAGCCCACCAGCCTGCTCTGTCCATGGGGATTCTCCAGCCAAGAATACTGGAGTGAGTTGCCATCCCCTCCTCTGGGGGATCTTCCCTACCAAAGGACTGAACCCGTGTCTCTTATGTCTCCTGCATTGGCAGGCGGGTTCTTTACCCACTGAGCCACCTGGGAAGCCTGAGTTACAGTACCTGAGGGTCACAAAAGAGTCAGACACAACTTAGTGATTAAACAGCAACAACCATATGCCTGGGACTGTGTAAGAGGTTGGCAATACGTTAATAGTAATAAGCAAATACACTTCATGCCCTTCTGGACTTCTAACCTAATAGTTATGGTGTTAAAATTATATGGCCTATATGGTACCATGCACTGTGCTTGGCACTTTCCATATATTAATTCATTTAATGCTCACAAAAGCCTGTACTGTATCCTTATCTTTTACATAGATGTGCCAACTGAAGCACAGAAAGGTTAAGTAAATTGTCCAAGTTCACACAGCCAGAAAGTGGCAGAAGCAGGTTTGCACCCTAGCAGCAGGTCTCCAGAATCTTTACTCTTTGCCTCTTTTCATTCTGGGATGACACTGGGAATCCCTGAAGTGCCTCCCAAATCATCAAAGAAGTGGTCGTGAGAGTTGTGCTAACTTTGGTGGTGGTGGTGTCTGTAGCAATGGAACCCTGGTGTTGGTGGTGTCTATAGCAATGGAACCCTGGGTAAGTAGACTAACCTTTACAACATGTCCTGGGACTTTAGTTATCCTAGTGAGTGGGATTTGTTTCTTGGCATCACATGGTATTGCTTTTCCTTCTTTTAACTTGGAGACATTTGATGCAGATCTTATACTAGAAAGCAGCTGGAGATGCAGTCGACAGCTGATTGCTGCAGGTTATACCTGGCTTTAGCTGCAGGGCAGTCAGCTATCCCCAGGAAATGGTCCCTGGGAAGCGAGCCTTCAGGCTAGAAAGACAGCTTGGGTTATTAGCTGAAGAATTATTTGTTTAATTTATCTTTTATGTTCCTCGTTCTTGACTGTGTCACCTATGGCCCCATTTCCTTTGCTCATGCAGGTCCTGGATCCCAGCTCCACTTCACACTTTCATGCAGCTTTCCCAGGCCCCAAAGTCATAATTCATTCCCACTTTCTCCCTGTGGGCCCAAGAAAATACCTGGGCCCCCTGGGTCACACTCGCTTCTCAGTCACGCAACCTCTTTCCCTTTCTGCCTCCCTTGCCAGTGGAGAGAGACTTGCCTCCTCGCTCCAGCAGCCTCAGTACTATGAATGCCACATTGCACCTGCCCAGCACGTGCTTTTTGAATGAGAAAAGGTCCACAGAAATGTGTGATTCACCCAAGGCCTCAGAGCTAGTAGGTAGCAGAACAGACCTGTACTTGGTTAAAATAGATCGTAAGCCCCTTGTGGACTCGTTCCACCTATGTGTTTGCACAGTACTGCATCTGCAGTGTGTAGCCCAGTGCCTGGTGCAGGGTGAGTTGCTCAGTCAATGTTTGTGAAATGTGTAAATGAGTGCCAGCCTCCTTTAATTGTCCCATTGTCCTTGACTGCACAGAAGAAGGCAGGCAACAGGAATGAAGCTTTCATACTGGCTGTGTTTTATATGCATGATTGATAAGAAATTTGCCCATAGCTGCAAATACCTACCCCCAGCAGCCATTGGGAGACAGATGGACGGTGCTTAGCGCAAGATGTTTAATCAAACAGTGACAACCTGAGCGGAGCCACAATTAGCCTCTGACACCCGAGTGAACTCCAGATGAAGAGCCCAGAAGCCTCTGATTTCCTGTTGGTCTCCTGACACCCAGTGACCATCGCTCTGGGTCCACAGAACTGTCAGGCAAATGAGCATCCTGTGTACACGGCAGCCACCAGCGGCAAGCACCTGGGGTGAATCCCAGGATTAGCTGGTGCGAGCACCATTCCATATCCGGAGGAGCCACGGAGAGGGCCCCAGTCATAAAACTTGTACCTGAAGGAAGAAATTAGACTCTCAGAGGCAGAGATAAACCCCCTGTCTCTTTATCCTTGCTTATTCCCAGGGGCTGGGAGTGGTAGGTGTTCTTTTTGTAAAAAAAAAAACTTCTTACTTTGTATTGGGGTATAGCCAGCTAACGATGTTGTGATAGTTGCAGGTGAACAGTAAAAGGGTTCAGCCATGTGTATACCTCTTTCCATTCTCCCCCAAACTCCCTTCCCATCCAGGCTGCTACACAGCATTGAGCAGAGTTCCATGTGCTATGCAGTATGTCCTCGTTGGTTATCCATTTTAAATACAGCAGTGTGTACATGTCCATCCTATCCCTCCCTCCCCATCTTTCCCCCTGGCAACCATGTTTGTTCCCGATGTCTATGAGTCCCTTTCTATTTTGTAAGTTTGTTTGTATCATTTCTTTTTAGATTCCACGTATAAGGATGTCATATGATATTTTGCCTTCTCCGTCTGATTTACTTCACTCAGTATGACAATCTCAAGGCTTCCCAGGTGGCGCTAGAGGTAAAGAACCCACCTGCTAATGCAGGAGATATAAGAGACCCAGGTTCGATCTCTGGGCTGGGAAGATCCTCTGGAGGAGGAAATGGCAACTCACTCCAGTACTGTTGCCTGAAAAATCCCATGGGCAAAGGAGCCTCGTGGGCTATATGGGGTCACAAAGAGTCAGACAGGACTGAAGTGACTTAGCACTTAGTATGACAATCTCTAATCTCTAGGTCCATCCATGTTGGCTCTATTTCATTCTTTTTAGTGGCAGAGTAATAGTTCATCATATATATGTACTCCATCTTCTTTATCCGCCCCTCTGTCGATGGACATTTAGGTTGCTTCCATGTCTTGGCTACTGTAAACAGTGCTGCAGTGAGCACTGGGGTGCAGGTTTGGATCCTTTTGGATCATGTTTTTCCCTTGATATATGCCCAGAAGTGGCACTGCTCTATTTTTAGTTTTTTAAGGAATGCCCATACCATTCTCCATAGTGGCTATACCAATTGGTAAGTATTCTTGAAGGACTTACAAATCCTCTGCAGGGAATTTTTCCCTCAGCCACCTCATGCCATATACATGCCAGCTGACACCCATTGTTAAATAAAAAAAAGAAACAGAGAAATAATTGACCCATTTCTACTTAATGGTCAGTTCCCTGGAGCTAATGATGGAAGAAACTGGATGAGCAGGTCCATCAGATGGACTCTAAAGTCTAATAAATTGTTTTTGAATCCTAGGTCCAGTGCACATTTGATATATAGTGGGCCAGTCTCTTAACTCACTGAGCCTCAGTGTTCTAAACTCTATAACGGGCCTATTAATAAATAGTATCTATCTCCTAATGTTGTGTGAGGATTAAATTTGATTCCAGTAAAACCTCTAACAAGTGGGCCACAATAGCAAGTGCCTAGTAAAGGGAATCATTATTAATAAATGTCCCAATTATTACTGCAGATGCTCAGCCCTTGTATTACAGATCTGTGTGAATGGAAGAACTGGAAGAGGCATTGGACACTTTCGCATCCAACTTCAGTCAACTTCTTCACCCTCTGAGCCTCCGTCTCTCTCATCTATAATAAAGGGATGAAAATAGTATCTATTTTATTAGCAAATATTGTATATTGGATATTTGAAAGTGAAAGTGTTAGTCACTCAGTCATGTCTGACTCTTTGCAATCCCATGGATTGTAGCCTGCCAGGATCCTCTGTCCCTAAAATTTTCCAGGCAAGAATACTGGAGTGGGTTGCCATTCTTTTCTCCAGGGGATCTTCCCGACCCAAGAATCAAACCCAGGTTTCCTACATTGTGGGCAGATTCTTTACTATCTGAGTACTTCCCTACTTTCCACTAGGGAAGCCCTGTTGGATATTTAATATTAGATAATGTTTGATATTATAGACATGAAATATTCTTCATAGATAAAGAACTGAGTTCAGGGCCTGACAAACAGGAAACACTCAATAACTGTTAGCTGCCCTGAGAGGATGATGAGGGATCTTCCTTTTTCCTTCTCTTTGCCTTGGCACATACTGGTCACACTCTCTGGGAGCCCTCCCTTTTCTTGTGTACCTGTTAAACCCCTGCCCACCTTTACCGAATGGGAGCTATGATACTATTTTTAAATTAGTGCTTTATTAACTGGCTCACTTTGCAGATCTGGAAATTGAGGCTCTGAGAAGGGAAGCAACTTGTCCAGGAGCACACAAGTGTCTATATGAGAACTCAGTCTAATCCCGAGGGGTCTCCTAACAGAATTGGAAAGGCTAAGGATGCTTTCTTTTTTCAGTTTTATCAAGATATCATTGGCATACATCACTGCCTAAGTGTAAGGTGTACAGTATGCTGACTGACTTACGTATAGCATGAAATGATTACTCCAATAAGTTTAGTTGATATCCATCATCTCATACAGATGTAATACAAGAAAAAGAGAAAGCAGAAAAGGAAACAAAACTAGTTTTCCTTGTGATGAGAACTCTCAGGATTTACTCTCTTAACAACTTTCATATGTAACATACAGCAGCCTGCAGGACACTTTTACTGTGCGAGTAAGAAAAATAAGTCCGAGGTCTCTTCTAGAGCCAGTTCTCCAAGCCTCAAGAACTACACCGGGAGGAGCCCCACCTGGACTCACGCTGTTGCCTCTGCATCAGGCTTGTGCCTGGTTCAGTTTGTCGCCTTCACAGGACTGGTCATCACACTCAAAGACAAACTGAGACCACTTACCACACGCTCTCCCTGAACCAGGCACCATGCCAAGAGCTTTATCTGTGTGTGATTCCCTCTAATCCTCAAAATAGCCCTCTGAACCAGACACCACTGTTACCCTCATTTATCAGTTTCCCCCTGCACTTACTTGCCCAAGGGTGTCGTGAGAAATGTGAGGATCTGGAGTGCTAACCCAGCTCCTCCAGACTCCAAAATTCATGCCTCTCACTTTAACCCAAGCCCATCCTTTCTGATAACTCTTCTGCTCTCTGTTTTCTGGCCAGTCACCTCAAGCCCTGCCCACATCTGTCTCTGTGACAAAAGCCCCAGAGCTGAGGAAAAAACACAGCTGCATCCCTCACTTGGCACAAAACTTGACCCAGAATGGCACCATCAAGTGCTCTCAAAATGCATCTTAGACTTCCCAGCTGTGCCCTCTTGGGCAGGTGGCTCACCCTCTCTGAATATTAGTTTCCCCTCATTTGTAATATAGAGCTCAGAGAATGCTTGCACTGCCATTTTATATGCTTCTTTAAATCAACTCACTTTTTAAATAAAGTTACTTTATACACAGGCTTTTATCACTTCCCTAAATGGAAAAATAACATTCCTCTAATACCATTTAAATTAAATGCATAACTTTGAAAGTAAAAATGTTCATCAGTAAATCTCATAAAATCATCTCATCTATACAAAGCCACCCAGCACACAGTAGATGCTCAATATATGGCAGTCATAAGACCATGAAGCTTGGCACTGAGAAGCGTGGTTTGGAAACATTTGAGTCGTTGGCCAACTTGAATGTGGTTTCCCAGTTGAGAATCTAGTAGTTGTCATGGTTACCCAAAGAAGCTGCCCCTGGTCAAAAAGCCAGAATCAATTTTACTGACAAGAGAAGGCCAACTGATTGGCCCCTGGCCTAGATGCTGACTCCCTTCTCCCCATTGCCCTGAGTCAGACTGGCCTGGGGTAGCAGCCATCTTAGCTCTTGCTGAGTAGGCAAATGCAAAGGCAGGCTTGGTTGGTGGTGGTTTAGTCGCTAAGTCATGTCCGACTCTTGTGACCCCATAGACTGTAGCCCGCCAGGCTCCTCTGTCCATGAGATTCTCCAGGCAAGAATAGTGGAGTGGGTTGTCTTGCTAGGTCTCAAATGATGGACAGGGAGGCCTGGTGTGCTGCGATTCATGGGGTTGCAAAGAGTCGGACACGACTGAGCTACTGAACTGAACTTCAATATGGTGCCCAGCAGCCCCTACCAATCAATTGAAGATTTAATATTTTTGTCATCCCTGCCTCAAGCTGTGCTCTCACTCTAGGCATGAGATCCTAGAGCAATTCAAAGAAAGCAGGAAACACTGATCCTACTTTGAAAAGAATACATTCAAATGCTAAGTGTGGCGACAAGTAGTATAACAGTGAAGGGCATGATAGTAAAGTTACAAAGAAAATTAAAGGACTATCAAAATAAGAACTAGAATTTAAAAAGAACAAAGGCTGTTTCAGAGAACGTAAGAGACAACTGAATCATCAAGTAGTAAAGCACAATGTTTTTCTCCACCAAACAGAAACAAAGAGGAGGCTGGAGGTGAAATACAGATGCAGCTAGAGAGATTGGGAATGAAGAATTTCCAGATAAGGTGACAGGACTGTAATGCTTGGAATGATCCATAGAGGTAAACCGGACTCTTCTATGGATTCATTGAGAGCTCGGACTCTCTCCTATTCAGCTCTACTTCCAGCACGGGGTCTGGCCTCTAGCTCAATATTGTCTGCTGAACTGAACTGTGTGTTCAGGCCAGATATGAAAAGTAACAACTATGCTAAAGCTGAAACTCCAGTACTTTGGCCACCTCATGCGAAGAGTTGACTCATTGGAAAAGACTCTGATGCTGGGAGGGATTGGGGGCAGGAGGAGAAGGGGACGACAGAGGATGAGATGGCTGAATGGCATCCCTGGCTTGATGGACGTGAGTCTGAGTGAAAGATGTGTATAAGAGACAGAGGTTACTCAGTCTTCTTTTTTAATTTTTATTTATTTATTTTTGGCTGCATTAGGCTTTGCACTTTTGCCTTCATTGCAGNCAGGAGGAGAAGGGGACGACAGAGGATGAGATGGCTGAATGGCATCCCTGGCTTGATGGACGTGAGTCTGAGTGAACTCCGGGAGATGGTGATGGACAGGGAGGCCTGGCGTGCTGCGATTCACGGGGTCGCAAAGAGTCGGACACGACTGAAGCGACTTAGCAGCAGCAGCAGCAGCAGCACCATGTTCTGGGAGCATTTTACACACTTTATTTCCTCTATCTTTCTATCAGTCTATGATGATACCATTTATATTGACGCCAAATTCACAGATGTAGGAACTGAGGCTCAGGGAGATTAGTCACTCTACTTCATAACTTCTTCCACTATGATTTGCAAATTTTAGCCTGCAAAGAGCAAAAAGAATGAACGGCCCTTCCAGGAAGCTCTAAGGCATCTCTCAGGGATTACCTTCCTATGAGGTGGGGCCCCACAGCCTGATCTCCACTCCACTAGCCACAGTCAGTTTTATGCCTCTAACAACCAACTTCAGGAAGGACATTCCACATTCCCTGGCTTCTGCTCTGAAGCAAGTGGAACAACAGGAAACAAGGATGGCCACTGGCCAGCAGGCAGTGCCTAGGGTTGGAAACCCTTCCCTGCTCCTCTCCTAGGAGCCCTCAGGAGGCCAAAACCTCCTGAAGACCTCCTGACACCATCCACAGAGGTCAGAAAAACTGAATACCAAGTCTTGTCAGCATCATCTTCCCCACCACCCAGCCCCCACTGGGGACAGGAGATTTTCTTGAGGCTGATGGGATGGGAAAGGTCCAGAGGGGGTGGGGGCGGGGTCAGTCAGCAGATGCAGAAGCAGCCTGGGCACGTGGGGGTAGGTTAGGGTGCATTTGCTTTCCTTGGGTTTTGTAGCTCCTTCTTTGGGGAAAGGAGAGAGCATCTTGAGCGGGGAACAGTTTGAAGAGCAGTGAGGGAGCAGTTAAGGACAGGACAGCTGAGAGCTCTTAACCTGAGAGGACGCAGCACCTAGGCAGCAGTGTCTGTGTGGGAAAGCAGGGAGGGGCACTGGGCTGCCTCTTGGGGAGGGGCACAACCTTGAGCTCTCGAGAGTGCCTGGTGTTCCCAAGCGGCGTGGAGCAGAGCCCAAAGCCCCTTTCCTGGGGGCCTCTTTTAAAGGCATTTAGGAAACACCTCCAGGGGTTTCAGAATTGTCCTTTAGGCTCAGCTGGGGCACTCAAGGCACAACTAGTCAGAGGCAGGGGCTGTCGCAAGCTGAGTGCTGTCCTGCCACCAAGTTGAGCCCTGCTCGTAGCACTCAGCATGGGTCTGCTCTGCTCGAGGAGCCACAGGTATCAGGCTGGGCTCTCGGGTCTTCCCTGATGTCCACCAGGAGGGTGGGCCCCTCTGGGGAGTGGTAACACACTTCTGGATGCCACCGATGCCACACATTCTCTGCAATGGAGGCACGGATGACAAAGACATTGGCCTAAGGGTGAGAGAGTGTGCAAGAGGGTCGTGCTCCTCCTGGCCCTGCATCCCCCAGGTTTGGGCCCACCATGCACTCAGGCCTGTAATCATCAGACACTGCAGAGCTGTACTCCTTGGGGAAGGCACCAGTTATGTAGCTCTGAGCCCCATCACCCGCCACCACACACCTGATGCTCTGCATCGTCGGTGTAGCAGCTGCAATGGAAACAATGCCTCCTTCCACTGCTGGCCCCTCTAGATGCAGCAACCTCGTGCCCTCCCCACCACAGGGGAACCAGGGCAGTGGCAGCAGACTGGTTCAGGATTCCAGAGCTAGCATCATTTTGTTTCCCCTTTCTCCACTCCAAGATCTGTAACTGAAAAGGTAATAGTAAAGAAAGTGAGAGCCCAAAAGAGGCAATGTCCCATCACACAATTCAGCCCCCACAGCTGATCTAAACAAGGACACTGCTGATTTCTTGCTCACACCAGGAGGGTGGGCCCCTCTGGGGAGTGGTAACACACTTCTGGATGCCACCGATGCCACACATTCTCTGCAATGGAGGCACGGATGACAAAGACATTGGCCTAAGGGTGAGAGAGTGTGCAAGAGGGTCGTGCTCCTCCTGGCCCTGCATCCCCCAGGTTTGGGCCCACCATGCACTCAGGCCTGTAATCATCAGACACTGCAGAGCTGTACTCCTTGGGGAAGGCACCAGTTATGTAGCTCTGAGCCCCATCACCCGCCACCACACACCTGATGCTCTGCATCGTCGGTGTAGCAGCTGCAATGGAAACAATGCCTCCTTCCACTGCTGGCCCCTCTAGATGCAGCAACCTCGTGCCCTCCCCACCACAGGGGAACCAGGGCAGTGGCAGCAGACTGGTTCAGGATTCCAGAGCTAGCATCATTTTGTTTCCCCTTTCTCCACTCCAAGATCTGTAACTGAAAAGGTAATAGTAAAGAAAGTGAGAGCCCAAAAGAGGCAATGTCCCATCACACAATTCAGCCCCCACAGCTGATCTAAACAAGGACACTGCTGATTTCTTGCTCGCGGGACTTGGAAATTGCTTTTCCAAAAAATCTGTCCTCGAGGTACCTTCCAGCAGCCACATAAATAACACCACCAGAATTGCTCACAATGTCAGGGGTCCTGCTGTGTCTGTAGGGCATGAGGACTGCCTCTTCTAGTGCAAAACATGGGCATCTGAAGGAGGTGGGGATTCATTTAAGTCACAGGTGATGGTGGCTGAAAGGGTTGAATGCTTCTCTTTTGGGAAATTCACAAGAACATCATTTAGGATGCAGAGAGAGGATGTGTAGAAGGTAATCCCAGGAATTTAATCAGCCCAAATACACAACTCTCTGTTCTTTTTGGAAGACCTGCATGGACCAAACGGCTGTGGTATCAGTGGCCTGCTCTAGTTCACATAACTGCCACAGCAGTCAGAAAGTGCTCTTTGATGTTTAACCTAAATCTTTTTGTAGCTTCAACTTGAGCTCCTTTCCTTCTTACAAATTCTATTAGCTGTCTTTAGGAAGAGAGGAGGCTGACAGGGAGGGAAAGAGGGAGGAAGGAAGGGAAAAGGGAGAACAGGAGGGAAGGAGAGAGAGGGGAAGAGAAAAATCCTTTAAACCCGCATTTCTACTTTGGAGAACTTAATCCACAGAAATATGCAAAGATGTTTAATGAAACTCTGTAGTGGTCAAAATAACAAAATAAGTAATGTCCAGCCATAGATGAATATTTCATGAATATTGTTGACATAGGAAGATTCTAATTTCTAACTTAAAAAAAAAAACAGCTTGCATGACAATATTAGCGTATGATCTCATTTTGTGGTGATGATCATATTACTAATTATATTTATAATTATAGGCATATAAATATCCTGGAGAAACAAACACCAAATGGTTAACCTCTGTTCTGGTTGCAGCATCGTAAACTATTGTAAACCAGTACTTACAGCCTTAACACAGCAGTTTAGGATTGTTTGTCCTGGTCTTAGGCTGACTGGGCTCAGCTGGATGGCTCTTGCTCGGGGTCTCTAGCAGTTGCAGCAGAGGGGCAGCTGGGACTGCCTTTATCGGGGGTTCCATTGAGCTGGACATTCAAGAGCTCACTCACATGACAACTGATGTTGGATGTCAGCTATGAACTCACCTGGGCCTTTCAATCAGAGTCCCTACACACGGCCTCTGCAAGTGACATGGACTTCTCACAGTTGGACTCCAAGATAGAGCTTCCCAAAGCAAGTTTTCTTTTGAAAAACTTACAGTCTGATTGTGCAATGTCACTCCCACAACAGTCTACTGGTTAAAAGTGAGTCACAGGACCAACCCTGAATCAAAAGGAAGAGACTACACAAAGGCATGAATATCAGGAGATGGTTCACTGAGGGCCATCTAAGCAACTAGATATTGTAATATTTCTAGAAAATTGGATTTGGACAGACTTTCACTTTCCAGTGTCTGATGTAACAGTTAAATGTACCAATGCAGGAGACAAGAAGCCTGGCTGTCCTGGCTCACCACTCGCTTTCTATGTGACCTCAAACAAGTTACTTATAACCTCTCTGAGCCTCAAAGCTTTCAGATAACTGTTATGACCTCATAGGGTGGTTGTAAAGATTAAATTGAAGTACTGTGTGTAAGATGCTTAAAAATAAATGCTCAATAAAAGTGAGCTAATAATATTATTATGCACTGATATGTTTAAGTTTTACAAGTATATTTTACTTTTATAATTGAAGAAAATAATTTTCAAAGACCAAAAGAAAAAAAAAGACATGTAGCAGAATTAAGAAATGTAAACTCAGAACTCCCAGTCAGGGCTCTTCTGAGGAATCTGAAGGGACTCTTAGTCCTCATGGACATAGAAAATACCTCAGGGAGACCTTGACCCTTCCCCTCTGCTCCAGTCAACCACCCAGGGGTGGGGTCTGACAGCCCGACCTGTGTTGTTCTTTTAGCTGTTCCCCAAATCCTCTCAAATTTGTGTATGGTAAGCTGCAAAGTATAGGAAATGAATTCCCCCAATAATATAACCAAGAAGCTTTGCCATCACAAAACATGGGCTTTATATTACCCAGGAGCTTAAACCCGTCCAAAGACAACATTGACAGAAAGGATTTGTTTTTTAGAAGCATTGACATTTTGATCATGAAGTTCATGGGGACTTGCTTGGATGGGATTTGGTTGGGTTTCCACACAACAGATTCTTGGGCCAGTTAGTTTGAGGAGAAAACTAAACGGAATTGCAGGCAGGGATGACTCGGGTTCCTTCGCTTATTCAACCTTTATAAATACACACAGGCCGTCACCACCACTCCTTTTCTTTGGGGAAAAAACTGTCACAGTGGAAATGAAAGGATTTTTCAATGTGAGGAATTATAGCAAATGTCAAACCTTAAGAGTTGAAAATTCTACCTTCTTATTTCTTTTTCAGAAAATCAATACACAGGCACTGTTCCAGGCCCCTCTGGGTCTCTGTGGCTCACACATCTCTCTCATCCCAAGGATGTCTTAAGTGTTCTTGATGTTGCCTTGGGGGCAAATCTACCTGCATGAAAGAAATGGGAAACTCAATGGCTGCGGGTTAGTTTCTCGAGAGACTCAGTTACTAGGAACTTAAGGAAATGTCAGATATGAATAGCTGGCAATTTCATTTGGAGTTGATGGCTTGCCTGGCTTAAAACACTAATAGATGGAGCTTGAATATTTTTAAAGAGTTTAGTTATGGAAGATTTTTAGCACCACACTACAAATAGGTTTCCATGAAGAAGTAAGAGATGGTGGTGAAGAGTCACTCTCTGCAAAATGTATAGTCAGCCATCTGTATTTGTGAATGGGAACCCACAAAGTCAGAGAGCCATCTGTACTCTACAATTTTATACACAGGACTTGAGCACTGGCAGATTTTGGTATCACAGGAGGGTCCTGGAACCAATACTCTGTGGATACTAAAGGATGACTGTATGACATTTTTTTCTGGGGAGACCTCAGCATTTACTCATTCTGTCCCCCCCTTATAAGTCGGGAGCAGAGAAGGGACATGAGAGAGAGTTTGGGCACTATTTAATGAATGGAAAAAAGAGGTTCTGAGAAATAATGGCACTTTTCTAAGAGGCAACGTAGAGAACAGGAATCACTTTTCTCTGGTTAGAAACAAAGTGGAACTTGATATGCCATAAAGTCAGACAAAGCTGGATAAGTAAATTTTTGAAATTTCAGGATTAATAATACAAAGAATTTTGCTTTAATGGGCCTCTTTTCTTCGGTGTTGACTTAAAGTTTACTTATAATTTTTCTTTATTATACAGGGTATAAATATCTGCATGGTACTCCCACCCCTGTTTAGAAGTATTGATATTATCAAGTGGTTTTGAGCTTGAGTATTAGTCCTGGGTTGGAATACTAGATAATTAATATAATTGGTACCTTAACTCTCCACCACTTCAAAATGTTATTTCCAAGTGCTTTGAACAAGAACAAGGGCAGCACAGACTTAAACAAACAAATCAAAAATCTGACAGTGCCAAGTACAGAGAGGTTGTGAGCAACTGGAACTCTCATACTCTACTGCTGGGAGTGCAGATTAGCAAAACCACTTTACAGAGCAGTTCAGCAATATCTGGGAAAGATGAAGGTTCACATACTCTGAAACATACGAAACACACTTCTAATACGTATATGCTGCTGCTGCTGCTGCTGCTAAGTCACTTCAGTCATGTCCGACTTTGTGCCACCCCATAGACGGCAGCCACCAGGCTCCGCTGTCCCCAGGACTCTCAGGCAAGAACACGAGTGGATTGCCATTTCCTTCTCCAATGCATGAAAGTGAAAAGTGAAAGTGAAGTCGCTCAGTTGTGTCCGACCCTCAGCCACCCCATGGACTGCAGCCTTCCAGGCTCCTCTGCCCACGGAATTTTCCAGGCAAGAGTACTGGAGTGGGGTGCCATTGCTTTCTCCAATATGTATATGCTACCTGAGAGAAACTCTCACATGTAGCTACTTCTCATGGAGAGCCATATCAAGGTATTAACTATAGCAGATTGTAAGAGCAAAATCCTGAAGCCAGTTTAAATGTGTGTGTATGTATATATATACACATATAGATGTCCATTTAATATGTCAATATATATATACACTATAGACAGTTAAATGTATATGTCTATGTAATGTGTATATATACATAGAGACATATATAGACATAAGTTTGTAGATGCATAAACATGCCTATGGATAAGTGAATAAATAAATTCTGGCAAATTTATTAATGGAATTGCTCTATAGTCATTAAGATGAGTGAAACAGATCTACATGTATCAGTAAAAATAGATCTCAAAACCATCTTGTTGAGTGAAAAACAGCAGCATGTAGAGTGGCAGGTTCTGCATAAAAGAAATTTGAGATTATGCAAATGTGGCCCTAGGGTTGACAGCAGTGTGGCTGCTTCTAGAGAGGGAATGGGAGAAGGAAAGGATGAGCTGGAACAATTTCAAAGAAGACTTCAACTGCGAATATAGCATCATTTCTTCTTTTTTAAAAAATTAAAGCATATGTGGCAAGATGTTAACATTTGTTTAATCTGAGTGATGAATATGGCAGGGTGTGTATACTACATTTTCACTTGTGAACTATTGTGAAATAATTTTAAAGAGGCATGCAAGAAAGACAGCCCTGGATACCAGCCACTGCACTTCAAACAAGGGACATAAATTCTCTGAGACCCTTGTTTGCAAACTGTGATTAACAATGTTCAAATTTCAGAGTTGGTTGTGAGTTAATGAGAGTAAAGTGTAGAATGACTTTCAGATGTTATCCATTGGGATATCCTTTTAGAATGAGTCCCTAATGATTTTCCAGATGTATCTTATTCAGAGTGACATTTGCTTCTTAAAATTGATCAGAAATTATGTGGATGCATTTCAAAACAATTCTGATCTCCATAAAAATAATGTATTGTTACTTTTTTGCAAAACTATATACAACATGTATTACATAGACATGTAAAGCACTAATTATTTAACTATTATTGCCCTGAGGGTGGTTGGAGCATAAGAGTGGAAGGAAATTTTACTTTTCTCTGCTATTAACTTTAATTATGTACCATGTGTGTAGACTACTCATTCTAAAAATAAATATAATTTGTTTAAAAAATAATCTAAAGGTCATAATCTTCTCCATTCTAAACCCACTTACAAAGGAAAGGTCTTCAAATCTAAGTTCTAAAGATTCTTTAGAGGTCATATAGTCCAATCTCCTACCTGAGCACAGGATACGCCATTCCAGCCCCATATCCTCCTTGAAGTCAGACGAAAGAAAGAGCATAGGATTAAGGATTAGGAGATCTGAGTTTGGTTCCTGTCACCACGAATTACTAACTCTTGACTCTAAGCGAGTCCCTTAAGTTCTCTGAGCCTCAGTTTCATTTCTGAAATGAGGACACAGCAGCACCACTGTTGTGACTGTGTGAAGACAGATAAAGTACAATGCGAACATGAAATTTTGTCAAAATAGAGTCAGGATGTTTGTGTGAGATGCAACTTCAGTGCAGAAGTTTCCCTCAAGAACATGGGTTCGGTCCCTTTGATTTCCATGGGAGTGCTCAATACACTATTCCTAAGGGGCCCCAAGTCACCAACAAAGTCATCTTGCTTCAGATGTAAACCAGATTCTCTTCTCTCCACAGCAAATATCCTGACCGTGATCATCCTCTCTCAGCTGGTGGCAAGGAGACAGAAGTCTTCGTACAACTATCTCTTGGCACTTGCGGCTGCTGACATCTTGGTCCTCTTTTTCATTGTGTTCGTGGACTTCCTATTGGAAGATTTCATCTTGAACATGCAGATGCCTCAGGTACCCGACAAGATCGTAGAAGTGCTGGAATTCTCATCCATCCACACTTCCATCTGGATTACTGTTCCATTAACTATTGACCGCTATATCGCAGTATGCCACCCGCTCAAGTACCACACGCTCTCCTATCCAGCCCGCACCCGGAAAGTCATCGTAAGCGTTTACGTCACCTGCTTCCTGACCAGTATCCCCTACTACTGGTGGCCCAACCTCTGGACTGAAGACTACATCAGCACCTCCATGCATCATGTCCTCATCTGGATTCACTGCTTCACTGTGTACTTGGTACCCTGTTCCATCTTCTTCATCTTGAACTCAATCATTGTGTACAAGCTCAGGAGGAAGAGCAATTTTCGCCTCCGGGGCTACTCCACGGGGAAAACCACTGCCATCTTGTTTACCATCACTTCCATCTTTGCCACCCTCTGGGCCCCACGCATCATCATGATCCTCTACCACCTTTACGGGGCACCCATCCAGAACCGCTGGCTGGTGCACGTCATGTCCGATGTTGCCAACATGCTGGCCCTTCTGAACACGGCCATCAACTTCTTCCTCTACTGCTTCATCAGCAAGCGGTTCCGCACCATGGCGGCCGCTACTCTCAAAGCCTTCTTCAAGTGCCAGAAGCAACCCGTTCAGTTCTACACCAACCATAACTTTTCCATAACAAGTAGCCCCTGGATCTCACCGGCCAACTCACACTGTATCAAGATGCTGGTGTACCAATATGACAAAAATGGAAAACCTATAAAAGTATCCCCATGACCCCATAGGTTTGGCACCTAGTACCTCTGCATAATCCATTTCCAGATGGGAATGTGGCCCATCCTGTGGCTGAAGAGCTCTCTTTAAGAGTGCTAACCTGATTTCCTGTCTCCACACACTGAGCAACTTTCAGACTGGTAGATGAGAAAAGATGGAGGAGAAAAGCAACAAAAGCTTGAATCTTGTTTTCATTTATGCCTTTGTTTCCATCAAGTCATGTAGACGGCAGAAGTCTCTACCAGTTTGAAGATGTCATTGGAAGTTGTATCATTCTCCTGTGGCCTGTAAGGACACACCAGAGAGAAGCAGTCTATGGACTTAGGCTGGGCATCATCCACAGTCACTGGGAACTGCTCATTTACATGACACATCAAGCCAAAGACAGATAAAGTACAATGCGAACATGAAATTTTGTCAAAATAGAGTCAGGATGTTTGTGTGAGATGCAACTTCAGTGCAGAAGTTTCCCTCAAGAACATGGGTTCGGTCCCTTTGATTTCCATGGGAGTGCTCAATACACTATTCCTAAGGGGCCCCAAGTCACCAACAAAGTCATCTTGCTTCAGATGTAAACCAGATTCTCTTCTCTCCACAGCAAATATCCTGACCGTGATCATCCTCTCTCAGCTGGTGGCGAGGAGACAGAAGTCTTCGTACAACTATCTCTTGGCACTTGCGGCTGCTGACATCTTGGTCCTCTTTTTCATTGTGTTCGTGGACTTCCTATTGGAAGATTTCATCTTGAACATGCAGATGCCTCAGGTACCCGACAAGATCGTAGAAGTGCTGGAATTCTCATCCATCCACACTTCCATCTGGATTACTGTTCCATTAACTATTGACCGCTATATCGCAGTATGCCACCCGCTCAAGTACCACACGCTCTCCTATCCAGCCCGCACCCGGAAAGTCATCGTAAGCGTTTACGTCACCTGCTTCCTGACCAGTATCCCCTACTACTGGTGGCCCAACCTCTGGACTGAAGACTACATCAGCACCTCCATGCATCATGTCCTCATCTGGATTCACTGCTTCACTGTGTACTTGGTACCCTGTTCCATCTTCTTCATCTTGAACTCAATCATTGTGTACAAGCTCAGGAGGAAGAGCAATTTTCGCCTCCGGGGCTACTCCACGGGGAAAACCACTGCCATCTTGTTTACCATCACTTCCATCTTTGCCACCCTCTGGGCCCCACGCATCATCATGATCCTCTACCACCTTTACGGGGCACCCATCCAGAACCGCTGGCTGGTGCACGTCATGTCCGATGTTGCCAACATGCTGGCCCTTCTGAACACGGCCATCAACTTCTTCCTCTACTGCTTCATCAGCAAGCGGTTCCGCACCATGGCGGCCGCTACTCTCAAAGCCTTCTTCAAGTGCCAGAAGCAACCCGTTCAGTTCTACACCAACCATAACTTTTCCATAACAAGTAGCCCCTGGATCTCACCGGCCAACTCACACTGTATCAAGATGCTGGTGTACCAATATGACAAAAATGGAAAACCTATAAAAGTATCCCCATGACCCCATAGGTTTGGCACCTAGTACCTCTGCATAATCCATTTCCAGATGGGAATGTGGCCCATCCTGTGGCTGAAGAGCTCTCTTTAAGAGTGCTAACCTGATTTCCTGTCTCCACACACTGAGCAACTTTCAGACTGGTAGATGAGAAAAGATGGAGGAGAAAAGCAACAAAAGCTTGAATCTTGTTTTCATTTATGCGTTTGTTTCCATCAAGTCATGTAGACGACAGAAGTCTCTACCAGTTTGAAGATGTCATTGGAAGTTGTATCATTCTCCTGTGGCCTGTAAGGACACACCAGAGAGAAACAGTCTATGGACTTAGGCTGGGCATCATCCACAGTCACTGGGAACTGCTCATTTACATGACACATCAAGCCCCAGTAGCACATAGCTGAGCCCACACTCTTCTTCCAAGAACTGAGGTCATGCATCATTTCCCTGTGTTGTTACCAGCAGCTAACAATGCAGACCAATTGGGGAATTTTCCAAGGCTCCCTTTGTCTTAGGGAGGGTTTTGGTCTTGAAGTGGCCCTGACAGGGGAGGATTGAATCCTGCACAAACTCTGGCCAGAGTTTCTGTGAAAATGCTCCAAACCAACATAACCATGACCCTCAGACCTTCAGGGGTCTAAGATGCAGTCTTTCTATTTGCCATGATGTATAGGTTTTATCTAACACCTCCAAAACAAAGACCCTGCCTGGTGTGCAGGGCCATAGGAGGAATTCTTGAGCCCAGAAAAACAAAAAATAAGCCCACACTTGCCATTGTTTCAATCCACCCTTGAGTCAGCTGTGTATTATCTCTTTACTGAAATAGCTTCTTCTTGCCGTGCCACTCAAGCTTCCTGGAGAAGCCTTTATGTGTAGCATTGCCGACCCTGCCACCCTGCTTGCTGAAGCCCTCACCAAACTGTTTTATTTGAAGTGACTTTTGAACTGGATTTAATTTTCGAGGGTCAGGAACTGTAGCTCTCCAGGTGTGAAAGGAGGCAGTCTCAGCTCCACCCCGCAGTCCAGCTGGCATTGCCATTTGGCCACAAATGGTGATGATAAGGTGCCCATGTTGTCTGCATGTCTGCCCTTTGATGCACATGGCTCAAAAGGGTGGTGCCAGTTTTCAATGATGCTATTTAACCCAGATCCTTTGCAAAATAATAAATATGAATTTCATTATTCTTCCCTTGCCTGTACAAGGCAAGAACAGTTCTAGGGTATAATTAATGGAGGTTTCCCTGGGAATTACCACTCATGTATGCATACACACAGAAATACATTAGGTTCCTGTGTACCCCGTGATGTGTTTTGAAAGAAAAATCTATGCTGGAGTTTTTCTCAGTTTTTTTTTTTTTAACTTTCTCCCAGATACCCAGTATTTGAAGTTATCCCTGTTCTGAAAGAAGTATTCCAACATGATTTTGAAATTGTATGATATTTTTGGTGACCCAACAAAAAGCAGAGAGTCCACTCGAAACACTTGGTTCCTCGGACTGGATTTTTACTACACTTTTGTCCCTAAATTGGAAGACACATCTACCCTTTTAAAGGGAACTTGCAATAAATGAGCAGGGTAGAAAAGGCTCCAATGCCACATAATCCTGAAACTTCAGCCAATACCCTCAGCATTAAATCAGTACAATTTTAGGTTATGTTCACCTTAAAGATCCTAATTCCTACTCTGTTTAAATGATTGCAGAAGAGTCTCGTCTCACCCAAAGATTAGTTCTGAATTCAGTGCAAATGGAAAAAATCTGGCAGAGCCACAGTTACCTCTGCACAGTTCTCAGGAAGGATCCATGTTGGAAACCATATTCTATCCCTTAAAATTCCTAACTCAGATAAGTTTTTATTTCCTAGCATTGGAACAGTTTGCTGTTTCTTCCGCTGAAGACAAGACAGAGTTGACTTACATTTAGAGACCATATTGTGTGACTCCACTGTATTCAAGAACATTGGGATCACACTGGTGCAGCAAGGTGCTCCCACTAAAAGATGTTCATGGAAGTTTGAATGAGGGAAGAGCAGATTCGTATCTTCCAGGTCACACTCTCCCCATTAAGTTGCATTTCTGTTTCTTTTTTGCCAGGCATGTGTAGTTGGGTACCTGTTCATTAACTGTGTGTATGATATGACTCCATCACACCCCTTTGTGAATGAACCAAAGGCTACCTACACCTAATATATATAAATATTTATTTGATTATTTATTTTTAAACAATAGGTCTGAAAAATGCTAGTTTGAGCTATACATGAATGAGTCACCGTGCAATATCTATAATGGTTAAACAATTCCTTTTTGAGAATGAATGTAAGACGAAAAATATGTATGTGGATCTTAATGCTCTCTGCTCCACATTTTTAGGTGTGTGTAAAAATTAATTACTGATGTTTAAAAAGTAAAAGCTGAGTGTGTACTTGGAATGTTTTCCTCATACACTCGTTTATTACTTCTCTTAATAATAGAGGCTATACCAATTAGTGTTTGATCTCTTGTCCTTCTGACTGTATTTTATATTTTGATACAATAATGTTTAAAAGAGGTCTGAATTTCGAAGGCAGTCCATGAGGTGTTGTCTTCTGGTTACAATGCATACAAATGCCTGTTGGCTTAGGTTGATACATATCTCCTAAAATTTATCTCAAATAATATAAGGACTTTTAATTTATTCTTATTTATAGTAGTAATTGTGTACAAAATTTAAAAGCTTTTTAAAGAGAAAACAAACTTTTAAGCCTTTTCTTTCAGGCCAGTTTTTGAAATATAGCTTTGAGTTTTGAAGTCTGCACATAAACAGCTGCTGTTGATGGCACATAAGCAATTGCCTTATATCAGGTTTTTGTCATGCCCCTTTCAAAGACTGTTAACTAGCGTCCCTCCTGTATGATTTGTGTCCTTGGTTGGACATGCAGTGTTGCTACAGATGTACACACTGTGTCTTTCTATTGAGCAACTCAAGGACTGAACTGCCTAATGGGAAGGAAATAAGGAGGATGACAAACAAACCAGAAAAGACAGACCATGAGAAGGCATGAAGTTTCATTTTGCAAACACTCTGCAAATGGAAACTTACTTTGCACAGTTGGTGCCTACTGGTCCAACCTGAGGGGCCTATCTGAAGTGAATAAGAGACTCTAATGTTGGTTATTCCAGTTCAAAGAATGGGAAAAAAAAATGTTACCATAAAAAAAATAGTAAATGTTCATATTTTCTTAATTAGATATTATATTGTGTTTGGACTTGTTTGTATTATAATAAATTCTAATATGGTGCACAATTGGGGTTTCGTATATGCATATATGCTCAAGAAATGGCAGAACTCCAATTAAAATTTTTAAATAAGTATCTTCCTTATACTTTGTGCTGGTGCTAGAATGAAATCTGCGTCCCACCTGCCCCTGGTTATCCAGGTATATTCCAGAATTGAAGACTATTGAACTCTGCTTTCTATTATGCTAAACTAGGGATTTCCCCAGTAGTCCAGTGGTTGAGAATCCACCTTGTAATGCAGGGAACACAGGTTCAGAGAACTAAGACCCCACATGCCGTGAACAACTAAGCCCACAAGCTGCAACTACTGAGCCTGCACACTCCAGAACCTGAGGACTGCAACTACTGAGCTGCAACTACTGACCCAGCGTGTGACACAACAAAGATTTCCCGTGTCGCAAGTAAGCCCAGATGCAGCCAAATAAATAAATAAACAAATATATATTTTTTTAAATCCTAAATTAGGTATCTTACTGGGAATAAATCTGAATTCTCTCTGACTACATCCCCTAGGCATCTTTGAGTTAGTGAGGGCTATAACCATAGTGGAAATCTAGCATAACGGCTAGGAATTTAGGCTCTGAAGTCAGATGGTCACAAGTTCAAGTCCTTGTTTCTCCATGTACCAGCTGGGTTGCCTTGAACAAGTCCTTGAAGATCTCTGAAATATCGTCCTCATGCAGAAAGTGGTGTAAAAGTTAACTTTTCCCAGGTAACCGCAAGGTAAGCAGACACTCTCAAGATCAGGAAACCAAGGTTTGGAGTGAGTTACTGTTGGCTATAACTTTGCAGGCTCTACCGCATTCTAGCTGTGTAGCCTTGGGCAATGTTTTCAATCTTTTGGAGTCTCAGTTTCCTCTCCATAAAACAGGGCTAATAGTAATTCTAGTACATACTTTATGGGGTGATAACTATTAATAGTACAGTTAAAAAGAGCCTCCATTGTACATTCTCTTACAGGTGAGGATGCTAGGCTCAAAGACATTAATGATTTGTCCAGAGTAGAAACCAAGTCACCCAACACTTCATCCTTTCCACTCTACCTCATTGAATCTCTGCAAGATTCTGACTCATCCCTCCCAAGGTTCACATTATTTTTGTGCCCTTTTTAGAGTTGAGTATATTGCCTAGTTTTCCAACTCTTCAAATACAGGTCATCCAAGCATGAGATATATTATAACAGCATCATAATTAAAACACTTAATTTGACCTTTCCCTGTGAGGTAGGATTTTTTTCATTGACTCTATCAGGAATCCTAACCACAGCTCTCAAACTAGCCATGCATTCCCCACACATACCACCATCAATTCTGACAGCCACCAAACAAACTATTGTCATAATCTATCTTTGCATCAACTTGGAGAATGAAAGTAACTTACAAGATGAGAGGTAAGTAGAGAAAAGCAAAGATTTTGCTAAGAAGGTTGCAAATGGAAGCTGGTAGGCATGGCCACATTATTTTCATTAATTTTGTTCACCAACTCAGGGAGGCAGGATAAAAGTGAGTTGAAGGAGGCTGAACTGCTAAAAAATAATCCTTTTAGTAGTACACTTGGTTAAATATGATGGCTCAACCTCTGTGAGGGTTTACAATTAATCTGAGTACTTCCCAGACACAACAAGGGGGATAAGAGTTTCATGTCTATGGGATAAATAGACACTGAATTTCCTGGGTTTATTGAGAGAATATGTCACCGTCATGCCAGAAAAAGAGAAAGAAAACTTTTCTGATTCAAAAAGAGCACAAGTCTACAGGGAAGAAAGATGCCATCTGACCAACTCTGCATGAGGCGTTACCTTGTCTGTGGGGCTTTGTTACCTAGTGAATGGCAGAAACATAATATTTTTCTCTACTGGAGATAGAACAAGAGGGAATGAGACTTAAACTGCAGTACAAGGGATCCAGATCAAACCAAAGAAGAAATTTTTGCAGTGATGTCTATTAACTCCGCAAATGGTTTTCCATGGGGATTCTTAGAATCTGCTTCTCTGGATGTATTTCCAAATGAATTGTATAATAATTAGAGTCTTGGAGAGAAGCAAATCTGACTCAGATGATTTCAATAAAAAGAGTTTAACAAAGAGACTATTAAATAATGGTCTGAGCAAGATCATGGGAACTCTCAAAAGAGCTATTGTGGAACCCAAGAACTAGAGATAATAGGAAGCCTTACCTTCCTAGGCCTGATGGGGTCACAAGAGGAAACAGTTGTTACTGCAGCTCAAAGTAGACTGTGCTTTGTAGAAGGGGGCCCTCCAGCAAGCAGGTGCCATGCTGTTGCCAGAGATATAATGCCAGAGAGGAAGGAAGTGACACCCCAACCTCTTTCTTCCTTCCCACTGATATCATACAGATGACTCCACTGGCTGATCTCAAAGGGAAGTCAGCCAGGAAAAGTGCAGGTGATATAGTCCATAGTGGCCAGATCCCAAGGCACAAGGCAGTGGACAATCAAAGGTGAAGTGAGATAGGAAACAATTACAGAATAACCAGCAAAGGTTAAATTCTTATTTTGCTATCATTGGATGCTGGACAAGATCTTAGAGATTACTTCACTCAAAACATGACCTAGATGCTTGGCAGGTCCAGTATCCAGTGGTTTCCTAGCACATTCCCAGAAACATATGTTATAGTCCTTTATAAGCTTGCTTTCTAAACTTCATCATTAGAAATTTCTTTCATTAATCTTCAGCATCTCCAATGACTAGACTGTCAACTTGAACATGTCTAGGAATGCAAATGAAGAGTATCAAGAGAGTGGGCATTTATTCAATATCCATGTGTCCCAGGCACTCCCATGGTCATTGATTTATTTGACTAATATTTATTGAAATACACTGTGTGCCAAGATCTATTCTAGGCATAGTGATTCAAGACAGATTCAGTGAAAAAGACAGATAGGGTCTCTGCCCTAGTAGGGGAGAAAATACACAAAGAAGCCAATAAAATAATTTCAGATTGTGATATATTCTAGGAAATAAATAAAAGTAAGTGACTCAGGTCACACAGAAAGAACAGCAGACAAGTTAATCAGGGAAGGTCTTTTTGAGAAGGTAACAGAACTGGAATCCAAATTAAAAGGAAACAGCCATATAAAGAGCATTCCAGGCTAAAGACAGAGTCCTTGAAATGGGAATAACTTTGAGTACTCAAGGAACAAACAGAAGACTAGTATTGCTGGAGCATAGTGATCCAGTAGAGAATGATATTGAACAAGACAAGGAGGGATGGACAGAAGCAAAATCATGTAGAGCTTTGTGGGCCCTGGTAGGGAATTTGTGGGAAGACAAGGGAGAATTTTAATCAAGAAGTTGATGTGATCTTATTTCATTTAATCAGCATAACTCTGAAAATGTTGTTACCTCCATTTTTCAGATGAGAAAGCTAAATCTCGGGGATTAAATTAAGCTTGTTTTAATACAAGGTCATAGTGAGTAACTTATGAATTGTTATTTAAGCCCAGTCCTGTCTGGTTCCATGAAACACTTCATCAGGCCACTGTGACACTTTTTTCTTGACATCCCAACACTCTCCTGAATTAGCAGTTCGTTCCCATTAGCCTTTTCACTATCCAAGGTTGCTATTTCAGCTAAAGTCATCCTCTAATTCCAGTAATGAGGATTCAGAAACCACCAGGTCATATTATCATATGGTTCTATTTAATGATCCAAATCATGTGTCTCATGAAATCTGACAGAGAAGCAGCCAAATAAGATTATGGATGAAATGATACAGGCTCTACTAGCAGGCAAGGCATTAAGTATATACTTTTTAAAACTTTCTTGCACCACCCTCAGTAATATTTTGATATCACTGTTTTGTAAGTGGTTTTGTGTGCAGGTTTCAACTCAATCTTTCTCCAGTTTAAGTACCGGTCTTTCCAAAAAAAAAAAAAAAAAGCCAATGTCTCTGTCCAAGGTGCTGACACTACTGGACCGCAAATTTGGTTTAAGCATCAAGGGTAATATTGTTACCCTTGATGCTTATATATATATGTGTTAAGAAAATTTTATGTATGACTATTTCTTAACATATATATAATATATGTTAAGAAAATTTTATGTATGACTATTCAGATTTTGTGTCCCCCTTCATAAAATAGGTATTGGGACAACATTATTTACCTTATGAAGCAATTTTAAATCGGATTTCTTACAGAAACAAAATCCACTGTGGTCTTGCTCTTCTAACTCACAGGAGCATTGTATGGGCAGAGTGTGTAAAAAATGTAGAATCACAGACCTCAATGGGCCTACTGAACCAGAATCTGAATTTCAATGCAATCCCCAGGAGATTCATACACATATTAAAGTTTGGGGAGCACTGCACTCTTGCACTTTTAGACAGTGGTTTCACACCATTGAGAAGCTTTTGAAAATCCCAATCCCAAGATGAAATCCAGAGTAGTATTTTTTAAAGTTCTTCAGATAATTCTAGTGTTCAGCCAAGAAGGAGTTTTATTTATACTGAAGTATAGTTGATGTACAATTATTATATAAATTACAGGTATACAATATAGTGATTCACAATTTTTTAAAGTTTACACTCCACTAATAAAGTATCAGCTATATTTCCTGTGTTGTACTCATATTCTGTTGTATTATATTATTGCAGCTTATTTTATACATAGTATTTTATACTTCTTATTCTCCTACCCCTATCTTGCCCCTACCCTCTTCCCTCTCTCCACTGGTAGTCACTAGTTCATTCTCTATACCTGTGAGTCTATTTCTTTTTTGTTACATTTGTTAGTTTATTTTATATTTTAGATTCTTCATATGAGTGCTATCATAATTATTTGTCTTTCATTGTCTGACATATTTCACTTAGCGCAATATCCTTCAAGGTCATCCATATTGTTGCAAATGGCATGTTTTCATTCTTTTAAAGAATAAGTAACGTTCCACTATGTGTATGTATGTGCATATACAGATATGGCACATCTTCTTTATCCATTCATCATGAACACTTCCATATCTTGGCAGTTGTAAATAATGCTGCTATGAAAATTAAGGTGCGTGTATCTTTTTAAATTAGTTTTTTTTTTTTTGGATATATTCCCAAGAGTAGAATTGCTGGATCATATGGTAGTTATATTTTTAGCTTTTTTGAGAAATCTCTATACTGTTTTCAACAGATGCTGCATAAATTTACATTCCCACCTATGAGAGTTTCCTTTTCTCAGGGGAAGAGTCTTCCCAAAGAAAACTTTGTGTCACTATCATAAATGAAAACCGGTATCACCTGCCATAAATAGATAGCCACCATTAAAGAAAAAGATCAAAGACTGTCAGTAATACTTACCTTACATAACTATCAGAAACTGATATCTACACTCTGTTTTTTGGTTTGTTTTTTTTTTAAGGTAGATGTTAGGGCCTACTACCACCATATTGAGAATTTTCTTCAACCTAAGCAGAAGAATTAATAGCAAAATAGAAACGTAGAATGTTTTTCACAGTGTGCTTCAGTGTAATGGCCATCTCAGTCCACTCATACACCCTTTGTGCTATGAACACTAAGCTTTGAGAAACATGGGAGTCTGCAGCAGTTTCTTTATTTTAGTGATTCCCAACATCAGGTGCACTTTAGACTCACCTAGAACTTTTATGCTTATGTCCTGACTCTACCCCCAGATGCTTTAAATCAGAACCTCTGGGAATGGGCCAAGGCATCAAAATATTCTAAAACACTTCCAGGTGCTTCTGATGTACATCCAGAATTGAGAATCTGCTTGTCCACTTGGTAACACTTGAAGAACTATAAGAACTGAGGAATTACAACATAGCTTTCCCAAATAATCTGTCATTGGGCCAGTTCCCTCATTCAAACTCTCCACAGTTTGTTGAGGTTTCATGGCATTTGCACTTCTCACTGTTGAAGAATGAGGGGGCTGACAAGTCATATCCATCTCTCCCCTCGCTCTCATTGTGGAACCAACTGAGAAATTGATTCAAGAAATATACTAGTGAAGATCAGTTATCAGCTCTATTACTGGAAGGGTAGGTTGGAAAACCTCAGTTGAATTCAGGGTCAATGAATTTCCTACCCAACCAGTTTAGATCTTGGTTCAAACATCTCTGAGGGAATCTGGAACTGTGTAAAAGACAGTTACCCAGATGATTGCAGGCAGAGTTTCTGTTCCCCAAGTAGAACCCTACTAGTGCAGACAATTTGAGACGGACATCCATACCCTCCTCTAGAAGCCAAGCTTGGATCACAATGCAGCTAGGGTTCCAATATGGGAGATGGGGGCACAGAAAGAATTCCTCCTTTCTAGAGGCCTGAGAAATAGAAGGAAGAGAGTTTTCTCACATACATTGTGTTCCTTCTTCCAGTCCTACAGTCCAGGCTTTCCTTCCCCATCAAGGATGGAATGAAAGAGAAGGGTTGAGAGAAGTCATATTCCAAACACTTCTGACTGTAAGATTAAGAATTCCTAAATTATGGGCTAAAATAGAACTATTAGAAAAAACAATTCCCCCTATACTCACCTCCTCGTGACCTAGGGAATTTTACAATTGTGACTCGGGGAATTTCACAACCCTCAAGGAGACAGACAGTCAGGTTTGCTGTACTGTTAAAATACTTTGAGAAAAGGCAAGAAAAGATTCTTCTGATCTACCTAGGGCTTCACTGTCTTCAAATTAGGACTATTGGGTGCTTCCAAAGGCATGATTCAATCTTCAGGTTCTGAGATTCCAGACCCTGGTGTATCTATCTTTCAGAGCTGGCACACAGGTACCTAAAAGCTCTGAAATCAAAAATACTTTTAATTGACTTTAATTAAAATAAGGATGCCAAATAGCACTTTTAGGAGTGAAAAAAAATGGTGTCAATACCAGACATCTTCATAACTTTGCAACCCCCAAACCCCCAGATTTCTGATTTGCAAGGATATGGATTGTTCAGATCTGGATTCAAATCCTGATTCCATCACTTTCTAGATGAGTGACATCGGACAAGTTACTCCCAGTCTCTGAGCTACTGTTGGATAGTGTGTCAAATGAAATAACAATAGTGGGAAATATTGAAATATTTGAGAAGGCAATGGCAACCCACTCCAGTACTCTTGCCTGGAAGATCCCATGGACAGAGGAGCCTGGTAGCCTGCAGTCCATGGAGTCTCAAAGAGTTGGACACAACTGAGTGACTTCACTTTCACTTTTCACTTTCATGCATTGGAGAAGGAAATGGCAATCCACTCCAGTGTTCTTGCCTGGAGAACCCCAGGGACAGGGGAGCCTGGTGGGCTGCTGTCTATGGGGTCGCACAGAGTTGGACACGACTGAAGCGACTTAGCATAATATTATTAAGTGTTTAGAACATATTTGTATTATTAATAAACTGTATTTTATCATTATTATTTAGTTCCCTTTGGTAAGGACAAGAAGAACATGGCATATTCCAGGACTTCTCTGGGAAACTTGGTTACCTTGACAATGATGAGGACTCTCCCAGGAAAAAAGGGTTTACTGTGTTATTTTCCAGCTCTCTCTCTTCCAGTGTAGAAAAAGCATATCACTGCAGTCATCCAGTGACAGTCCCTGAAAAAGATACATCATCAAAGATGTGGAAGACTAGAGACAGGCCATCAGTCACTCCATGCATGCTTATCCTGGGTCACTTCAGTCATGTCTGAGTCTTTGTGACCCTGTGAACTGTAGCCCTCCAGACTCCTCTGTCCATGGGATTCTCCAGGTAAGACTACTGGAGTGGGTTGCCATGCCCTCCTCCAGGGGATCTTCCTGACTCGGCAATTGAACCTGCATCTCCTGCGTCTTCTGCATCACAGGTGGATTCTTTACCATTGAGCCACCAAGGAAACCCCCAGTTATTCCATGGTGGTTTAGTCACTTAGTCATGTCTGAGTCTTTGCAACCCTGTGGACTTTAGCCTGCCAAGTTCCTCTGTCCATGGGATTTTCCAGGCAAGAATACTAGAGTGGGTTACCATCTCCTTCTCCAGGGGAACTTCCCAACCCAGGGATTGAACCCAGGTCCATTGCAGGCATTCTCCTGTACTGCAGGCGGATTCTTTACTAACTGAGCCATCAGGGAAGCCCATACTCACTCTCTACTCAATTCCAATTTTCAATGAAATGTGGCCTCTAGTTTTACCTTAATTCCTTCTCTCAGTTTGCATCCACTGCCAATCTCTAAAGCAAAACTTCAGCCTTTAGGGGCAATATGATGGCAGTTGCATAAAGGCCACTTGCCCATCTTATTAGAATTGCTATCACTTGGTTCTAATGATGAGAACAATGGAAATAGTCCTTCCTCTTGGTTGGTGGAGGTTGGTTCAGATGACCTGTATGTCCCCACTATGTCAAGTATGTCTCTAGGGCTCTGAGAGAGAATACAAATATTCCTCAGCTGGAGACAAGGGCTTCTTGTTATTGTAAATTAATCTTGTAAATATCTGATTTCTAAGAATTTGTAAGGAAATGACTCCCTACTGCCATACATGTGTGCCTCTTAGTGCATCTGATTGCTGGGGCATGGCGATGTGTTCTGACATTGCTGTGCCAGTGAGGTCTGCAAGGGAAAGGCCACAACCAGGAGGGGAAAGGACAGGGTTATCATAGCATCAGTCATCTGGGGAAGAACCAGGTCATCACACACGGAGAAAGGAAATGTGCCTGGGAAGGTAGGAGAAAGGGCTCAGATAATCTTTGTCTTCACTTGGACAGTTTAGATATCAGCAGTAGATTTCCTGGGGCAGAGATGTTAAAGATAAGGGGTGAAGCCAGAAGGAAAAGGACTGGGATGGGTCATTTTTACTGAGACCCTGTTGATGAGAAATGTGTGCTTGGAGCAGCAACTCTACTTAGATCTTGACCAGCTCCTTGTGCTTCTCTTGGTTAGTTTCCTGCTATAATTCCAGAATTTTAGCAAAGCCCTGTTTAAATATTCCATCTTGTCTCAGTTGAACTGAAATGTCAAACAAGAATATACTCTCAAACAAGACCAGCACAGATATAGACCTCCCCCACCCCTCCCAAAGAGAAAGTGAGCAGGATCAGATCTTTATGATAAGAGATGCCCTGCCTGAGGAAGCAGCAGTATCTCTGAGAGATTAACTTCTCCCTTTGGTTTACACACATCCTCTTAGGGGTATAAAAGGATTTAACAGGTGCCAAATTATCCACAGCCCAGAAAAGGCTAACATGTTTAATAATCCAAATATGTTCCTGCTTCATCATCTTACAGACACACAAAGAACTACACTGAAATGCTGCATGAATCATAAGGTTCCAAAATGTTTATATCTTGCCCGTGTTCACACAGGTCCCTCCTTCAATATTCTGGGAGTTTCTGTGGTCACTTCGCATATTCTCAATCTGTCAGTTATCATGTCTATGTGGGGTCCTGGCTAATTCTCTCCAGCTCCTCACCTCCTCCTCACTTCTCAACCCACTGCCACCCAGCCTCCAACACACCCATTCCTCTTCTCTTGCCTCACGTCCTCCTTGTTGATGTCTCCCAATAATAAAGAACTTCAGGGACTTCATTGCTGCCACTGATGACAGAGGCCACATGAAAAGGCCACCAAGGAGCTGGAGCAGGGCCCCTTCCAAGCAGAGGTGGGAAATGGTCCCTCTTCCAGGTCAAGTAACATAGGCACACATTTGGGGAAAAAAAATACATGAAAGTTCTGACTATGAATAGGCAGCTAACAAAATAGAAACTCAGATGACTAATAATAAAAGTAGGCCCTAGTTTACTAAAAATCAGAAATGTGAATATTAAGACATCAACAATGTTCACATCTATCAGACTGATAATAATTAAAAGAAATAGACAACCTTAGTATTGGGTGGATGTAAAAAAGACAAGGGCTTCTGGTGAGAGTGAAAATGGATACAGCCACTTTGAAGAGAAACTGGGCAACATATAGAAAAATAAATGATGCATTACCTTGCAACCAAGTGATTCTATTTCCATGTGTATGCTGAAAGGTAAAAACCTCAAATGTGCTTGAAGAGATGGATACAGCAATGTTTATTTCCCCTTACTGCATTGGCAACAAACCAGAAGCAACCTATATGCCTATGAGGAGGAGAACAGATAAATAGAATACTCTACCCCAAAGCAAATGGATGTACTAAGGCTTCATGTGTTAATAAGGATAAGCCTCCAAAAGGGAAGGTTGAAAGTTGACACCTATGTACCATATGATTCCATGTATATGAAGTTTCTCTGCATATCTACATACTTTTATAGTAACAGTATAAAAAATCATGAACAGAGATGGGAAAATACCAATTTCTGAGACTGAGTACTACTTGGATAAGAGAAAGAAATTAAGAAGGGACAAACATTTCCAGGGGCTGAAACTCTGTTTCATTACTTTAAAAAAAATCTGAAACGAACAAGGCAAACTATCAAGATATTATATAGATGAGCATCCTTTCTGTTACTTCCTTTGATTTTCTGTGCATTTATCATATTTTATAATAATGTGGCAGATACATCCTAAAGTAAACTTCAGTGCGTCAAGTCCTTATATGATATCCTCCCTATGAGTTCAAGCAGAACCTGTGACTTGATTATAACCAATAGGATACAGTAAAGAGGATGGATTGTCACTCTCGTGATTGGGTTATGTCTTATGGCAAAGGTGGTAGGATGTCACTGTTATGATTTCATTACATTATATAAGACTCTGCCTTAGAAGAAGAGAGCGAGAGCCTCTTGCTAGCTTTGACAAATAAGCTGCCGTATTGTGGGAAAGTCACACGACAAGGAACTGTGAGTGGCCCTCTAGGACCTAAGAGCTGCCTGCGGAAGCCTCCTGCAAGAAGCATGAACCTTCGGTGATACAGTCACGAGGAAATGGCAGTGGCTTGACCGCCCACAGGTCTGAATTTTTCCCAGTCAGGATTCCAGATGAAAACACACCCAGCCAGTCTTTTGATTCCAGCATTCTGGGATCCAAGCAGAGGACCCAGAAGCGCTGTACCTGCATTCCTGACCCACAGGAACAGAGGCTATGTTGTTTTAAACCTAATTACTAAACTACTAGATTTTCAATAACTTGTTACAGAGTGGTAAAAAGCTAATAGAAATAAAATATTCATGAAAAGAAACAGACACTTAGAGGAAAACCATAAAACTGCTACATCACAATGCTCAGGTCTCTGGAAGAAGGAAGTGATTAGCTAAACAAATGCTGTCAAGCTAAAGCAGGGGATGACCAAGACATTTCCTTGGCTCTAGTTTCAAAGCAGTGGGTGGGTCTGAGGCTGAGTGCCAGTGGGTTGAGAGGTGAGTAGGAGGCAGGAGTTAGAGACAGCTAACTAAGAAGTGTGTTAGGAAGGAAGGCTGAGAGGGAGGGAGCCTCTTGCTGCCTGGAGGGGTGAGGCTGAAGGAAGTTTGCTGGGTTTAGTTTTGTTTTGTTTTTTAATAGACCAGGAAAAGTTTCTAATTTATAATGATGTGGTGTATACAAGTATATATCATTTTATTTCACTTTGCATTATTACACTTTGCAGTTTCATTTTTGTAAACTGAAGGTTT
Organism: Cephalophus harveyi; assembly: GCA_006410635.1. Taxonomy (NCBI): domain Eukaryota; kingdom Metazoa; phylum Chordata; class Mammalia; order Artiodactyla; family Bovidae; genus Cephalophus; species Cephalophus harveyi. The sequence goes on from SJYT01009330.1 coordinate 265,183, forward strand.
GTGGCAATCCTGCATTGAGTAAATCTATCCCCATGCTATTTTCCTCACTTTGTGCATCTGCTCACTTTGTGTCTCTGTGTCACATTTTGGTAATTCTCAAAATACTTCAAACTTTTTCATTTCTGTATTTGTTACGGTGACCGGTGATCAGTGATCTTTGATGTTACTACTACCACTCACAGAAGGCTCAGAGGATGGTTAGCATTTTTTTACCAATAAAGTATTTTTTATCCAAGCTATGTACATTTTTAGACATATTGCTACTGCACACTTTAGTATAAGCATAACATATCTGCACTGTGAAGCAAAAGATTCATGTAACTCATTTTATGGAGATACTGGCTTTAGTACAATGATCTGGAACTAAAGCCACAATATCTCTGAAATATCTCTGCCCATATCTAGTGTATATCCGCGCTATAAAATACTGTTATTAATAGAATATGAATATATGCTACAAGATGGATGAACCTCACAAACGTCATGTTAAATGAAGGAAACCAGACCCCAAAGACCACATACTGTTTGATCTTATTTATATAAAAGGTCATACTCAAAAAGGCAATTTTATAGAGACAGAAAGTAGATTCATGGTTACATGAGACTGAAAGTGGAAGTGGATATCAATTGTAAACTTCTTTTTTCTTACCACTGTTCTATTAAAGAAACTTTTTCACTTCATTTGTCCCCAGGTCCTGGGATTCTATACTTCTATTGGGGCAACGTTCTCTCTCTGGATGATCCTCATGTGTGACATGCCTTTGAGGATGACTCACAGCCAGCTCTTTTCCATGAATAAGGTGAGGCAACCTTGGCTGTGAGGCGGGGGAATACAAAGGAAATCTCATCTCATACTCTGCTTTGAACAAGCATCTTGGCTCTGGATTGTTAAGAGTGCAGCAGGTAAGGGTTGCTCTATTCCTCAAGTTTCAGGGGATTTAATTCAACCTATCCAAGCAGATATCTTTAATTCTACTACCACCCCCTGCTGCATCGTGGCTGGAAGAGGAGGGATAAATTTATCAACAGTCTAAAAATTCTCTCCAAAAACATCTTAACTCTTTGGTTTCTTCACCCTCTACTGTCTTTAACTTCTGAATGAAACTTTAGCCTCTACGCCTAGAGGCTGGGGATGAGATAATGCTAGAAAACTCTATCTGGGGGCCTACCAAGGTCCTCTCAAGAGTCTAGCCCCTCACTTTTAAATATAAGGATCCTTGGTCCCCATTTATTTCAGCTTTGGGCACTCATCCAAAAATCTGAGATGAGATGACTGAACCACATGAACCATCTATGTTTTCATCTTTGTTGGCTGGCTGAAGCAACCAGGATGTGTAATGACCCAGTTGTGAATTGAGGGTGTGTGCTACTTCCAGGTAAAGGCACAAGTAAAGGGATGTGTTACATGAAAGGGAAAGGCATGCTCAAGGTGTTAAGACATTGGGTTTTAGCTTGGACATCATTCAGATGGCTGTGCTGTGATTATCATGCTCAGTGGGTGTGGGCTGTTATGAAATATCATCAACCTCACCCAGCTTTTCTCATTCAAAACTGCATACTGCCCCAGCTCACTAACACAGGCAAAAGTCTAAGAACTGGATGGGCCAAACTCCACATCCAGGGCATGATCCAGACCTCGAGCCATTAAGCTATGGTTGTTCTGGCCTGTAGCCTCATTTCTATACAGGTGATAGTTCCAAACATGTGACAATTTTGACATCTTAACATGTTAGTTATCATACATCTCATATCAGTTATTCACCTTGAAATACACGTTGGTTCTTCTCTAGCATAAGAGTCAATGAACTTTTTCTGTAAAGGTCCAGATGATAGTTTTGACTTTGAGAATCATACCACTTTCATCACAGTTACTCAGCTCTGCCACAGTAGCATGAAAGCAGCCATAAACACATAAATCAACGAGTATGGCTGTGTACCAATAAAACTTTATTTACAAAAATACAGGCAGAAGCTATACTTGGGTCATGGGCTGTAGTTTACCAAAGCCCTGTTTCAGCAGATTGAACAGTTTGTCAAAAGATAGGTAAGCAGTGATGAAAAAAACATAGGAGGGAACTTCCCTGGTGGTCTAGTGCAGGGGGCCTGGGTTCCATCCCTGGTCAGGGAACTAGATCCCATGTGCCACAATTAAATGTTCATATGCTGCAACTACAGAGCTCACATGCTACAATGAAGACCGAAGATCCCACGTGCCATAACTAAGATGTGCTCAGCCAAATAAGTAAATAAATATGCAACAACATAGATGGACCTAGAGACTGTCAAACTGAATGAAGTAAGTCAGGTAGAGAAGCAGGGATAACATATGACATCCTTTATACATGGAACCTAAAAAGAAATTATACAAATGAACTTAGAAAACAGAAACAGATGTACAGACTTAAGAGAATGAATTTATGGTTACTGAGAAGAAGGGAAATTAGGGAGTTTGGGATGGACATTTATACACTGCTATATGGTGGCTCAGGTGATGAACAATCTGCTTGCAATGTGGGAGACCTGGGTTCTATCCCTGGGCTGGGAAGGTCCCCTGAAGAAAGGAATGGCAACCCACTCCAGTATTCTTGCCAGAGAATCCCCATGGACAGAGGAGCCTGGTGGGCTACAGTCCATGGGGTCACAAAGCACAGCACAGCACAGCACGTATTTCAAGTGGATAATCAACAAGGACCTACAGTATAGCATATGGAACTCTGTTCAGTGTTATGTGTTACGTGTTGTGTGGCAGCCTGGATGGGAGGGGAGTTTTGGGGGGAATGGATACATGTGTATGTATAGCTGAATCCCTTTGCTGTTCACCTGAAACTATGACAACATTGATAATCGACTATATTCCAAAACAAAATTAAACGTCTTTTTAATATTTTTAAAAACATAGAAAATATTTTGCTAAGTAATCTTGTTTCCTTGGAGTCTTATTTATTGCCCAATAAATTGTACATTTATATGGGAAACAACTTTTGAGATACTCTAATAGATGTTGGTGGAAAGGAATCAATACAGGACAGAAGTTGAAACAACTGGAAAGATTGGGGGTAATTGATGGAGCAAAGAACCTGAGAACCCAAAAGGGGGGATTCCAGAGCACAGGTGAGACACCTCTTGGACCCTAAGGAGAAGGAGAAAATGCTCAGTTAGAAAGGAGAACTTCCCCGATGACTTTACCCACTGATGAGGGTAGAGATTGGTTTTTTCCTGGTGCCCAACCATGACAATAAATAATACCAATTCATACAGTGGGGCAGTACTTTCTTTCTCTCTTCTTTTCCTACTTTCCTAATCACCTCACATAAAAAGTCCCCATTTGTACCGGCATGTCTATGACACCTCTCTTAACACGTGCTAATTTCCTATTTAACAAATCATGATTTGAATCACCTGATTCAGAGCTTGTCCTGAGTAACAGCACCTGAATAGAATTCAATAGTGGGTTTGTTTTCCTCCTATTTATTTTCATGGGTGTCTTCTACTTATAGCAACTGATTGGCTTTTCACTTATGATATAAATATTATGTAATTTTTCCTTTTAAAGTAAACTTATGGTGAGTCCCTTTAATCAAAAAAAATCAAATAACTAAATCTTGAGGTAGTGCACAGATAGGGAAAAACAATGAAGTTGTTGAAAGAATCAGACATCACAGATAGGCGCCGCACCACCCCCACCCCCCGCCCCCAGAGAAGGAAAAGAATTTCCCCAGATCACACAGCATGCTAGAGGCTGAGCTCAAATCAAACACCAGACCTCTCTGTGCCCAGTTTCTTAGTCTTACTGGTAAACCAGGCCTCAGCCTCACTGAACAGCTTGCATTACTTGTATTGTACAGCCCAAAGCTGAAACCCCGTCAGTAACACTTTCACTCTCTCTTCTCAGAGGTATACCTTGCTAGGATGCAGTCACCAGTCAACATGGTGAACCAAAGGATTCCTGTCCATCAGCTCTGGCTTTTCATGCAGGAAAGTGGAGCTGCACCCTGATACTCATGTGGAAGCAGCTAGTCAGGGGCCGGAGCTCGGGGAGCTCCGCTTTATCCCAGAGCATGCTGCTTTATCCCAGAGTCTCAGGAAGAATCAAGATGCTCCAGCAGCCACTGGTGCTGATGAGAAAATGTAGGGACATTTGAAGAGAACACTGAGGGTCTGGAAAGGGCAGTGAAACTTGATCCAGGTAGTAGGGGTTTCTGGAGACCAAGGGGCCAGGCCCACTCAGAACTCAAGGACAGAGCCCACTGCCCACATCTTAAATGAAAATCACTGCTGTGCTGTTGGGCATGACTGGTTCTTGTTTTGTTCTCTACTATATCCTTATGTCTTAGCAGGTAGTAGACAGTGAAAATCTGCTAAATGTCTAACAAAAGTGAGCCTGGAGCAAGAAAGAAAGGAAAAGGGGAGGAAGAGAGGAGAAGAAGAAATACAAAGGGGAGAAGAGGTGAGAAAGTGGAGGCTGTAATTTCTCTGCAGGCAGGGACTGTTTCTAACATCTTTCCCAATATTTCCACAATGGGTAAGACAGTACATGGCACAGGGATGACTCTCCTTGGATATCTTCTAAAGAAATGAATGAATGGAAGAGCAATAAGAAGTATTCATAAATAACAATGCCACGATTAAAAAGTGGGAATAGTCAAAACCACTCTATTAGACAGCATTTACTAAGAACTTACTATAAGCACTCAATGGATATTAATGACGTTAATTGTTGCTTCTATCTCTAGTTTTACTGAACACCAGGCACAATGCTAGGTTATCCCATGTAATCCTCAGTATGCCTCAAGGCAGGACCTCTTATCAATCCCACTTTACAGATGAGAAAACTAAAACCTAGAGAGGCCAAGAATCTTACTCAGAATCACTAATCTAATAAAGAGAATTGTAGAGCCAAGACCCTTGTCCAAATCTATTTGTCCCCAAAATCTGAGGTCTGTCCCTTATATGTTGCTATTGTTCAGTTGCTAAATCATGTCCAGCTCTTTGCAACCCCCTGGACTGCAGCACGCCAGGTTTCCCTGTCCTTCACTATCTTCCAGTAAAAGTGAAAGTCACTCAGTCATATCCGACTCTTTGGAACCCCATGGACTATACAGTCCATGGAATTCTCCAGGCCAGAATACTGGAGTGGGTAGCCTTTTCCTTCTCCAGGGGATCTTCCCAACCCAGGGATCGAGCCCAGGTCGCCCACATTGCAGGCGGATTCTTTACCAGCTGAGCCACCAGGGAAGCCCCACTAACTTCCAGAGTTTGCTCAAACTCATGCCCATTGAGTCAGTGATGCCATCCAACCATCTCATCTCTTATATGATTGTGATTAATAATACATAATAAATAATACTGAGAAGGCTGAGTAGATTTGAGAGGTATTTGAAAATAATCAATCAGACACAGAAAGTAGGAAGAGGCAAAGAGAGAAGAGACATTGTGGGAGATATTACTAGGACTCACCAAGATTTGGGGCTCCCTGCCCCAAATCTTGGCATAGACATATGACTTTCTTTGGCCAGTAGAATGTGAGCACAAGTTACATATACCACTTTTCGATATTTTAGAGCTATTCTGTAGTTCTCTGCACTCTCTCTCCCTGCCAAGTCATTGTTGAAAAACTCTGGGCCAAGCCAATACATGGAGGTCAGGCACCCAAATCCACAGTGAATTTTGAATGAATAAGAAATGAATTTGTGTTAAGCAACTATACTTTTGAGGATGTTTGTTACTGCAGCATCATTCTCCCTACCCTGTATAATAGGACAATAGCTATGAAAGTGTTACAAAGCAGTGGTACTTGTAAAAACTGAAATGTAGGCAACAATGTTTGCATCAAAGAATCTATTCATGGATGTTAAATCAAAGAGAGCATTTTTCAGTCTGCTTAAAAGAGCAGCAATATCAAACCTTTTGAAAGGATGGCACAAGGTGGTAGAGGAGAGTTGTCTGACCACCCTGGGATTAATTCTGATCTTGGACACTCAGCAACTGTCTAGACCCAGCCTCTCTGAGTCCGTTTTCTCATCAGCAACATGGGAAAGACAGTAACACTAACCTCATAGAGTGGTTACAAGTTTGTTTTTTTTCCAGTCTTTTATTTATTTTTTAATACAAATTTATTTATTTTAATTGAAGGTTAATTACTTTACAATATTGTATTGGTTTTGGCATACATCAACACGAATCCGCCAGTGGTACTTTACACATAAACTACTTGACTTTGCACCAGGCACAGGGTAAGCCCTCAAGAAATGCACTATTATTATTGAAGGAGGAGGCCAGAGTCATTGGCAGGGATGAAAAGCCTGAATTTCCCCCTCCCAACACGCCCTGTGAGCCCTGCCAGGGTTAGCCCAAGACACGCACGCATGCACATGGTCACAGGCGCAGGCACACGCAGCCCCACGCACTGCCCTATGATTCGTCTCCCAAGGCAGGAATGGAGATGGAGTCTGCCAACTGTGCAGCCCTAATTGCATTTCCTTCCTGAAAGAGGGTCTGGTGCAGAACACCTGCGGTCCAGCGCTACGTGACACCAAGGCTGTCGTGCAGGCAGCAGTGGCACAGGCAGCCTGCAAATTCGGGGGCTCTGGGACCTGAGATGTAGCCAGACCCCTGGATGCCCTCCCAACTGCTGTCCCCACTGCGGAAACACGGCTTCCTGCGCAAGGCTGGGGGCAGTCTGGAATTTTGCAACTAACCCCCTTTTCAAGGGCCCCCAAGGGCTGAAGGCAAGGTGGGGTGGGGGGCGGGGGAAGGGAGTGCAAACAGTTTCCCAACACCCTGGGAGGCAGAATACAAGCATGCTGCAGAGAGCAAAGGGCTTTAAAAAGGAGGAAGCAAACTCCAAATCAAGCTCTGACATCACTAGCAGTGAAAGCAGGAGTGACACACTCTGCAGAGAACCAGTTTCCTCCGCTGTAAGACTTGAAATGGTAACATTTGCAGGCCTGTGTGGGGTGATGTATCTAAGGTGCTCAGCCAATACCTGACATGTACCAGGTGCCCGATTAACTGTAGCCATTATAATCAGGACAGTTCATTCATTTATTGGGCAAACATTTGTTCAGCTTTTGCCCTGTGTCAGTTCCAGAGACCAAGTCTCTTTCCGTATAGGGCTTATATTCTTGCAGGGCAGAGGAAAATAAGCATGTAAACCAACTAGATAAATTTAGCCTAGGATAAGTTCTCTGAAGGAAATAACACAGGATGTTCATGAGAGTGTTCTCTGGGGCACCTGAAGGAGAACATGTTTGGCAACTATGAAAAGACAGACTGCAGTGTGTTTCAAGCAGAAGGAACAGCAAGTACAAAGGCCCTGAAGCAATCTCTCAGCCATTCGATGGAGAGGTGGCAAAGAACAGCCTTTAAACCACAGCTACCACCATTCATCCAGGCTCACAAGAACTGGGATCAATCTTGAAGGTCTTCAAGTGTTTCAGGGTTCTGATGCAGAGGGAGCAGATTAATTTTCCATAAAAGGTAGTCTAAGACTGCTTCATCCACTCTACCAATATTTCCTGAGCATCTCCATGCAGCAGGAAGTAGGCTGGATACTGGGAAACACAAAAGTTAAAATGAGATGGCTGTTGCCTTCTTGCCTGGGACCTCCCTGCATCCCAAGATCCACGCCCAGGGTCTGGAAGGTAGAACGTAATCAGCAAATATCTGTTGACAGAAGCAACAAGAACCATGACATTTGTTAAGTTCTTACTCAGCTCTTCTACACCACTAACATATTAACTCATGTAATAGTATTTATACTATTTTTACCCCCATTTTACAGAAAGGGGAAGTGAAGATATCAGAGTGATCAAGTAACTCGCCCAAGGATCACACAGCTAGTAAGTAGCAGAGCCAGGCTGGGCCTCCCTGATCACTCGGTTGGTAAAGAATCCATCTACAATGCAGGAGACCCTAGTTCAAGCCCTGGGTCAGGAAGATCCCCTGGAGAAGGGAAAGGCTTCCACTTTCCCATTCCACTATTCTGGTGTGGAGAATTTCATGGACTGTATAGTCCATGGGGTCACAAAGTGTCAGACACAACTGAGCAACTTTCACTCACTCACAGGATTCAAACCTTGACATCCTGGTTCTGCAGCTCATGATCTTAACTGGCAGCATTGCGGAAACCCACCCCGATTTGTCTGGAGCAGTCCTTGATTTAGTGTTGGAGGGCTCAGGTCTTTGGAAAGCCCCTCAGACCTGGGCAAACCAGGACAGTTGATCACTCTATCCAGTCCTGACTTTCTAACAAGATATATTGCCATAAAATAGAGTAAATTTCAACATGGTGAGCTAAGTAGAACTACAAATGCATGCATACCTGCAGACTAGCAGAGAGAGGGAGCCTAGACTCTTTCTGGAGAGAAGGGAGCTTTCATATGACTCCTGGAGGAACGAATGTCCAAGATGGATGTTGAAGGATGAATACAAATTTTTCCTGTTGGATAAGATACAGATGACTTTGTGGGCAGAGAAGCAAAGTCAGTGAAATGGTGTTGGAGGGAAACTCAAACCAGTAGCGTTTACTGAAGTAAAAAAAGTTTAAGGACAGAAAATGTAAGAGCAAAGAGTAAGGAACTAACCATCAACTCAGAACTTGGAAACCTGAAGCTCAGATTTATCCTATAGTCAATAAGGGGCCATAAAGGACTTGAGGTCAGAGAGGGACATAGATTTGCATTTTAGAAGGACCACCTGGGGTGGTTTGTGGAGGAGGACCTGGAGGACTATGAAGCTATTTCTCATAGTGGTGGGCTTGACTGAGATTAGAGAAGGAATTAAATGATGCCTCTATCATTCTTGACTAGGAGTCACAACCTTCAGTAGTGACCCAAAAGTAAAGGACATATTTAGGAACAGGACGCTGGAATTGTGGGGAGGAGTTCCATAATCCCACCTGATATCCAGTTTGCTCCAGTCAGTTGCCTCTTCTCTGTATTTGAAGGACAGCATCATTCACCAAAACCAACTGCTCCCAACTTGACTCATACAGTCATTGAATGAACAGAGCCAGCTCTTTGCTAGGCACTGTACCAGTCAAGGGCATTGAGGATCTGCAGCTAACCTCACAGAGTCCACCCTCTTGTCACTCTCAGTCTAGTGGGGACACAGGTACTATTAAGAAACTGTCAAAGACAACTGACACATTCTACATAGTCACAAACCATGATGTAAACCAATACCAATAAAGTACCAAAGGTGCGACTAGTTCCGGCTTAAACTAAAAAATAAGGAAAATCTTTCCTGGCCCCAACAATGGTCAGAAGTTAGCCAGCTAACAGTCAGGCAGGTAAGCATTCTCGGTAGAGGAAGCTGTGTGTGCAAAGGCCTTGAGGTAGGAAAATGGTTTACTTGGCTAGAAACTTCAAGAAGACACGTGGAGTTGAAGCAAAGTGAACGAACTGGTGAGAGACACGAGATGAGCTGGAGAGAGTGGGCAGAAGCCAAATCATTAAGGGCAATGAGTTTGGATTTCATTCTAAATGCAAAGGGAAAAGCCACTGGAGGGTTTGGCTAGAAGAATAAAGGGTCAAGTTCACATTTTACAAAGATCTCTCTGACTGTTAGATTCAGAACAGATTGGAGATGAGCAAAAGTGGCTGCAGGAATGCAGATGAAGAGGCAATTACAGGGGTCCAGGCAAGAGATGATGCAGGCTGAACCAGGCTGGTGAGTATAAACACAGACATCTGGGTGCAGTGGAGAGTTCTTTAGAGGAAAGTAGATTCTATCTTTATTTCAGTCAGCTCAGTCACTCAGTCATGTCCAACTCTTTGTGACCCCATGGACTACAGCATGCCAGGTTTCCCTGTCCATCAACTCCCAGAGCTTGCTCAAACTCAAGTCCATCAAGTCGGTAATGCCATCCAACCATCTCATCCTCTTTCATCCCCTTCTCCTCCTCCTTCAATCTTTCCCAGCATCAGGGTCTTTTCCAATGAGTCCGTTCTTCGCATCAGGTGGCCAAAGTATTGGAGCTTCAGCTTCAGCATCAGTCCTTCCAAAGAATATTCAGGACTGACTTCCTTTAGGACTGACTGATTTGATCTCCTTGCAGTCCACGGGACTCTCAAGAGTCTTCTCCAGCACCACAGTTCAAAAGCGTCAATTCTTTGGTGCTCTGCTTTCTTTGTGGCCTTTCTGTCTTTATTTATTTATCTTAATTGGAGGATAATTATAATATTGTGATGGCCTCTGTCATACATCAACATGAATCAGCCATAGGGATACATGTGACCCCTCCCTCCTAAACCCCCCTCCCCACCCTATCCTCCCAGGTTGTCACAGTGCGCCAGCTTTGGGTTCCCTGCACCGTTCATCACACTCCCACTGGCTATGTGTTTTACATATGGTAATATATACGTTTCAATGCTACTCTCTCAAAGCATCCCATCTTCTCATTCTCCCGCTGTATCCAAATGTCTGTCCTTTGTGTCTGTGTCTCCTTTGCTGCCCTGCACGTAGGATCGTCAGTACTATTTTTCTAGATTCTATATGTATGCATTAATATATAAAATCTGCCTTTCTCTTTCTGACTTACTTCACTCTGTATAATAGGCTCTAGTTTCATCCACCTCATTAGAACTGACTCAAACGTGCGCCTTTTTATAGCTGAGCAATATTTCATTGTGTATATGTACCACCACTTCCTTATCCATTTATCTGAGGATAGACATCTAGGTTGCTTCCATGCCCTAGCTGTTGTAAGCAGTGCTACATTGAACATTGTGTCTTTTTCAATTCTGGTTTCCCACTACGATATGCCCAGTAGTGAGATTGCTGGGTTGTATGGTAGTTTTATTCCTAGTTTTGTAAAGAGTCTCCATACTGTTCTCCACAGTGGTTATATCAGTTTGCATTCCCACCAACAGTGTAAGAGGGCTCCCATTTATCCATACCCTCTCCAACATTTGTTGTTTGTAGACTTTTTGATGATGGCCATCACTTTGAAAGAAAGACCTTAGCATCCACCCAGTTTCTTAAACTGGGACCTTAGGTTATCTTTTTCTTGAGAAATGGCTCTCCACTCACGGGGAATTAATCATGGTTCACATTCCCCTATAACTTTGCTTTCTCATGGAAAATAAAAGCATTTCCTAACACATTGATCTTCCTCTGCTCCTTTGATGGACTGAATGTTGTCTCCTGAAAAGATATGCCCTAAACTCTGTGTGTGCGTGTGCTCAGTTGCTCAATTGTGTCCAACTATTTGCTTCCCTGATAGCTCAGTTGGTGAAGAATCCACGTACGATGCAGGAGACGCCGGTTCAATTCCTGGGTTGAGAAGATCCCCTGGAGAAGGGATAAGCTACCCACTCCAGTATTCTTGGACTTCCCTTGTGGCTCAGCTGGTTAAGAATCAGCCTGTAATGTGGGAGACCTGGGTTCAATTCCTGGGTTGGAAAGATCCCCTGGAGAAGAGAAAGGATATCCACTCCAGTATTCTGGCCTGGAGAATACCATGGACTGGAGAAGTCCATGGGGTTCCAAAGAGTTGGACACTACTGAGTGACTTTCACTTTTACCTTCTTTGGACTGCAACTCTATGGACTGTAGCCCACCAGGCTCCTCTGCCCATGGATTTTCCAGGCAAGAACATCAGAGTGTGTTCCCATTTCCTCCTCCAGGAGCTCTTCCCAGTCCACGGATCGAACCCATGTCTTCTGCATTGGTATGCAAATTCTTTACCACCTGGGAAGACCGAGTCCTACACCTTAGTACCTATGAATGTGACCTTGTTTGGAAATAGGATCTTCACAGACATCATCAAGATGTGAATTAAGACAAAATTATACTGGTTAGGGTGGGTCCAAAGTCTAGTCACTGGCATCCTAAAAAGAGACACATAAGAAGAATGGCATGTGATTGTAGGGGTACAGGTGTATTTACAAGCCGAGGAACATGAAGGATTTCAAGCCAGAAGAGCCCTCCCCATCACCCTCTGTTGGTTTGCAGACTGGCCTCTGTACACGGAGGACGAGGAAAGACCAAAGAAAAAGACAGCCACTCCAGACTGGCAGGAGGCAGGTTTAACAAGCAAGGGGAACTTACAATAATCTAAGGCTTGTCCTAGCCACCACAAGATGAGCGGATCTCTGCATGTGCCCATCAGAATCTTTATAGCTTATAGAGGCCTTAATGTAGTTCAGTCACATATACAGTCCAGATGGTCTCATCAACACATTACTCTCTGAAGCCTGCATCCTTGAAAACAGCTCCCACTGTGGAAACAGTAGGTGGAGTATACATTCCAAGGACAGGGAAGGACTGAGGAGCCTCTCATTGCCTGGGTCCATCTCAAGGGTCAACTGGTGATCACATCCTCTCGATGACCTCCTCCAACACCCTCCAGAGCTCAGGAAGACCAACCCGCCCTCCACCTTTTGACTACTTTAAATACAAAGAAACTGAGGGAGAAAAAAATCTTTCATTAGACATCACTCTGTCTCAGAAGTCCCAGGGCAGGATATAAGGCAACAGTTGCTACCAGTAAGAGTCAGGGGCTGGCAAACAACAGCCAAATCAGCAGGCTGCCTGTTTCTGTAAACAAAGCTTTATTGGCGCACAGCCAGGGGAGATACAGTTTAAAGGCACAAACTTGCAACTGGCAGATAAATAAGTTCTGGAGCTCTAATTTAAATGCACAGCAGAATGACTACATTCACCAATACTGTATTATAAACTTCAAAGTTCCTAAGAGACTAGGTCTTAACTGTTCTCACCACAGAAAAGAAAGGATAATTACATGGTATGATCGAGGTGTTGGCTAACACCCTGTAATAATCATATTGCAATATATAAATGTGCAGATGTTGCACACTTTAAACTTACACAGTATTACACACCAACTATATTTAAATTTAAAAATAAAAATAAATAAACAGGAAAGTCCTTCTTTTTCCTCTCTCCCATCTGGGATGTACAGTTTCTCACATGGCCCTCAAATCATTTTCTACACACAAATATCCTTTAAAATGCACACACACACACACACACACAATGGTATCGTACTGCACCTGTTGGCATAAACTTGCTTTTTTCACTTCGTATATCCCGGATATCTTTCTATGCCAGCATATATGGGGCACACAAAGTATTCTGTAGTAAGATGATACCATGCTGTGCTGTGCTTAGTCACTTCAGTCATGTCTGACTCTTTGCCACCCCAGGCTCTTCTGTCCATGGAATTCTCCAGGCAAGGAATACTGGAGTGTGTGGCCATGCCCTCCTCCAGAGGAGCTACCATAATTTATTGCTAAACTTTCAGTGACATTCAGTATTTTACTCTCCAAAATGATATACCAGATGGACTGGTTTCTTCCATGGCCATCATTGAACATCATTCAGACATCAGTTGATCTAACGCTTGAAATGAGCCATGCACTGCATTAGGTACTGGGCTACAGAAGTGAATAAATCATGGTCCCTGTCCTCAAAGAGCCTACAGTGCCTTCCAATGATAATGCTGATGAATTTAATGAGCATCTACTACGGGCCATTCAGTGTAATGATATTGGCATGCATTACGGGAACCAACCTTCACAAAAAGCACTTTATGAGGCAAGCACACCTATGAGCCTCACTTTACAGATGAGACTGAGGCTCAGAGAGGTTAAGCAACTCATCTGAATTCACACAGCTAGCAATAGCTTGAACTGGAATTCAAAACCAGGCTCTTTAGCTTCCAACCTACACTCAAGAGTACGTATGTGCATGCTCACTCTCTTAGTCGTGCCCAATTCTTTGTGACCCTATGGACTATAGCCCACCAGGCTTCTCTGTCCAGGAGACAGGATTAAAATTAGTGCAAATGGTATCTTTGAGGAAGGAGCAAAGGATTCAATTGAGGAGCTCAGGAAAGACTCCGCAAGGAAACGACAACTGAGTGGCATCAAAAAGAGCGAACAGTTTCCAGTGGACAAGGAGGAAGAGGGAATTCCAACCAAAGAGATTAGTATGAACAAAGCCATGGCGCTGTGAAGACCTGAAATTTCTGGGAACCAGTGTATGTAACTCTGCATGATTTAAGTGAAAATGAAGCAGATGAAACTGGAGAGGGGCATGGCAGGATCACAACCGTTCCTCATCCTAGCTGAGACTCTAAACTCTATCCTAAAAGCGATGAAGAGCCATTGAAGGGCTTTTAAGCAGGAAATCCAAGATCAAAGTTGCTTCTGGTTGGAGCGTGGAGGATAGATTATAGAGAGGAAGGAGGAGGGGGGAGCAAGGAGACTGATTAAGAGGCTGCTGCCATCACTCAGGCCAGACACGGAGAGTTTGTCTTCTTGGGGTCAGCTTTTGCACTAACAAGACAGCAGGGTGGCATCAAGGGCAGGACATGCCAGTCCAGGGAGACCAGGAGTCAGGGGCTCCTGAGAGTGCTAAAGCAGACTCAGTCCCTGCTATTTTCTCTAACGTGTATTTTTTATTTGGCTGCATCAGGTCTTGCTTGTGGCACACAAGATCTTTGATCTTCTTTGAGGCATGTGGGTTCTTTAGTTGCTGCAGGAAGGATCTTTAATTGTGGCATGTGAACTCTTAGTTGTGATGGGTTTCTCTCTAGTTGCGGTGGGCAGGCTCCAGAGCATGCAGGCTCAGTAGCTGGCTCTCTAGTTGTGGCACGCGGGTTCAGTAGTTGCGGCACGTGGGGCTTAGTTGCTTCACACATATAGGATCTTAGTTCCCCGACCAGGGATCAAACCAGCACCCCTACCCTGGAAGGCAGATTCTTAACCACTGGACCCCCAGAGAGGTTCCCAGTCTCTGCTTCTGCCCAGGATGTGAGAGCTGACAGCTGACTGCCCAGTGGGGGAATTTAACCTAGATCCGGACTATTTCATTCCATGTTCAGGAAGCTTCCAGCAGCTGAGAGACGTCTTCGGGTCCTGCAGTCCTGGTGAGAGGAGGACGTCTTGAGCAATGACCAGTCCGTTTCTACCACACCCCAGTGGCACCTCATGGCTGTGGGCCTGCAGAGAGCTGAGCCAGGAGGCTGCAACATCATGAGTCATCCCAGCAGGTTCTGGCTTTTTTCCCTGGGATGCTAGTGGGCCAGCGGAAGCATGTCTTGGCGAGGCCAGGCAGGAGACCAATGGCCTGCGTGCCAGGGGCTGCCAGGCGTGGCTGTGGCCCGAGGGGAGGATGGATGCCTACAGCCACCTGCTGACCCTGTGGGGAGGAGGAGAGCCACTGGGAGGGCCCTGCCCACTTCCACAAGGCAGGCAGAGCGGCCAGAAGCTCTGGGTCTGAGACACAACACCAAAGGAGTGCGAGGGAGTGGTGTAGGGGGTTGAGGTTGGCACGTAATACAGCTAACCATTTACTGAGCCCGGACTCTGGTCCAGGAGCTGTGCTAAGCACTTTACATCATCATCATGTCTGCTGAAATACTTTATAGCTATTATCTCACTGAATCCACTATCACAGGAGTCAGCCAAATCCAGCTTGTGACCTGTCTTTTTATGGCTTATGATGGTTTTTACATCTTTTAAGGGTTTTAGATAAAACAATAAAAAATATATAATGGAAACATACTCTGTGGCCATCAAAGTCTAAAAATTTACTACCTGGTCCTTTAATGAAAACGTATGCCAACTCCTGCCCTAGAGTCTAAGCTCCAGGTGGGCACGCAGGGTGTGTGTTGTACGTATGTGTTCCACTTCTATATTCGCCAAGGCCTAGAGGAGTTCTTAGCATATAGGAAATGCTCAATAAATGTCAAATGAGCAAATGAATGCATGAATGTATAAATTTTTATTATATCCTAATCAGATAGAAACTGTCAGCCTCATTTTTCAGATAAGGAAAGCTCACCATGCTGAATCAACTTGCCCAAGTGAAAGAGATTGATCAATAGCTTGGGGGGAAAGTAGATTGAAAGCTAGCAAGTCAGAGAGGGGAGAATTGATTCCTGGTCATGTTGCTGTGGAAATCCAGACCATACGAATCCAAGGCTCAGACATACCTAAAATAGAGCTTGAGCATCTCGGTGCAGAAGATCTCCACTGGGGCACAGAACTTTGCCTTACTGAAAACATTAGGGGCAAAAATCACAACCATGAGCCACACTCCCACTTAAAAGCATTTAACTTTGTTTATCATTTTTTTCTCAAGTCCCTTGATTTTTAAATCAACAACAGATCTAAATCATTCAGTCAACATAATCATTACAGTTAAGCGTCTCTTGTTTTTGTAGCCAAAACAGTAAAGAAAGGAAAGGAAATCTAGAAAAGAAATTAGACTAGGGCAGAGAGCAGAGAAGCCAACAGAGAAAAGGCCGACAGACCACCCAGCTTAGTGGTGACACACAAGGAGATCAGAGAGAGAGAAACCAGGGAAGCACGAGGCCTTCGAGGCCACACAGACCTCTTTCCACCACTGGCCAGCTCTGCCTCTTTGAACCGGGCACTAATGAGCACGCATGCGCACACACACAGCCCGAAAGAGCTTTCTTCTGTTTTGGGATCTAGGATGTGAAGAGGGAAGCTGAGCTGTGGTTTCTTTCATTAGGAAATGGGACAAAAATAGCACAAATGTTAAAAGATAATGTTTTTAAAACAAGTGAATCGGGGCTGGTGCACTGTGATGACCCAGAGGGATGGGATGGGGAGGGAGGTGGGAAATTTCATAATTTCCTGAAATAATTATAAAGTAATTCAGGAAAATTATTTTATTTAAAAAAGAAGAAAAATAAATAAATAAGTAAAACAAGTGAAATACTGACCCTCATACAAATGTAAACACATGTCAAAGATTTTATTTAACTCATTCATTAATGAGAAAGTCAGAAATATGTTAGCAGTGGTTCAAAGGAGAAGCCAAAGAACAGACACTTGGGCATAATCAGGATTCTAGAAATAAAATTTGCTTAATAAATGCAAAACTCAATATTCACATAATCATAATCAATTGCATTCTACTAGACACAGCTCATTTGCATTATTATCAGTTTTCTGCAAGATGCAAAGCTGTAAAATAGCTCAAAGACAATGAAAATTGGGCATCATGCTTGAGTGTGTGCTCAGTCACGTCCAACTCTTTGAGGCTCCATGGACTATAGCCCTCCAGGCTCCTCTGTCCATGGGATTTTTTGAGCAAGAATACTGAAGTGGATTGCCATTTCCTCCTCTAGGGGATCTTCCTTACTCAGGGATCGAACCCACATCTCCTACGTCTCCTGCATTGACAGGTGAATTCTTTACCACTTGAAGCCTATGAAAGGTCAAGATAACCCAGAAAAGTGCACTAGCAAGGAAACACAGTCTTGTCTTAACAACGTTTGTTAAGTGCTTATTATTAATAACAGCTCCAAGCAAATGGCAAGCATAACTTGTATAAAGCTACCAACAATGTCTGAAGTTGTACAATACTCAGTTCACAAGTTCTGTGAAGTGTTGTAACTCACCCAAGGTCACAACAGCCAGTAAAGACTGAAGCTGGGATTTAAGCCTGGCTGTGGAGAAGGCAATGGCAACCCACTCCAGTATTCTTGCCTGGAAAATCCCATGGACGGAGGAGCCTGTTAGGTTGCAGTTCATGGGGTCACTAAGAGTCAGACACGACTGAGTGACTTCACTTTCACTTTTCACTTTCCTGCATTGGAGAAGGCAATGGCAACCCACTCCAGTACTCTTGCCTGGAAAATCCCATGGATGGAGGAGCCTGGTAGGCTGCAGTCCATGGGGTCACTAAGAGTCAGACACAACTGAGTGACTTCACTTTGACTTTTCACTTTCATGCATTGGAGAAGGAAATGGCAACCCACTCGTGTTCTTGTCTGGAGAATCCCAGGGACAGGGGTGCCTGTTGGGCTGCCATCTCTGGGGTCACACAGAGTTGGACATGACTGAAGTGACTTAGCAGCAGTCCCACCCTAGATTTAAAATTTTTCCCTTCTTGTATTCCCTAGCTCTCAATCTACTTTGTAGTTGCATGTGGGGAAGGGAAATTGTTTTATCACAGACATTGTTTAAAATTTCTGGCCAATGCTTGTCAATAATAAAAAAGGAAAAAGGATGCCCATCATAGTTTCAATACTGATTTGAATTCTCTGCTGACAATGATACCCCCTCCCATTTCCTACTGATGCTGAGCAAGTCCCTGTGGGGCACCTGGGCATGGAGGCCTTTTTGTCTTTCTTTTTTTTTTTTAATTTTAATTGGAGGCTAATTACACAATATTGTGGTGGTTTTTGCCATATATCAACATGAATCAGCCACAGGTGTACCAGTTATAGTCCACCCACTCCAGTATACCTGTCTGGAGAATCCCTTGGACAGAAGAGCCTGACAGGCTACCGTCCACGGAGTCGCAGAGAGATGGATGTGACTGAGCCACTATCAATTTCTCTTTTCTTATAGGCAAGACCCCAGCCTCCCTGGCCTCCTCTGAGATCCAAAGGGCAGAACACTTGCTAATCAAGGGAGGAGCAGTGACTTGAGGCAAAATTAAAGGGACTAGAGAGGCTCATCAAGATTAAGAGGTTGGACCTACTAAGGCCCTGTGGTTGTTGCTGTTCAGTCACGGAGTCATGTCTGACTCTGCAACCCCGTGGACTGCAGCACACCAGGCTTCCTTGTCCTTCATTAGTCCTGGAGTTTGCTTTAATTCATGTCCATTGAATCAGTGATGCTATCTAACCATCACATCCACTGTTGCCCTCTTCTCCTTTTGCCTTCAGTCTTTCCCAGTATCAAGGTCTTTTCCAATGAATTGGCTCTTTGAATCAGGTGGCCAAAGTATTGGATTTTCAGCTTCAACATCAGTTCTTCCAGTGAATATCCAGGGTTGACCTCCTTTAGGATTGACTGGTTTGATCTTCTTGCTGTTCAAAGGACTCTCAAGAATCTTCTTCACCACCACAATTTGAAAGCATCAATTCTTTGGCACTCAGCCTTCTTTACAGTCCAACTCTCACATCTGTACATGACTACTGCAAAGACCATAGCTTTGAATATATGGACCTTTGTCAGCAAAGTGATGTCTTTGCTTTTTAATATGCTGTCTTGGTTAGTCATAGCTTTCCTTTAAAAAGCAAGCATCTTTTAATTTCATGGCTACAGTCACCATCTGCAGTGACTTTGAAGCCCCAAAAGAGAAAATCTGTCACTGTTTCCATTGTTTCCCCATCTATTTGCCATGAAGTGATGGGACCAGATGCCATGATCCTACTTTTTTTAATGTTGAATTTTTCACTCTCCTCTTTCACTCTCATCAAGAGGCTCTTTAGTTCCTCTTCACTTCCAGCCTTTAGAGTTGTGTCATCTGCATATCTGAGATTGGTATTTGTTCCCACAATCTTGATTCCAGCCTGTGATTCATCCAGCCTGGCATGTCACATGATGTACTCTGCATATAAGTTAAATAAACAGGGTGACTGCATACAGCCTTGTCTCACTCTGTTCCCAGTTTTGAACCAGTTTATTGTCCCATGTAAGGTTTTAATTGTCATTTCTTGACCCACATACAGGTTTCTCAAGAGACAGATAAGGTGGCCTGGTATTCCCATCTTTTTAAGAATGTTCCACAGTTTATTGTGATGCACACAGTAAAAGGTTTGGCACAGAAGCAGTTGCTGCTGCTAAGTTGCTTCAGTCATGTCCAACTCTGCGCAACCCCATAGACGGCAGCCCACCAGGCTCCCCATCCCTGGGATTCTCCAGGCAAGAACACTGGAGTGGGTTGCCATTTCCTTCTCCAATGCCTGAAAGTGAAAAGTGAAAGTGAAGTCGCTCAATCGTGTCCAACTCTTAGCGACCCCATGGACTGCAGCCCACCAGGCTCCTCTGCCCATGGGATTTTCCAGGCAAGAGTACTGGAGTGGGGTGCCATTAAGCAGTAGTAGATGTTTTATTCCGAATTCCCTTGCTCTCTCTATGATCCAACAGATGTTGGCAATTTGATCTCTGGTTCCTCTGCCTTTTCTAAATCCAGCTTGTACATTTGGAAGTTCTCAGTTCATCTTCAGTTACTGCTAAATCCTAGCTTGAAGGATTTTGAGCATAACCTTACTAGCATGTAAAATGAGCACAATTATATGGTAGTTTGAACATTTTTTGGCATTGCCCTACTTTGGGATTGGAATAAAATCTGACCCTTTCCAGTCCCATGGCCACTGCCGAGTTTTCCAAATTTGCTGATATATTGACTGCAGCCTTTAACAGCATTGTCTTTAGGATTTGAAATAGATCAGCTGGAATTCCATCACTTCCAGTAGCTTTTTTTGTAGTAATGCTTCCTAAAACCCACAAATTTCACACTCCAGGATGTCTGGCTCTAGCTGAGTGATCACACCATTGTGGTTATCTGGGTCATGAAGATCTTTTTTGTATAGTTATTCTGTGTATTCTTTTTTTTTTTTTCTTCTGTGTATTCTTGCGACTTCTTCTTAATCTTTTCTGTGTCTGTTACATCCTTATTGTTTTTCCTTTACCTTGCCCATCATTGCATAAAATGTTCCCTTGATCTTTCCAGTCTTCTTGAAGAGATCTCTCTTCTTTCCCATTCAACTGTTTCCTTCTATTACTTTGCATTATTCATTAAAGAAAGTCTTCTTACTTCTCCTTACTGTTCTCTGGAACTCTGCATTCAGTTGGGTACATCTTTCCTTTTCTCCCTTGCTTTTCACTTCTCTTCTTTCCTCAGCTATTTGTAAAGCATCTTCAGAAAACCACTTTGCCTACTTGCATTTCTTTTTCTTGAGGGTGGTCTTGATCACTGCCTCCTGTACAATGTTATGAACCTCCATCCATAGTTCTTCAGGCTCTTTGTCTACTAGATCCCTTGAATCTATTCAATACCTTCACTGAATAAACATAAGGGATTTGACTTAGGTCATACCTAAATGGACTAGTGGTTTCCCCTACTCTCTTCAATTTAAGCCTGACTTTTGCAGTAAGAAGCCAATGATCTGAGCCATAATCAGCTCCAGGTCTTGTTTTTGCTGACTATATAGAGCTTCTCCAACTTTGACTGCCAAGAATATAATCAATCTGATTCTGCTATTGGCTATTTGGTGATGTACATGTGTAGAGTCATCTCTTGTGTTGGAAAATCTTGTCAGCAACCCCACCACTTTGAAACTTTGCAGAAGCAAGAATATAAGACTATTACAGCCTTGACCCTTATCATGTGCCCCTGCCTGACTATATAATCTCTCTCTATTCACCAGGGAGTGGGGCTTAATTCTTGAGGTGCTAGCCTACTGTGCTTCCCCTTTACTGGCAAAGAAATAAAGCCACTCTTTCTTTCTCCTCCATAACTCTGTCTCCCTATTTCTATTTTGAATTGGTGCACAGAGAGCCAAGATTTTGGAAATACTACTGGGGCAAACTGCCCCCATCACCCCTCCCTTTGATAGGTCATCTTCACCTTTAGCCCTATCCTCACCCCTACCCCTGCCGAGAGTGGCCTTTGTAGCTAATCTCCAGCTTCTCTCCTGCTTTAGAAGGGATGCTGAGTGTGGGAGTATAATTCCTTAACACACTTGAGGGGCTTTTGGAGGCTGCAGAATAGGAGAGGAAAAAAGAGAGAGAAAGGGGAAAGAAGAGAATACAGGCAGAGACCCTTTACTGGGAAGAAAACTTGATGGGCAAAACTACAGACGTTTAAGGCAGAATCTAGATGGGTTTCTGCAGAGTGGAGTGTAATGTGAATCACATTCCCACATCCATGAAATCTCCAGGAAAAAGAGGAAGAAAAACTCAATCCTGTGCCCTGGGATCAAAAAAATAAAAAAAATGGGGGTAGGAAACAGAAAGAAAAGAAAGAGGGAGGCTGGATGGTTGTCAGCTGTTAAATGAATGACAAATTCTATCTACCAAGAATGATGATTGGCTGCAGGGATAAGATGGGCTGAGAAAGTCTTTTGAGTTCTTGACATAAGATCAAGAGCTGGCCAAGGAGAAAGACAAGCCAGCACTGTCAGCTGCCTCGAAGGATCTCAAGGCCTCACTAAGACACATAGGGGCCTTAGTGTCTATGAAACCGAGGCCCCTTAAAACCAAGTTTCCCTGCCTTTATAATTAACCTGCCTGGAGGCTGAGATTCCTGAAACATCACCCTATTACCTCACCACCAGCCAATCAGAAGAATGTTAACAGCTGATGACCAGCCTACAGCCCTCTCCCCTAACAGGCTTTAAAAACTCCTGCCTGAAAGGAGTTTGCCTGGGGAGCATAAGCTGCCCATTCTCCTTGCCTGCTGTCCTGCAAATAAGCCCTTGCTTTGCTGCAAACACCTACTGTCAAGAGTTTGGCTTTTTGTGATGCTTGTACCCTGAGCCCATGCTAGGTAACATCTAGAGGAAACAATAGAAGGGAGGCTTGTCATTGAAAACCTTTTCAAGCCTTTTGAATTCTGAACCATGTGGAAATGTTGCCTATTCAAATATAAAAATATACATTCTTTTTTAAAGTTGGCCAGCTTAATAACTATTAGGGAAGAGGATCTCCAATCATAAATATATTCCCTCCCTTGCAAACACTTGAGAAATTCTATTTTCTCTCCTTTCAGGAATCAGAAGGCCAGTGCTTGCTTCCTTCCCAGCCCCGGAATAATTAGTTGAGGATTTAGTCTTCTCCTGGGCACCTACATAAGGGCTGCTGCTGAAACCATTCCAGTTGAACACTGCACAGCACTAGGGGCTGTCAACTCCATCAGTTATAATGTGAATGAGTTGTTCAGTGCCCAACCTACACAACCATATATGGTGACACTCTCTTCCCCCCACAGCCTAGCCTGCTCCAAGGTATAATGGTTTCATCAAATTCAAAATCCAAAACAATCTCCACCAAAAAACTCTTTTCTTTCATCCAAGAAGGAGTCAGTGGATGTTGTTTGCTTATTGGTTTTTAAAAGTGAAGAAGGAGCAAGCAAGGTCTCCTCCCCATTAGCTCACTTCCCTCTGGCCCAGCACTTGAGTTCCTCGCCCTTGCTAATGATCCCTCACCACAAGTGAATTGACTCTGCCCACAATAGCTAACAATGAGCTGATGATTTGTTTGCCTGCTCCAGGAATCCAATTTGAGGAGTCTATTGTATGCTCCAAATAAGGGAGTTTGCAGCATCCTGACCGCTCAGGATGTGAGGGTTTTATGAAAGGGTCAGACAAAAGCTGCTTCTCCGGAGGCAACTAGGCAAACAGCACATCATCCTCTTGCCCTGCCTTCTGTCTCCAACACAAAAGCCTGAAGAATCAAGACCAGGCTGACCCTAATGTGTCCCCAAGAAGACTCTTCTTTCTGATAAAAATCTGCCCTAGACCAACGGTCTACTGTCTGCAGCTCTATCAGAGAGAGGCATTGTCCACTAGGACCACCAACCACAGGGTAAAGCCCAAACCTCAGCCAAAGGCTTACAGGGTCTGATTCTGATTCTGCTCTCCTCCATCAATTTCCCCCACACTGAATCAGTTTCAGATCCACATGCTTTTTAGCCTCCTGGCCTTCACATACGCTGATCTCTATACCAAGAATGTCCTTGCATGATAGGTGATCAGTTCAATAAACCATGGTACACTCTTACAACAGAGTGTCATGAAGCCATTAACAACAACGATAGAGAAATATATTAGGTGCCATGAAAAATGATACAATATATTGAAAAAACCCAGTTATGAAAATCATAGTAGCAACTAACATATACTGATGAATTACTCTTCTCTATAGTTCTAAGCACTTTACACATATTAACTCCTTGATTCCTCAAAACAACCTTAGAGACAGGGTACATTATTATCTACCATTTTACAGATGAGGAGACTAAGGCTCAGAGAGATTACATAATGTGTCCAAGATGACAAACCCAGGCCATGGCAGAGCTGGAATTTGAACCCAAGCCATTGGTCTTTAGGGTCTACATTCTTAACCATCATACAGCCCTGTATCAGACACAAGCATTTGTGACCCTGGTTTTATAAAAACAAAGCAAAACTATACACATGAAAGATGGAGAGTTTTAAAGCATCACGCTGATATGGCCAGAATCGTCACAGTGGTTATCTCCTGAGAATGTGACTGATGAAGTGCAATGTTGCCGTGGATTCCCCAGGAAGCAGCCTCTGAAATGGAGTTTAGCACAAAGCATGCTTATGGAGAAGGACTCTTAGGACCAACACCTTTGGGAGACAGAGGAAGCGAGAAGCAGGCAGAGGGAGAGCTTGGACTTCACTACAGGGAGCTATAGGTCTATAACAGTCAGTCCTTCAGAGGGTTCCAAGTTGGGCTGAGACCTTTATGCCTCTGCATTCATCAGTCACTGGATGGTACTGGAAGGCCGGCCACCAGGAGCAGACCCAGCATCTGAGCACCACATGCTTCTTTAGGAGAATCTGAGGGGTGGGTGTAGTGTATGCCCCTACAGGTCATTTTAATTCTCTTCCTTTTGTTTGTCTATGTGGGTTATGATTAATCCATATCACTTGTGCAGCAAGGGAAAAGCTACCAGAAGAAAAGAAGTCATCAATCCTCAATCGCATCAAGGCCAGAGGCAAGTCTGTCTCTGGCATTAGAAGTAAACAAGGCCAAAGTGGTGGATTGTGCCCACATCAGACAGGAACTTGGCCTTCTGGGATTGCTTGAGTGTGAATAATAGTTCAAATACTACACACAAATTAATTGGTAGGTCTCCAAACACAGAAAGCTACAGAAAGCTGACCAGTGAGTGAGAAGGACTTTGGCCAAGAGACTGACTGATTATCTGGCCTTAGGGAAGCATGTACCAGCTGCCGACTCACCCCAAAATGCAGGGCTCATTAACTATTCCACTGTGGCCACCAATGCCTTTTGGTCTATATCCTTGGCTCTGAAATTGACCAATGAGACCAAAGCAAGTGTAATGCAAGGAGGTTTAATAAGCGTTTAAACAATGGGCTTGCCTTCTTGGAACACTCCTCTTGGAACCTAGCCACCATGCTGTAAGGAAGTCCAGGCTGTCCTCCACATGGAGAGGGCCTAAAAGGTGAGAAGTGTGCCGAGACAGTCCAGGTACAAAAGAGCTCCCAACTGAACACACCAGCATGAGTGACCCAATCAATACTATGTAAACAAACAGCTTTGCCCAGTCAATTCACAGGATCATGAGAAATAAGAGATTGTTATTGCTTTAAGCCACTAAGTTTGGACTTAATAGCAATAGAAAAGTGAAACAACAGGGCTGAGCTGAAAAAGAGGTCATTAGATAAGTCCAGTCACCCCAGCTTG
The DNA here is from genome assembly GCA_006410635.1 of Cephalophus harveyi. NCBI lineage: Eukaryota > Metazoa > Chordata > Mammalia > Artiodactyla > Bovidae > Cephalophus > Cephalophus harveyi. The sequence continues at coordinate 290,385 of SJYT01009330.1, forward strand.
CCACAGCCTGTCCTGCGTTATGAGTCACATGCTCAGTGGTTACTTTCAAACCAGTTCAATCTGCCCACCAAGCACACAGCCACTGACACCTATTCAGACAAGGATACCTCAAGGATATTCAGAACAATAACCTTGAGGTCTCTTTCTGTGTCCCAGAAAGGCAGCAGAGAACATGAGCTCTGGACTGAGCCTGCCTTGGTTTGAACCCCAGTACCCCTACCTATGGGCTTCTCAGGTAGCACTAGTGGTAAAGAACTGACCTGCCAATGCAGGAGACATAAAAGATGCAGGTTCAACCTCTGGGTCAGGAAGATCCCCTGGAGGAGGACATGGCAACCCACGCCAGTATTCTTGCCTGGGAAATCCTATGGACAGAGGAGCCTGGCAGGCTACCGTCCATAGGGGATGCAAAGAGTCGGATATGAATGAAGAGACTGAGCATGCATGCACGCACCCCTATCTACAAGCTGAGTGATCTCTCTGAGCCTACATTTACCCCTATGTAAAGTGGGTTAATAATAGTCTATATTGGGCTGAATACTATTCTCCTTAATCTCCTGATTGGAAACAGTCTTTGCAGATGTAATCAAGCTAAGATGAAATTATACTAAATTGAGTTGGATCCTAAGTCTAGTAATATTGATGTCCTTATAAGAAGAGGAGTATATAGACACAAAGACACAGACAGACAGAAGGAAGATGGCTGTGGGAAGGCAGAGACAGAGACTGGAGTTATGCTGCCACAAGTCAAGAAGTATCAAGGATTGCTGGCAACTACCTGAAGCTAAGAGAGGCAAGGAAGGATTTTTCCCTGGAGTCTTAGGAGGGAGCAGGGCCCTGACAATACCTTGATTTCAGACTTCTAATCTCCAAGACTTTGAGAGAATAAGTTTCTGTTGTTCTAAGCCACCACTTTGTGGTCATTTGTTGTGGCGACCCCAGGAAACTAATATAGAGCTCTTGCTGAGTGGTAACTGAATGAGTTAATATAGGCAACCTTCTCTAGCAGAAGTCTCACTATGGAAAGTAAGGAAATAAATAGGTTTGAATAGTAGGGGACACCTATAAGGTGCTGTTACTTTCATGGTTGACAAGAAATGGCAACCATTACTACTGTTAACCAACTCTCCTTGTCTTCAGTCTCTGATTAGTGACTGTGCTATATGAGTGATGCACCCCCATGGAAAAGAAATGCAAAAAAGCAAAATGGCTGTCTGGGGAGGCCTTACAAATAGCTGTGAAAAGAAGAGAAGTGAAAAGCAAAGGAGAAAAGGAAAGATATAAGCATCTGAATGCAGAGTTCCAAAGAATAGCAAGAAGGATAAGAAAGCCTTCTTCAGCAATCAATGCAAAGAAGTAGAGGAAAAGAACAGAATGGGAAAGACTAGAGATCTCTTCAAGAAAATTAGAGATACCAAGGGAATATTTCATGCAAAGATGGGCTCGATAAAGGACAGAAATGGTATGGACCTAATAGAAGCAGAAGGTATTAAGAAGAGGTGGCAAGAATACACAGAAGAACTTTAAAAAAAAGATCTTCATGACCTAGATAATCACGATGGTGTGATCACTCATCTAGAGCCAGACATCCTGAAATGTGAAGTCAAGTGGGCCTTAGGAAACATCACTACGAACAAAGCTAGTGGAGGTGATGGCATTCAAGTTGAGCTGTTTCAAATCCTGAAAGATGATGCTGTGAAAGTGCTGCACTCAATATGCCAGCAAATTTGGAAAACTCAGCAGTGGCCACAGGACTGAAAAAGGTCAGTTTTCATTCCAATCCCAAAGAAAGGCAATGCAAAAGAATGCTCAAACTACCGCACAATTGCACTCATCTCACACACTAGTAAAGGAATGCTCAAAATTCTCCAAGCCAGGCTTCAGCAATACGTGAACTGTGAACTTCCTGATGTTCAAGCTGGTTTTAGAAAAGGCAGAGGAACCAGAGATCAAATTGCCAACATCTGCTGGATCATCAAAAAAGCAAGAGAGTTCCAGAAAAACATTTATTTCTATTTCTGCTTTATTGACTATGCCAAAGCCTTTGACTGTGTGGATCACAATCAACTGTGGAAAATTCTGAGAGAGATGGGAATACCAGACCACCTGACCTGCCTCTTGAGAAACCTATATGCAGGTCAGGAAGCAACAGTTAGAACTGGACAAGGAACAACAGACTGGTTCCAAATAGGAAAAGGAGTCCGTCAAGGCTGTATATTGTCACCCTGCTTATTTAACTTGTATGCAGAGTACATCATGAGAAATGCTGGACTGGAAGAAGCTGAGCACCGAAGAATTGATGCTTTTGAACTGTGGTGTTGGAGAAGACTCTTGAGAGTCCCTTGGACTGCAAGGAGATCCAACCAGTCCATTCTGAAGGAGATCAGCCCTGGGATTTCTTTGGAAAAAATGATGCTAAAGCTGAAACTCCAGTACTTTGGCCACCTCATGCGAAGAGTTGACTCATTGGAAAAGACTCTGATGCTGGGAGGGATTGGGGGCAGGAGGAGAAGGGGATGACCAAGGATGAGATGGCTGGATGGCATCATGGACTCGATGGCCATGAGTCTGAGTGAACTCCAGGAGTTGGTGATGGACAGGGAGGCCTGACATGCTGCGATTCATGGGGTCGCAAAGAGTCGGAGAAGACTGAGTGACTGAACTGAACTGAACTTCAGGGTATTCAAAACCACCTGGAAGATCTCACTAAAAACACAGTTAATGGGACCCACAACTCTAGAGTCTGATTTAGTTGATTGGGGTTGGGCCCATGAATAGTCATTTTTTAACAGTACCCCAGGACTATACAAAAAGGGCAGTCTATAGATCATACTTTGAGAAATGCTGCCTTAGGACTGAGGGTATACATTTAGTCTCTGGATTTGCCTGTTGGTTTGTCCTAAGGGATTCCAGTGTGGACCCACCCCTCTGGCTTTGGCCCATCAAAAGTAGAATGTTCTGCTGTGACACAAGCAGATGCCAGCTTGGCCAACTCTTCACTCCCTGACACATCCTAATCCTAGGACATCAGAATTGCTAACACTTGGGCAAAAGGTTTAAGGCTGTTGAAAAATAACTACAATAATACTTACCACTTATTGAGCATCTACTATATGTTAGGCTTTCACATACATTATTCCTAATTCTCAAATTAACCCTGAAAGTTAAGTTTTAGACATAGTGGTGTACATTGGAGAAAACAATCTTTTATAAATTCAAAGCTGATTTTTGTGTATACTGTTGTATATTCTGGATATGCAGCCAGTAACCATGTCTGACCCAAAGTTCACATCTTCTCCTAGACACCATAACTCCTGCTTACTTGGTCCCTCTTTCTCCTGCCCTCATCCTCCTTGGGAACAGAGAATACCTGGCTGTATCAGTCAGGACAGTTGACAATAGCTACTGTAACAAATATCTCCAAAATCCCAGTGCCTCAACAAACAAAGGTTCATGTCTTATACATATCACAGTCCAACGAAGGTTGAGAAGCTCTCCTGGAAAGCTCCTTTTCACAGGTCATGGTTCATTGCATAGTATAGTGTAAAAACTTCAAAATGTGGCCTGAATAGTCACTACAAAAGTCAAAAAGAGATCATGATCAATTTATAGGGGAGTTTGTGGCCAAGCCCATATGAATGCAGAGTTCCAAAGAACAGCAAGGAGAGAGGAAAAGGCCTTCCTAAGTGAACAATGCAAAGAAATAGAGGAAATTAATAGAATGTGAAAGACTAGAGATCTCTTTGAGAAAACTAGAGATACCAAGGGAATATTTCATGCAAATATGGGCACAATAAAGGACAGAAATGGTATAGACCTAACAGAAGCAAAAAATACTAAGAAGAGGTGAGAAGTATATGCAGAAGAACTGTACGAAAAAGGTGTTAGTGACCTGGATAACCACGATGGTGTGATCATTCACCTAGAGCCAGACATCCTGGAGTGTGAAGCCAAGTGGGCCTTCGGAAGCATCATGATGAACAAAGCTAGTGGAGGTGATGGAATTCCAGGTGAGCTCTTTCAAATCCTAAAAGGTGACTCTGTTAAAGGGCTGCACTCAATATGTCAGCAAATTTGGAAAACTCAGCGGTGGCCACAGGACTGGAAAAGGTCAGTTTTCATTTCAATCCCAAGGAAGGGCAATGCCAAAGAATGTTCAAACTATCACACAATTTTACTCATTTCACATGCTAGCAAGGTAATGCTCAAATTCCTTCAATAGTACATGAACTGAGAATTTCCAGATGTAGAAGCTGGATTAAGAAAAGGCAGAAGAACCAGAGATCAAATTGCCAGCATCTGCTGGATCACAGAAAAAGCAAGAGGATGCCAGAAAAACATCTGTTTCATTGACTACACTAAAGCCTTTGACTATATGGATTACAACAAACTGTGGAAAACTTAAAAAGATGGGAACACCAGACCAGCTTACCTGCCTCCTGAGAAACCCTGTCTGCAGATCAGGAAACAACAGAACCAGACATGGAACAACAAACTAGTTCAAAATTGGGAAAGGAGTACGTCAAGGCTGTATATTGTCACCCTGCTTATTTAACTTATATGCAGAGTACATCATGCAAAATGCCGGGCTGGATGATGCTCAAGCTGGAATCAAGATTATCTGGAGAAATATCAATAACCTCAGATATGCAGATGACACCACTCTAATGGCATAAAGCAAAAAGGAACTAAAGAGCCTCTTAATGAATGTGAAAGAGGAGAGGGAAAAAGTTGGCTTAAAACTCAACATACAAAAAACTAAGATCATGGCATCCGGTCCATCACTTCATAGCAAATAGAAGGGGAAACAATGGAAACAGTGACAGACTTTATTTTTGGTGGCTCCAAAATCACTCTGTGCAGGGGACTGCCCCTGAGGGGGGAGCTGCGGGGGACTGCCCCTGAGGGGTTAAGTCCTGGGAGCTGCTCAAGCGTGATCGCAGGGCCCCATGGCTTGTCCTGGGCTGCAGCCCAGGCATGTCCTGAGCTCTCTGTCCCGCCACCCCTGATAAATGTGTTTACAACCTTATGTCTCCAAGATGTCTAGGTAACCATGTTCTGCTCACTGGCGCTTATCGTACTTCAAATAACTAGGTATTATGCTTTGTACAAAAATGAAGGTCTGGTGATGGATTATCAAGATCAAAGTGACCTGGTAGAAGAACTAGTAGATGTCATAAATCATGTCTGTTATCCTATATATACTGCATGCTTAATAAAGTTGGTATCAGTCAATGCGTAAGGAAGCGGTCTGATCCTCTCAACCCCATCTTTTCTGTCTACTTGTCTTTCTTTAGCGGGTGTTCTCCTTCGCATCCTCCCTACAGGTGTTGCTGCCTGACTGCACTGGCCGCGGCAAGTGGCGCAAGGTATTATGCTTTGTACAAAAATGAAGGTCTGGTGATGGATTATCAAGATCAAAGTGACCTGGTAGAAGAACTAGTAGATGTCATAAATCATGTCTGTTGTCCTATATATACTGCATGCTCAATAAAGTTGGTATCAGACAATGCGTAAGGAAGCGGTCTGATCCTCTCAACCCCATCTTTCTGTCTTCTTGTCTTTCTTTAGCGGGCGTTCTCCTTCGCATCCTCCCCACAGGTGGTGCTGCCTGACTGTGCTGGCCGCGGCAAGCGGGGGGCACCCCTGTACCACAAGGTCCAGGTGCTGGTTATAATACTCTATGTTTCAATGGTGGTTCTCATGTTTTGGGGTGAGTACCCCAAGGGCATTCCTTTTCCTTTCATATGAGGTGAAGTCACTCAGTCGTGTCCGACTCTTTGGGACCCCGTGGACTGTAACCTACTAGGCTTCTCTGTCCATGGGATTCTCCAGGCAAGAATACTGGAGTGGATTGCCATTTCCTTCTCCAGGGGATCCTCCCGACCCAGGGATCGAACCCGGGTCTCCCACATTGGAGGCAGACGCTTTAACCTCTAAGCCACCAGGGAAGCCTTTCATATACAAAAAGGAAAAAGGGAATCTGATCATTGGGATGGCCAAGGGCAGATGGATTCTTCAAATTTTCCTTTAAGGCCTTAAAGGTTGTGTTATCTGGTTTTTCCCATAAAACTGGATTACAGTTGTAACTATTTATTAAAACATATAGGGGTTTGGTCATAAGAAAGAAATTTTGAATCCAATTTCATCAATAAGCAACTAGCTCGAGAAAACCTCTCAGTTGGTGCTGAGTTTGGGGAAACACAGGACACTGTCTGGATCTAGCTGCAGCCCTTATTCTGATATTCTAAATAGCAAACCTGGGTTTGGTGATGCTCTGCGACAACCTAGAGGGGGAGGATGGGGTGAGAGGTGGGAGGGAGGGTCAAGGGGTGGGGGACATATGTATACCTATTGCTGATTCATGTTGATGTATGGCAGAAAGCAATAAAATATTGTAAAGCAATTATCCTTCATTTAGAAAAAAGAACCAACCTGGGTCTGGGAATACTGCAATTTTTCTTTGGTGACCTTATGTCCCTTAAGGCTGAAAGCTTTAGCATGTGGTGGCTCTTTTCCTGTGAGGCAGCATAAGAAGTAGAGCAAAGAAGCAAATCATCTACATATTACAACAAAGCAGAACCCCTAGGGAATTTTACATCATCTAGATCAGCCTTCAGGATTTGTGAGAAATAAGGAGTTTCAGTACAACCCTGAGGCATGACTGTCTAGGCGAATTGTTTTTCTTCCCAAGTGAATGCAAGAAAGGTATATTGGCTAGCTTCATCAACTGGAATACTAAAGAATGCAATGCATAAATCAATTACAGTAAATAATCTGTTTCCAGTGGGAGTGGATCTTAGTAGCCTATGAAAGTCAGCGACAACAGGATTTGGAAGGATAACAGTGTTGCTTATTGCTTGGAGGTGCTGTAGTTTTTCTCACCAGTAAATAGGGGTATTATAGGGACTAGTACAATGGATAATGAGGCCTTGAGCCTTATAATCTTCTATTATGGGCTTATGCCTTGAAGGCTTTTTACTTACAGAGTATTGATTAATTCTGGGAAAAGGTTCTATTTGAGGGTCTATCTGAATTTTGTTGGGAGGTTTGCTGTGAATCTTGACAACATCAGTTACAGATTTTGCTCATAAGGAGAGTGGTAGTGGTAGTTGCTTAGTCGTGTTCGACTCTGTGACCCCATGGATTGTAGCCCGCCAGGCTCCTGTGTCCATGGGATTCTCTAGGCAAGAATACTGGAGTGGATTGCCATTCACTTATCCAGAGGATCTTCCCACCCCAGGGATCGAACCCAGGTCTCCTGCATTGCAGTTGATTCTTTACTGTTTGAGCTACAGGGAAGACCTTGTACAGGAAAAGAAAGTGGTAGCTGATTCAATAGGGACAAATGATCAGTGTTTCCAGAATCAGCTCTAGTGTCATCAGAGAGGAACAAGTAAAAGATGCCAAAGGGTCATTTAATTCACTTGCGTTGTTGCTTTGATGACAACTATCAATTTCTAAAATGATTTCCCCCTTTTGGGAGAAATAAATTCTGGCATGATATTTCTATAAGAAGTCTTGGTCTAATAAATGGACAGACATGGAAAAACTACGGGGACAAGCGTGTGTATCTTTCAAAGAGCCTAAACAAAAGGGAATGGGGTTCACAGATAGAAATCTCTGGAGATTTATTAGAGATCCCATTCTTTGAATTGTCTTAATACTCTGAGGGGGCTTCCCAGTGGGTAAAGAATCTGTCTGCCAATGCAGGAGATGTAGTAGATATGGGTTCAATCCCTGGGTCAGGAAGATGCCCTGGAGGAGGGCATGGTAACCCACTCCAGTATTCTTGCCTGGAGAATCCCAGGGCTAAAGGGACCTGGTGGGCTACAGTCCATAGGGTTGCAAAGGGTCTGACACGACCAAAGTGACTGAGCACAAGCATTAGTACTCTGAGGCAGTGGGTGCTTTACACTAGAGGGTTTGAGCACTGAGTGTGTGACTGGAAGAGATTCGCCCCTAATATAGGAAACTTTTCCTAAGCAGATTAAGAAGGAAGACTGGGAAGGGCCCTTGTAGTTCCTTGGAGAATTAGGAGGCTGTTACAAAGGCTGGCTAGAGACTTGAGGATGCCTAAAATTCTTCAGTTGGTTAACAATCTATTTCCCAGTGTCCTGGCTCTTTGCAACAGTAGCAGAATCTAGAGGGGTTTTCGTTTCTTTTAGTAGCCTTCATTTGCTCAAGTTGAACACAAGAGTTTTGGTGACAGAGAAGGGAAGGAGGCGAAATTTGAGACAAAGAAGCCAGGGAAGAAGAGCCTGAGGCTTTGGGAGTCATTTTATCTTTTATCATTTTGCCAGTTTGCCTCAGCTAATCTTAAAATGTTATTTTGCAGAGAGGCAATTTCAGCCTCAAAATACCAATCGAACTAAGAATTCCACTCAGTTCTAGGAAGTAGCTCACTTTAGTTTTAGGGAAATTAAGTCCAATTCAGATTTTTTAATTAAATTTGAGGACTTCAAAAGTTCTCCATAATGGCCACAGATATTCTAAATTGCCCTTGGTCAGGTTGGTCCATTTTCTTAGAAATGTGCATGAGGAAGGACTCAGTTTGTTTGTTTGTTTGTTTGTTTGTTTTTGACATAAAATGGATTGAGGTCAGTGTAGGCAGGCACCCTTAAAATACTTAAGATAACCGTGATCCCATTTCTTAGAGGTTTTTCCTCTAAAGTAAAGAGCAATTGCCCATATAATGAATCAGTGGGAAAACCAGGACCAGAATCAAGATTTTGCACTCCAAATTTGTTTTTTAAAAAAGCAATTGTCCAACAGCTTAAATGGCTTACAAATACCACAAAGGGCTCAATTCAAATAGCTTGCAAGCCAATACCAGCTGGTCTTAGGGAGAGAGCTTGGTCCCAGAGCCAGGCCAAAGCCTGTCTCCAAAGGACTAGGCCAAAGACTAAAAAACCCAGCCCTGTTTCAGAGAAACAAGAGCTGGCCCTGAGAGAGTTAAAGGCCGGCCCATTTCAGTCAAACAGTCTGATCCCAAAGCAGACTAAAGTATTAATACCAAATGAGCACTTGCATACAGGGAAGGCTTTAACCACAAGACAAAGTCTTTGAATGGATCTTGAGTAAATGCTTGCTTTGCTTGCTGTCTGGCTTCACTTCAGTCATGTCAGACTCTGTGCAACTCTGTGGACTGTAGCCTGCCAGTTTCCTCTGCCCATGGGATTCTCCAGGCAAGAATACTGGAGTTGCTTGCTGTTAGGTAGTTAGAATAGGAAAAAGGAGTCTGGAATGGTGGTGGCTAAAAGACAGTTCAGTTCAGTTCAGTTCAGTCGCTCAGTCGTGTCCGACTCTTTGCGACCCCATGAATCGCAGCACGCCAGGCCTCCCTGTTCATCACCATCTCTCGGAGTTCACTCAGACTCACATAATGGGCGTTCTCCTTCGCATCCTCCCCACAGGTGGTGCTGCCTGACTGTGCTGGCCGCGGCAACTCTGGATGGTGACTGCAGCCATGAGATTAAGAGATGCTTGCTCCTTGGAAGAAAAGCTATGACAAACCTAGACAGCATATTTAAAAGCAGAGATATCATTTTGCTGACAAAGATCCAAATAGTCAAAGCTATGGTTTTTCCAGTATTCATGTACAGATGTGAAAGTTGGACCATAAAGAAGGTTGAGCACCAAAGAATTGATGCTTTCTAACTGCAGTGCTGGAGAAGTCTCTTGAGGGTACCTTGGAAAGCAAGGAGATCAAACCAGTCGATCCTAAAGGAAATCAGTCCTGAATATTCATTGGAAGGAATGATGCTGAAACTGAAGCTTGAATATTTCAGCCACCTGATGTGAAGAGCTGACTCATTGGAAAAGACCCTGATGCCAGGAAAGATTGAGGGTAGGAAGAGACAGGAGTGACAGAGGATGAGATGGTTGGATGGCATCATTGACTCAGTGGACTTGAGTTTAAGCAAACTTCGGGAGATAGTGAGAGACAGGGAAGCCTGGCGTGCTGCAGTCCATGGGGTCGCAAAGAGTCAGACACGAATGAGCGACTTAACAACAACTAAAAGAGGGTCATATCACTTTAATCCATTTCCACTGGACAGAATCCAGTCATATGGCCCCAATCTCATTGCATAGAAGGCTGGAACACCTTCTTCCTATATTCCCAGAAAGAGGAAATGAGATGGGTATCCAGCCAGGTTAAATCATACTTTTCAGGAGCTCCTATTTTTTAAGTCGTGTGCCAGGTAGTATGAACTATGCACCAGGCAAATGCTTTACATGCGTTTAATCCCCATAGCATTATTAGGTAAGTCATTGAGAAAACAAAGCTTTGGGCAGTCAAGTGACCTACTCAATTTTATATAGCTAGCAACTGTATAAACCAGGATTTTGGACCCAGTTCATCACTGCTCTACACTGTCTCCCATTGGCCAATAAAAGAAACTGCATCTGTCCCAGTTATCAAATTAGATTCCCAAAGCTAGCTATCCACCATGGGGAAAAAGATTTTTAACTGAAAAAAAGTAAATAAAACCATTGAAATCAGAGTCAAATTAGGTCCAATGGGAGGGTAGGAAGTTGTAATATACAGAACACACTCAAGCATAGATCCAAATGAATAAAAAGAATCCAAGCACATCCCCAGTGAATGCAAATCTATGCAAATGAATGTATTCAATTATGCCGGCCTATGTAAATAGTCATGTATTGAAAAGCAAACATGGGTGCGGAGGGGGGTCAGCTTTTCAGAAGGCAGTGCCCCTTTTCTTATCCTCTGTTGTTATAAAGATCACCACTATGCAAAAGGAAAAAACCTCTATATTGAATATTGTAAAGAAAAGCTATATGAGGAGTGACATCCAGACCTTTGCAGGAGTTCAGATATCTAAGAGGAGGGAGGCTGAGCTTATCCAGCTCCCAGTGAGCTGCCAGATTCAATAAATTAGTAAAAATCAGTAAGGAAAGATCCTCTTTGCAAACAAGTACCCATTTTCTTGTCCCAAAGGTAAATTAGCAACAGCTGAATTGGAAATCCATCCTCCCAGTGCAATCATAGTCAAATTTTGGTGTGCATTAGAATCACCAAGTGTCCTTGCTTAAAGTGTACATCCCTGTGCTAGTCCTCAAGACCTCCTGAGTCAGGCAGGCTGGAAATCTGCACATTTTAAACACATCCTGATGATTCTGAGTCAGGAAGCACATGGCTCATCTTTCTAGAAAATGCCCTTTTAAAAACACAGGTTTCAGAGCAGATAGACCTGGATTTGGTTCTCAGTCTGACATTTACTCGCTGTGGGACCTTGGCTAGTTAACAAGGTGTCACAGTCCCAGGGACACCCTCACTTATAAAATGGGTCTAATTTTATTCTCCCTTTCAAAGGATTCCTATGAGGACTAAAAGAGATAATTCATTTAAAAGACTTGGCACAAGGCCTGACACATAGTATAAATTCAGTAAATATTTGGTATAATTACAATGATCATTCTCTGATGAAAGGGGGGGAACCAGACCCTCCTTCATGAAGTGTCTAGACTGATTCATAAAATAGAGAGCTGTACCATCACTGGGTGAATAAGACTTTACCTTCCCTTCTGCCTCTCACTGACTCCTCCTCCTGAGAGGCAGATCATTGGTTAGCTGACAAGCAGCTGAGCTCCACTGGTCCGTTGTTACATTTTGACATTTAGTATCTCCCACCTCCTCCACTTCCTCCTCTCTCCTCTTCTCTTTGCCTCTGTTTCCCCTTCTCTTACCATTTCATCATCCCCCTATGCTTTCATTACACACCACCCTGCCCTCGCTTCATTCCTAGCCCTCCCTCTAAGAAGGTTTCAAGTTCTAGACCAGAGGAGGAGTATTAAGAAAATTGATTAGAGTCACAAGTCCAAGCTATAATCTTCAATCTAGATGAGCCAGCAACAAGTTTGATATTATGATCCCTGTCTCACTCCTATGTCTATTAATTTCTCAGTTGGTCTGAAACCCATCGTACCAAGGGGTGACCATCTGCCTAAACCCCCCCACCTAGTGTGCACATTCTGGGTGTTGTCCTCAGTGCCCAGTGGGTAAGTTCTCTTGATATTCGTTTTCTAATGTGGCAGTTTCCCACTGAGGCCAGTTATTCAGTCATGATTAACCATGGCAACCATACTTATGCACTAATTTCATGGTTGTCAAGATTTCCTCTCATGGAACATCCTTTCATTTGCTTGAATTACTATTTTTTTCATCAGTTCTTAATCAAGTGGGTTTGTGTGTGCAAAATCAACAAACAGAAAACAGCCATCATAAGTGACACCTCAAAAGCAGTGCCCCAGACTGAGACCATTAACAGTTAATAACTGGGTTTTGAAAAACCTCTCAAAAGCGTGTAATATATATTTATAAACAATGCCACTGCCCAGCCAGCTTCCAAGAAAATAGCAGCTGCATCCATGGGGTGCAGACTTCTTGCTGAGCATTCTGAGCAGGACTTTACATCTGTTTATTATCATGTTTAACCTTCACAACAATCCCATTTGCAGATTAGAAAACTGAGACTCAGTAAGGGTCACTGGAGGCAGTGCCTAGAGTCAAGAGCTAGAAGCTGCATGGCTAGGATTCAGACTTAGGTCTCTTGCTGCTAACATCCTCTTCTCTTTCCACCACACCAGGGTGCTTCTTTGTAACACTGCCACATTGGCCCCTTATATTTGAGAATATGTCAAGCAAACCTTAGGTCCTAATGCCCTGTTTTAATGCTTAAATTCAGGATAACTCCTAGATTCAAATCCTGGCTCTTCCTCTTGCTGGCTGTGTGATTTTAAGCAAATCACTTAACCTCTCTGAGTGATTCACACTTCCTGGTATTCATCCCATATGTAAACGTCTCCCTTTGAGTGTACATAGGACTGTGACTTGCTTCTGATCAACAGAACACAACAAAAGTCAGGGGAAAGTCACTCCTGTGATTAGATTACAGAAGATTGTAACTCCTGTTTTGCCAGAAGACTCTGTTATCCTCTCAGCTTGCACACTTTGATCAGGCAAATGGCCATGTTGGAGAGGCCTCTTTGTCAATAGACAAGAGGAACGGAAGCTCTCTTTCCACCAGTCATGAGGAATTTAATTCTACCAACAGCAACACGAGTTTGAAAGCAGACGCTTCACCAGTTGAGACTTGAGACCTGTGAGCCCCCATTGACACCATGATTGCAAGCCAGAAGAGACCCTGAGACCCAAGACCTGAGCTCTGCTTGAATTGCTGATCCACCAGAACTGTGTGATGATAAACATGTGCTCTTCTAAGTCACTAAGTTTCATGGTAGCTTATTAAGCAGCAATAGAACTAATACATCATTCAGTCATTGATTCATCAAGTCACTAAGCCCCTGCTACACACCAGGCACAGTTCTAGCATGGGGATACAGAAAGAACTAGGTCATGGTCTGCATCCTGATCTAGTACAGGACCAGATGTGCTTCTACATGAGGCAAGAGACACAGACCCAAGAAAGAATGCACAGTCAACGTGCGTCCTTTGTCAAAATGTAAATCCTGTCTTTAAAAATGTAAATTTTTAATTATAACATAAAGATAAAATTTAGATTAAAATAAAGAAGAAAAGGAAAAACCTAAATGTGTTCTATCAGCAGGGTAATAAAAAAAAATCCATGATTATATTTTTGCAATCCATGAAGTGCTTAACAGATATCAAAGATAATGAGGTAAGTCTATTTCTACTGACATAGCAAAAATTCCAAGGCACATTGCTAGTGGAACTTGGGGATGATACCACTTATGACTTAAAAATAATCCACTCTGCCCACACATTCACATGGACACACACAGCATTTATCTTCAACAAACATATAAATAAGTATGTAGAAGACAGGGCAACACAATGGCAAAGGGCAAGATTCTAAACTCATACCTCCAGGGCTCACCTTCCCCGTTTATTGGTTGTACAACCTTGGGAACATTTCTGAGATCCTTTGAGCCTCAGTTACCTCATCTGTAAAATGGAGTTGTTGTGAAGATTAAGTGAGCTAATATAAGACTGGTACATAGTCAGTGTTCAATGGATGTTTGCCAGTATCAATACTAATGCAATAATAATTATTATTACAATTATTCATCTGGAAAGATATACACAAGAGTAAAAACAAGAGTACCTCAGAAGGGTACTGGATTGAGAATGGAGGACAAAGTGGTCCTGAGACCTATCTGTAATTTTCTATTTTTTTCAAGGATAGCATTTCAAGTATCATGTAACCAACCATCCCCTGAATAGTCAGTTAGGTACAGTGAAGCAGGACAGGCCCACAGCAGGAAGCAGTCTGTGCCCCCCGAAGGTGGGGACGGTATCAGAGCAGGCTCCATGGAGCACATAGCACACTCTGGATCACCCCTTCCATTGACATTTTCTCCATAAACAAGTTTTCCTCTGTCAGCTTTATCCTGAAGACCAGGATACTTTCCCAGACTCCCCCTCCCCAGATAGACAAAGATCCTCCTGATACACTAGGCAACGGGACCGGGGGCTGCTTCCAAATCTCCCCAGGGACCCAGAAGGATGGCTGGGGCCACTTGCCAGCCTGATCTGACTGGCCTTCCAGAATGCCCAGTGAGCTCTTCCAGCCCCGCTAAACCTTCCATTAATAAACTCATGGTAAGGGAACTGTCTTCCCATTTAAGGATGCACTGCTGATTGCTGCTGAGAGAAACCTGTGTCCTATGAAGGGGGTTGGCCAGTACTGGTGATGGATGACCTCCTCCCTTGCCTGGCCTCCCTTGTCTACCCTCATCTGCCAGCTCTCCAGGTTGGCAGGGGCTGCTGGCCGGAATGAGGAAACCCACTATGGGTGAGGGGAACTTATGAATAGAAACAACGAAATCCCCCCAGACTTTAGGGATCAAACTACAATTGGGATCTCACTAACTTCACATCTTAACCAACTGACCTAAATGCATACTGTGAACGATTTATCTCCTTTCAAAGTGATAAATCACCCAGAGGAGGCAGTTAACTGGACCAATAAAGGTAGGAGAGAGCAGAGCAGAAATATTTATCAACAGTCTCTTAATCACCTATTTCCCCTTCCCTCCCATTTAATTTCCCAATAGTCTTTTTGTAAGTTATTTTTTATTATTTAATAAAATATATTATTTATTATGTAATAAAATAATTTTATTATACAGCCTCATAATGTCTTCACTATTATTATTAACCATTTTACTGATGAGAAAACTGAGGTTCAAAGAGGTTCTATGATGTTCTCAATACTACATAGCTAAGTGCTGCACTCAATATGCCAGCAAATTTGGAAAACTCAGCAGTGGCCACAGGACTGGAAAAGGTCAGTTTTTATTTCAATCCCAAAGAAAGACAATGCCAAAGAATGTTCAAACTACTGCACAATTGAACTCATCTCTGCTGCTGCTGCTGCACTCATCTCACATGCTAGCAAAGTAATGCTCAAAATTCTCCAAGGCAGGCTTCAGCAATACGTGAACTGTGAACTTGCTGATGTTCAAGCTGGTTTTAGAAAAGGCAGAGGAACCAGAGATCAAATTGCCAACATCCGCTGGATCATGGAAAAAGCAAGAGAGTTCCAGAAAAACATCTACTTCTGCTTTATTGACTATGCCAAAGCAGTTATGAGCAGCCTAGATAGCATTTTCAAAAGCAGAGACATTACTTTGCTGACTAAGGTCCGTCTAGTCAAGGCTATGATTTTTCCAGTAGTCATGTATGGATGTGAGAGTTGGACTGTGAAGAAGGCTTAGCACTGAAGAATTGATGCTTTTGAACTGTGGAGTTGGAGTAGACTCTTGAGAGTCCCTTGGACTGCAAGGAGATCCAACCAGTCCATTCTGAAGGAAATCAACCCTGGGATTTCTTTGGAAGAAATGATGCTAAAGCTGAAATTCCAGTACTTTGGCCACCTCATGCGAAGAGTTGACTCATTGGAAAAGACTCTGATGCTGGGAGGGATTGGGGGCAGGAGAAGAAGGGGATGACAGAGGATGAGATGGCTGGATGGCATCACGGACTCGATGGACGTGAGTCTGAGTGAACTCCGGGAGTTGGTGATGGACAGGGAGGCCTGGCGTGCTGCGATTCATGGGGTCGCAAAGAGTAGGAAACGACTGAGTGACTGAACTGAACTGAACTGAACTGAAGTAGCTAATAAATTTGGTCCTTGTCATATTATTATGTCCACTTTACAGATGAAGAAACTGATGAGTCCAAGCCTGAGAGATTAAGCGGCTTCCCCAGGGAAAGGCATGTGGCTAGGAAGTGGTGTGGTCATTATTTCTGATCTCAAATGCAGAGTTCTTTCCTTGCTTTGATGCTCAGAGACAGAAGCAGAATCTTACCTTGTTAATCACCCTCTTGGAGGCTGGATTAGACCTTTCCTGATCTACTGTATTGCACTGCTTTTTGAAAAGTGGTCCTGGATTCACTCACAGTGGAATCAAACTGGAGTGCATGCTAAAATGCATATTCCTGGACCCTGTCCCAGTCTTTGAATTAAATGCTCTCACCACAAGATCAGGAATCTGCATTTTAAACAAACATCCTAGGAAAGGTCTTATGCACACTGAAGCTTGAGAACCATATCACAGGCATCCTTGCCTAATGCCTGGTACATCTTGATCCAAGAAAGGACAAGGCAGCTTTTGAAAGAGCAATGTTTCAAATTTTTTAATCCATCATCATTTTACATTTATGAAGTTCATTTTCATCCCCTTAATCAGAGGTCTAAAACTGGCAGCCTAGAGTCTTTCTTTTGCTAGATGTTTAGTCTCCCTATCCCCACTCCTCACCTAAGGTTTTGTAAAGAATCCAGTCAGGGTTCCTGGATTCAAATCCTGGCTCCAGCTGTGCCTCTTACATACTCTGGATCCCAGCTTCCTCAAATGCCAAATAGTATAGAAATAGTTCATTGCTCACAGATACACTGATCTGTGAAAGTGTGAAATACACTCACCAATAGAAAGCTTGTAGAAGAGTGTCTAGCAGAGAGTAAATACTCAGTGAAGGTTAGCTGTCAATATCAAAATGCAGTTGTCTAGGTTTTCCTGATATACCCATGGTAACACAGAGCTGGATCCAGGTGGTGGACTTGGGGGGAGGGTGCAGTCACCCCAAACAGCACTTAGTCACCTGATCATCCCTCATGAGGATTCTTCAGCTGTCCCTGCAGGCTCTTGCATGGGTGACTCTGAAGTCTTATGGAAAATACATGTCTTTTCCTGAATCGTTGTAGAATGGAGGGGTTGTCTGCAACAGATAGTTTTAATACTCCTCTTTTTGAAATGCAAGACATGCTCACCCCACCCCCAGGAGTCGGGGCTCCAAACTCCTCATCGCATAGCACCAGCCCAAGCCACACCCAGCCAGGGGCCACCCCAGGACTCAGCACCCACATTCCTGGGGATGGACCTAGAGCAAGAGACTTCTTCAAGACAAATTCCTGCTGCCTTGCCCAGCCTCATGGCTCACTGCTCTCCGTCTGTAGCTTCATCTCCAGGAAGACTGGTATAGTTACCCAGCCATCACACCATCATGGAAGTACAGCATAGTGATCATTCCGGGACTGGTTCTTTTAAGGTCTCTTCCCCTGGCTAACCCACCTTCTCTTCCTCAGGTTCCAGCTTAACCACCACTTCCTCTGGAATGCCTCCTAGTTCCACAGAAGCTGCTCTCACTTCCCCAGGTTCCGGCTCTCCAGCAGTTATCACGCTGGGGTTGGGCTACCTGTTTATTTTCTCCCCTCACAGACCAGGAGATCCCTGAAGCCAGAGTCTGTGTCTTGTTCACCACTGAATCCTCTAACAAAATACTTAGCACATGCTGCTGCTACTGCTACTAAGTCGCTTCAGTCGTGTCCGACTCTGTGCGACTCCATAGACGGCAGCCCACCAGGCTCCCCCGTCCCTGGGATTCTCCAGGCAAGAACACTGGAGTGGGTTGCCATTTCCTTCTCCAATGCCTGAAAGTGAAAAGTAAAAGTGAAGTCACTCAGTTGTGTCCGACTCTTCGCGACCCCACGGACTGCAGCCCACCAGGCTCCACTGTCTATGCGGTTTTCCAGGCAAGAGTACTGGTGCTTAATAACTGTTGAATAAGTGACTACAAACAGGGGTTCTGTTGAGAATCCAGAAGAGGGACCAGAATTCTCTTTACAAAAAAAGAGAGAGAAAAAAGCAAACATTTATTGAACTACCATATGTGAACCTTCACAACCACCGTATGAAGCGGGTATTATAAATCCTTTTACGAATAAGAAATCTGAGTTTCTGAAAGTTTTAAACTATTTGTTCAAGGCCATTAAGCCAAAGCAGGGATCACCAAAGTCTTTCTGTAAAGTCTCAGTTCACGGATATTGTACGTCCATGGGTCCCATGGACTCTGTGGCAGCTATTCCACTCCACCGTGACAGCACAGAATCTGCAGCATGGAAACAAACAGCCTTGACCGGGTCCCAGCAAAGTTTTATTTACATAGCAGGCAGTAGGCAAAAGTTGCAAACCCCTGAGTTAGGTATTGATCTATGGAAGCTTTGTCCACTACATACCCAGATCTTCCAGACAAAAAGTTGGAGAAAGAGGAGTAGTAGAAATGGTGATGGTCCAGGAAGAGGTGTTTGCTTTGGAAAAGGCTGGAGCAAATTGAGCAAATCTGATCATGGAAGCTCATATGATTTATTTTCTCAAGTCCTCAGGTCCTCACTGAGCACTGATTATGTGCTAGGATTTTGCTAAGTACCCAGGGGACCTATGCATGAATAAGGCTGGTCCCTGGCCTTGCTTCGCCTGCCGAGTAGTAAATGAAGTAATATGTATGCACTTTCCTTTGGTCGTTAAATATCGAGCACCTACTATGTATATTTAGCCTTAACCTTCCTGGTGGCTCAGAGGTTAAAGCGTCTGCCGGGAATGCAGGAGACCTGGGTTCGATCCTTGGGTTGGGAAGATCCCCTGGAGAAGGAAATGGCAACCCACTCCAGTACTCTTGCCTGGAGAATCCCATGGAGGGAGGAGCCTGGTAGGCTACAGTCCATGGGGTTGCGAAGAGTCGGACACGACTGAGCGACTTCACTTTCACTTTCACTATGTGCTGGGAGTGAGACAACAGCAGTGGACAAAATCAAGGTTTGGTCCCCTGCTTTTAGGCAGGTTACAGCTCAGCTGCAGAAAAGAACATGAAATAATAATCACACAGATAAATATTTAATTACAAATTGGGATAAATGCCATGAAGGGAAAGAGCATGATGCTGTAAGTGAGAATAACAAGAGAAAACACACTGAAGTTGAGGGGCAGGGGATGGTCAGGGAAGAACTCTCTGGAGAAATGGGACATGTACCAAAATTGAGACAGCAAAAAGCAGAGACAGTTGAGAGGAGGAGTTGGGAGAGGTTTCTGAAGGCCATGATATTTGATCCCTACTTGGATGGCTGAGTAGGACTTGGTGGTGCAAGAACCAGGCTGCATGGGCATCTGGGTAGACAGTACAAGGCACACAAGTCCTGGGGATACCTTCCACATAGACATGGTGGAAATGGCGCCCACTATGGTTATGCCGCTGCACAACCAGGTGCAGCAACCTGTGCTGGGATAAGGAGAAAAAGCATCCCTATAGGAAGGAACAGGAAGCAAGGTGATGGCTAGGAGCCCCTTAACTTCACCAGGACCACTGGTAAATTGGCCTGGCTTGAACACTTGGCGTTCCGTATTCTGCCTCCCCTCCTCCTCCTCCGGTGCTGGGTGGGGTGTTCTCGGGCCTCCTCACAGCTGTGATGAATGTCCTCTCATTGCCTGTATCGATTCCCCCAGTGAGGCCCTTGCCTGGTTCCTCATCAACCCTCCTTCTGGCTGCAGTATGTTAAGTGGGTACTCAGCCCCATACTTATTACTCCAGTTTAATAAGCTGGTGGCAAAAACTTGCTGATATAAAATTCACATGTATTGAATTTGATTGTCCCTGAGGCTGCTCCTGCATGTCTAACCTGCTTGTCCTGGTGGCTGGGACCACCCTGGATTACTGTGTTAGAGTTTTATTGATGGGCAGTCTATATGCTCATTTCTTTGGATAAGAAGTCACACACACACACACACACACACACACACACACTGACCAACACCTATCTCTGTTGGTTGAGCACTGAAGGGTTTTCTGATTAGCAACTGTCTGAGTATGGGAGTGGAGAAGGCAATGGCACCCCACTCCAGTACGCTTGCCTGGAAAATCCCATGGACAGAGGAGCCTGGTAGGCTGCAGTCCATGGGGTCGCTAAGAGTCGGACACGACTGAGCAACTTCACTTTCACTTTTCACTTTCATGCACTGGAGAAGGAAATGGCAACCCCCTCCAGTGAAAGTTAGGGCAGAGTCTAAATTCACATGCTGTCAGGACCTGCAGGTGTGGCAGATGAGGGCATCGGGCTGGTGGGCGGAGCACAGGAGGGGATAAGGAAGCGCCATCAAAGGGGATGGCCAACTCAAACCCCATCTCTTGTTGCCATTTGCAAATGGAACCCCAGTGTGATCAGATCTTCAGTGTTCCAGGAACTCAGAAAAGGGGTTTGTGTGTGTGTCTGTGTGTGCATGTATGAAATGTCTCAATTTCAAATATCTGTGATTAATCTTTAAGAATGTTTTTAATACCGTGAAAGCCAAGCAAGTGACATCTAGAAGTCAAATACAGCTCTTAGGCCACCAGCTTGCAATTTTTAAGCAAGGAGAAGCTGAGAGTCTGAAAAGCTGTCTGCTGGAACCACAGGCCATTTTGCAAGGCAGTGGACTTATTAGTTAAGAATCTAGGCTGTGAAGTCAAACAGACCTGAGTTCAACGCAAGATCCAACATGTGACTTGCTTTGCCTAATGAAACGTGAGCACAGTGACGTGTATTGCCTCGAGGCAGAAGCTGTAAGAGCCGATGCACCATTTGCTGTATGCGCTTTCCTGTACTGTGGCTTCATGCCCAAATCGGAACCTCCGTCATTCTGGGACCCTCAGTAACTATAAGGAACTGTTTCCCCTGCTGAACATTAGCAGACACATGGCATGAGTCAAAAATAATTTCTTAACTGGAAAAAAAATAGTAAGTTCTTTGGGGAGCCATTGAGTATTTGGGGGGTTTTGTTACTGTAGCAAAACCTACCTTATCCTGACTGGTATGTATTTCATAAAGCCGTTGTGAGGTTAAACTAATTTAAAAATACATGTAGAACAGTGGGCTTCCCAGATGGCCTGGTGGTAAAGAGTCCGCCTACCAATAGAGAAGACTTGGGTTTGATCCCTGGGTCAGGAAGATCCCCTGGAGAAGGGAAGGGCAACTCACTTCAGTATTCTTGCCTGGGAAATCCCATGGATGGAGGATCCTGGTGGGCTACAGTTCATAGGGTCTCAAAGAGTCAGATATGACTGAGCATGCATGGTGGAGGGGTGGAGGGGGCACGGGGTGGGTGGCATAGAACAGTACCTAGAACTTAGTAAGCCTTTTATTAATCAGCTTTGCGAGATAGCAGATAACCCCCAAATTTCAGTGGCTTACCACCACAAAAGCTTACTTCCCAGTGTCATGATGGGAAGAGATAAGCCCTGAGATGAGCCATTCCTCGGGCAGAAGGAAAAGAACAAGAGAGCTGGTAGAAACAGGCAACAGCTTTAAAGCATCCCCTCCACTCACATGCCATTAGTCAAAGCAAGTCACATGGCCAAGCCCAAAATCAGTGGAGCAGGAATATCATTCCAGTGGGAGAAGCAAATAATCGGGAAAAAATATGTATAAATTCTAATACAGCCTTCAGTAAAAGCCGTTAAGATTTTCAGACACAGCAGAAGGGGGCAGCAAGGAGATGCTGGGCTCTTAGGGGCAAAGATACAGGGAAGGATGGTGAGGATGGTTTGGGGTCTGTCCCCACCTGGCCACTTGGAGGTCAGGGCTGGAGGAAGCAGCCACAGATGCCAGTTTCAAATAGGGTCTTAGATACAGAGACCCAAGCACAGTTTTAGGTCCACAAAATTAAATACGTTCCCAAGCACCAAGAAAGAACCTCTCTCTGCATTGTGAGCAGGATTCAGCAAGGATGGAATCAGATGCTGTGCTATTGCAGCATCTCAAGGATTCATCTTTCGGGGGAGGATGGGCAACACCTCCATGACGGAGGGGAGTGGTGGCAGGGGGAGCGGGGGGGAGGTGGCTGGCATTATTAAAGGTACAAGCTCAGCAGCCACAGTGAATGTCCCCTCCTCTCGTGCCCTGTCAGACAGCCAAGATAAGCCAGAGGACACAGAGAGGCAACCAAGAGGACTGGTCAGGGACATGTGAGACTCCTGGGACGCAGGAATGCTGGGAGACTCAGGGAAAGACACAGGGGAATTCTGCGCTATGCAGGTAAAGCCATGAGTCAGCAAAAATAACACTGTTTCAGAAAATAAGGCCCCACTGACCCCAAAAGGCTGCTGAGCCCTGTAAAATCAGATAGCTCACTAGGTAAAGAATCCGCCTGCAATGCAGGAGACCCCAGGTGGATTTCTGTGTTGGGAAGATCCCCTGGAGAAGGGATAGACTATCCACTCCAGTATTCTTGGGCTTCCCTAGTGGCTCAGATGGTAAAGAATCTGCCAGCAATGTGGAAGACCTGGGTTCGATTCCTGGGCTGGGAAAATCCCCTGCAGAAGGGAACAGCTACCCACTCCAGTATTCTGGCCTGGAGAATTCCACAGACAGAGGACACTGGCAGGCTGCAGTCCATGGGGTTGTATAGTCGTTCAGACATGACTGAGAGACTTTCACTTCACTTCACAGGAAAACTATACATAGGTAAGGACAGATATACACAAATGAAAAAAGTCTCTACACAGAAAAATGCAAAAATCAGCGCTTGACACTCACAGGCTTTTCCTCTTCTTGGCAGGCTTGAGGAAGAGGGCACGCTGCAAAAGGTAAGCCAGGGTGGCAGCTGCAGCTGCTAGCTGGGGTCAGAAGAGGTGGGGACAGAAATCAGGGGATGATGACTTTTACCCACGGGAGCCCTCTGAAGACAACTCATGCCTTCACGAGTAAGCAGATGAGTCCTATAGTTTGGAGATGAGAGTTCATATAAATATTACTCAATAACAGTTATTGAAACCATAAAAGCTTGCTTTTAGGCTGAACCATATGAAATATCCGATATCTAACCAGTTCTAACCTGTCAGAATGGCAGTCTCATGGTTCAACCTAATATATGCCAGGCATCATACTAAAAATTAACATGTATCATCTCATTTAATATTCATTCCAACTTTCTAAGAGGGTCGATTATTATCTCCATTTTACAAAGGAGGAAACTAAGACAAATGAAGTTAAATTATTTGCCCAAGGTGCGAACCTAAGACATAATAAATCCAGGGGTTTTTTGTTTTGTTTTGTTTTAGGGTTGATATCCTTTTTGAAAATGTACTTATTTTTAATTGAAGGATAATTGCTTTACAATATTGTGTTGGTTTCTGCCATATATCAACATGAATCAGCCATATGTGTATGCATGTCCCCTCATGTTTGAACCTCCCTCCTGCCTCCCGCCCCACCCCACCCCTCTAGGTTATCACAGAGCATCAGATTTGAGCTCCCTGGGTCATACAATAAATTTCCACTGGCTATCTAATTTTATATACGGTAATGTATATGTTTCAACGCTACTCTCTCAAATCATCCTGGGGGTCTTAACCCAAGAACTAGGCCCTTAGCCAGTGGCTACTCAAAGTGAGGTTCAAGAACCAGCAGCAACAGCACCTCCTAGGGATTTGTTTAAAATGCAGTCTCATTTGCCTACCCATGTTCATAACTACATTATCTATAAGAGCCAAGAAAGATGAGAAGAAACTTCAAGTCCATCCACAGATAAATGGACAAACAAATGTGGTAGACAAGGGAATATCATTTGGCCTTTAATAGGAAGGAAATTTTGACACATGCTACCATCTCAATGAACCTTTAAAATATTATGCCAAGTGAAATGTTAGTTGGACACAAAAGTACAAATACTGGGTGATTCCATTTATATGAGGTTCCTAGAGTAGTTAGTTCCCAGAGACAGGAAGTAGAATGGTGGTTTCCAAAACCTGGGGGTTGGGAAAGGGGAGATTTGTGGTCTGATGAGTTTTGGGCATTCCTGGTGGCTCAGATGGTAAAGAATCTGCTTGCAATGTGGGAGACCTGGATTCAATCCCTGGGTTGGGAAGATCCCCTGGAGAAGGGAATGGCTACCCACACCAGTATGAGTACAGAGCTTCAATTGGGGAAGAGGAAAAAGTTCTGGAGATGACTGGTGGTAACGGTTGCATAACAATATGAAGATACTTAGTGCCACTGAACTGTACACTTTAAAATGGTAAATTTTATGTTATGTATATTTTACCACAATAAAAAATTAATACTTAAATATCCCCCCCTCAAAATGCAGTTTGTGGCCACATCCAAGACTAGCCCAGGCCCTGCCTTTTTAATAAGTTCCCCAGGTACATGCCTGCATATTAAAACTGGAGAAACCCAGCCAGCAGAATGCACAGCCACCAGATACAAAAAAGCGCTTGCAGGGACGGCTGAGAACAGGGCAAAGCATGACATCGGCCTAAAAGCAAAAAATAAGTGG
Source organism: Cephalophus harveyi (assembly GCA_006410635.1). Classification (NCBI taxonomy): domain Eukaryota; kingdom Metazoa; phylum Chordata; class Mammalia; order Artiodactyla; family Bovidae; genus Cephalophus; species Cephalophus harveyi. Next base: position 314,979 of record SJYT01009330.1, read on the forward strand.
GAGGAGCTCTGATCACCGCTTCCTGCTCCATAGGCCCCCCTCCCACCCTCAGAATGCAACGTCTGTTCAGCAGCCTCCCAGTCCTGCCCAGCACCAGGGAAGGTGCTTGTGACTAATGGGGTCCTGGCATGCTGGCCATCGGGAGGGACAACAGAGCTCACCTCCCCATCATGTTTAGCTTGGCTGTTTTGAGCCCCTTGGCCGCCAGTAGAAATCACCGCGGTGCCTGAGCTCTGCTACAGATGAAATTAATTCCTCCAGAGCTGAGGGAGCTGAGCGGGCAGGCAGTGCTCACAGGGCTGGTGGAGCAACTGCTTTGGCAGCAGCTGTTCCATTTGGGGAACTAATGAGACTCGAGGAAAAACCTGCCAAGGGATGCCAAGTACTTGTTTGCTTGTGGAGCCGATACTTGTTTTGCTTGTGGCCAAATTGGACAGCGATGCAGAAGTGTCCATCATTTTTTTTGTTCAATTTTGCAACTCTGTCTTACATTTCAAAAAGAGGAGTATTAAAACTGTATCTGTTGCAGACAACCCCTCCATTCTACAAAGATTCAGGAAAAGACGGCCACTTTTCCATGCTGGGTGCTCCCAGAGTCACTTGTCAGGACCCCCAACTGACTCACTCACCATCAAGCCCTGACTCATCCCTACTTTCAAATTGTGTGGATCTGGACCGCCTTTTGTAGCCAATGTATATCTCCTGATAGCTGGTATAACATTTAAAAGTGACAAGCCCCAGTGAGCAAAAATATAATCTTTCTTATTTCCTTCTAACTGGATTTTATTGTTTCCCTGTGTCCCCACTCTATCTGGCTGCAGTAAACCTTATCCTGTTCAACTGAGGATAAACTTGGACAATTCAGGAAGAACTCAGCAAATTCAAGGTTTCATTGTTTATTTCATGATCTATCCCCTTCTGCCTTCTCCTTCCAGTTGCATCTAATTTCTGGAGGGCTTATTGGTGGGAGAATTATCTGACCCTTGGTTATCCCTTTGGTATCCACAAAGGAGCACCTTGTCTTGTCTGGTGTTTAATCAGCATTGTTACTCCTTGTTGACATCCACTGGGGCTTAATGTTGTCTGGTATCAGTCACTGATGATCATTCCCCCTCACTCCCACTGCAAGGCTCTCAGTGTCTTAACCATGCTGACCTTGGATGACCTTGGGTACAGAAAGTGTGTTCTATGCTCCCTGGGAGAGGCTGTGGACGCTGAGGACTCAATGAGCCTGCCACTAACCAGTCTGCTCAGACAACACCCTCAGCCACCCCTTATCCACCATTCCAAGCTGAGTTGCGTGGGAGCTTCTATGAGGCTGAACAGATGAGGTTCAGGTCCACTAAACCTACCTAGAATTTGTTCAACATCCTACCCCTTGAGGCTCAGTGTGGGGGAGGCAGGAGACAAGGCCCCTTTTCTAAAACACTTGTGACAGTTTGACTTTCCAAAAGGGAGGCAACAACGTCTCTCATCCCATATCTCTGCTTACAGTGTGATCTTGACAATCCATCTACTGACCAGTAGATCTGCATTCCCTTCCCTTGAACCTGAGCAGAAGTCTATGACTGCCTCAGCCAACAGGGTAAGGGTAGACAAGACCTTATGTGACTCCCAAGATCAGATCACCTCAATGCTATGCATTTCCACCTTCTTCACTTGGTACCACTTGGGTTCCACTTGGCTCTTGGAACCCAAACCCCATTCTATGAAAAGTTTAAACCGCCCAAGAAGGGCCTCTTGGAGAGGAACCAGGTCCATGGCCACTGCCCCAGCTGAGCTCCCCACCAACAACCAGCACCAACCTGCCAGCCAAATGAATAAACCATCTTGAAAACGGATCCTCCTCACCGCTCCACTCCCCATCCACACATGCCATTTCAGCTTTCTACATCACACTCAGCCCAAATGACAGAATACTGGCCAAAACGATTGTTTTAAACCACTAAGTTTGGGGATGATTTGCTATGCAGCAATAAATAACTGATTCAATACTTATCAGCACCTATTTCTCTTATTTTTCTTTGTTTCTCTCTCTTCCCAAGGAGATTTTTTATCATTTCTATAGTAATAAAATTGACTCTTCATCTACACTTTCCAATTGTTTTATTTACTATGGCATAAAACTTACACCTCAAGTTCTTCAGGACTCAGGCTTTTGAAACTGTAAAAAAAACCCTGGCTCTTCTAAACCAAGCCTTTGCTTGCAAAATTACTGTCAAGTGCCAGGAGTTTCAAAAGCCTGTTTGGAAACTCAAAAGCTAAGCATTGTCTTTTTTTTTCTTTCTCCATGCATTCCTGCCGTTATGACCATTCTCTGAGGATGATAAAGATGGAAAGAGAATGGAACGAAATGAGGAAGACAGTGATACAAGGAATTTTCAAAAGTGGTGGGAAGTACTGAAAAGTGGTTTATAATATTATCATATTAAATCTTCAGCATGCCAGATCATCCCATTCCTCTGTTTTCCTTAAATCAACTTAAACCCAACTCTGGGTCCCCATCCTATTGTACTGGTAGGAAAGTTGACCTCAGTCATTATCAGAACACCTTTTCTGAGCATCACAGTCCACCATCCCTGACGGTCATACAAAAATCCCAAAGGCTTAGCCAAAATTCTTCAGGTAGTATGTGTGAGATTTTTGGCCCATGCTATCACTGCTGACATGTACATTGTTCAAGCCAGTCAGCAAGGACTTTTGCAAAGGGCTGGATAATAAATACTTTGCCCTTTCAGACCATACAGCCTCTGTTGCAACTACTCAGCTCTGCTGCTGTTACAAAAGCAGCCACAGGCTGTACAAATGTGTGGTCATGGCTGTGCTTCAGTTAAATTTTATTTACATAAAACAGGTAGCAAGCCAGAGTTTGCTGACTCTGGGTTTTAAACCAACACAAGACCTTTGAATTCCTGGGTTTCTCCAATTCTGCCCAAGAGAGGGGCATGGAAATCTTTGCCAAAGCTGGAATCCCATACCCTTAGGGTTCAGAATCCCAAGCGAATTGTATATCCATGAGACATTGCTTCTGAGTGAGCTGGGAGTACCAACTGTATGGGTTTTCTCCAGAAATATAGAAACATTAGGACATGTAGAGATATATAGAAAGAGATTTATTATGTGAAATCGGCTTGCATAATTATGGGAGGCTGAGAAGGCCCATGATTTGCTGTCTAAAAGCTGGAAGCCCAGGAAAGCCGGTGGTGATGTATGTAGTTCCAGCCCAGACCAAAAAGCCTGAAACCCAAGACTGCTGAAGTCCAAAGACAAGAGAAGATGGGCGTACCAGCCCAAACAGAGAGCAAATTCACCCTTCCTCCACCTCTTCGTCCCACGTAGGCCCTCAGTAGGCTGGATGATGCACACACAGAGGTGAAGGCCACCTTCCAAACTCAAGCCACAGAGTCAAAGGCTAATCTCTTCTTGGAAACACTCTCACAGACACACTCAGAAGTAATGTTTGACCAGCTCTCTGGGCCTTCTTCCCAGGTGGTGCCAGTAGTAAAGAACCTGCCCACCAATGCAGGAGACATAAGAGAATGTGGATCTATCCCTGGGTCAGAAAGATCTCCCCTGGAAAAGGGCATGGCAACCCACTCCAGTATTCTCGTCTGGGAAATCCCATGGACAGAGGAGCCTGACAGGCTACAGTCTGTAGTGTTGCAGAGTCAGACATGACTGAGGCGACTTAGCACTCACACTGGGCCTCCTAAACCAGTCAAGCCAACACACAACCATCACATCAACTCATCAAGTGACCTGCCAACCTTCAGCCTTCCCAGACACCAGGATCATGTCCTTTCTATGACCTTGCCCTCCCTTCCCCTCTTCTTCCTTCATCTCTTCAGTGAGTTTAGGCAGTTTACAAAGAGACAGAAGAACCACTGACTTTGAGTAGATCCTTCTTTTAATCTTGTAAACACTCCCCCAGGTTAGAAATGCATGCTTAGCAATTCACTTGAAACATCAAAAGAGAAAAACATAAAGGTACAATGAACACAAGTTAACATACCACATATTATCCTGCCAAATACTGTATCACACTTATCTGTTTCCTTGACTTTCTCTCACACACGCTATGAGATTCTAGAGGGCAGAGACAAAATCTCACTCAATGCTGTCGTTCAGCTCAGCCCCAGCACACCCTAAGTGCTCCATAAATATTTTTAGAATTAAATAAAGCACATTCTGCAGAAATATGTGGTGGTTGAGTTCCCAGAGACCTTCTCAATAGCTTAACAGTGAAGTAGCTGAAGTCCTCTGTGTTTGCAATCTCTAAAAGAGTATAAAGCAGTTCTGGTGAGTGCTGATAGTTAAAACATTAAATAAGAAAGTGTCAGGTTAGAGACAGATGCCCTATACATAGTGTTAAGTAGTTAGTCAGATATGAGCAGGTCCCCGCCTAGTCCTGGGTGGAATCACTCTTCCCTCCCCCACCTGGACATTGGTCACCAGAACACTCCCAGAGACCCTCCTTCCTGTGGTCAAGGACCTCTGCTGCTGCAGCTAAGTCGCTTCAGTTGTGTCCGACTCTGTGTGACCCCATAGACGGTAGCCCACCAGGCTCCGCCGTCCCCGGGATTCTCCAGGCAAGAACACTAGAGTGGGTTGCCATTTCCTTCTCCAATGCATTAAAGTGAAAAGTGAAAGTAAAGTTGCTCAGTCATGCCCAACTCTTAGCAACCCCATGGACTGCAGCCTACCAGGCTCCTCCATCCATGGGATTTTCCAGGCAAGAGTACTGGAGTGGGGTGCCATCGCCTTCTCCGAAAGACCTCTGCTAGGTCTCACCATATCAGGACCAAGCGAGATAACTTTGACAGCACAGGTAGATGCAGGCACGCCAAGACCTAAAAAGGTGACTCAAGGTAACCTGGGGTTTGTTATGCCATGTTTAATTCAATAAATTAATACTGCTGTTTTTGCCCCACACATGTGGGTTTCACTTGGGTGCTTATGGCTAAGTGTCTGTGCACTAGGAGAAAAGTATATATAACCTAAAGCTGTCAATCACCTTGTCCATCAAATAACACAGGACATAGGGAGGGACCACCACTCTAAAAACCCAACCCTACCTCCATTGCAGGGCTGCTTCTGGTTTCCAGACAGCCTGCTCTCATCCTTTCTCAGGAGTGCACTTTCTCTCTGCTTAATAAAACTCTTGCTACTTAAAACTGTGTATATCTCTCAACTGAATTCTTTCCTCTTTGAGAGGACAAGAACTGTGGGATCCCTGTTCTGGGGTGACATTAGTAGGATGGGCATCAGCGAGGAGGACGAAAAACAGGTTTAATTAACAAGATGACGGAGAAATCAAGGGAGGCATTCATGTAGATCTTGACTCAACCCTGGGCCTTCCAATGGCTTTTGAGGTTGGCAAGGTGGTTCTCCGTGATGCTGCTACTGTCAGTGAAACACTGGAGCTTTTCTTCAAACTCCGAGAAACAGAGTGTGGAACAGAGGGTGGGAGAGGTGGGAGACGCTGGTCTAAGGGACAAGGCCTCGGTGCCGTGACAAATAAGCGCTGGGAACTCTCAGGCATGGTAACTGTCATGAATAACACCAAGTGCTTGAAGTCTGAAGTTTGCTAAGAGAGCCAATCTTGAGCATTCTCACAATCAAAAAAAAAAAAACAACTAAAGTTCTTCCTTCACCCTAGTACAGACATAGCACCCAAAAGTCTACCATTTTAGCAAGCCTGTTTATGACTCTTTGAGGCTTAGAGATTTTCCTAAAGCAGAAGAGTTGGGAGAATGGAAGACAGAATGATGGTTAAAGGGGCACTTGTGTGTTGTGAACACCAGCGAAATTCCTGAAGAAGAACTGAGATCTGCGGTTCAAAGGCAGAGGGCAAGACTGAAAAAAAAACAATCCCCTTGTAGAAGGAAAGAGAAGCTTGCAAGAAAAAAGTCAGATATTCCCAGGGCAGCTGCTAGGAGGTGCTGTGGGCTAACACCGCCTGGCTGCTGTCCAGAGTTTTGTTAGGAGACAAGGGGACATCATGGTCAGCATCAGGAACCATCCAGCCACTGTGGCCTGGTGTACCATCTTGTCTCACTGAATGGCTCAGGCTATAAGCATTCTGTGTCCTTGGGAGTCAGGAAATCCATGAGAACCTCCAACCCTGGAGAACAGTCTTAAGGTCAATGCTTGAGTATTAGTGCCTGCCTTTCACTTCTGTGTCCGCTCTGCCCCTCTCTCCATTCTTTGATGAGGCCAAGAGAGTTCTCTCTGCCTGGAAGGCTCTTGTCCAGATCTCTTCATTCAATCTCAGCTCAAATGTGACCTGACCTTCTTGTCTACAGTCACTTCTTCAGTCACTCTCTATCCCATTATCATGCTTTGGTTTTTCATAATCCTTACCAGTATCAGGAAATATCTCCTTTATTTACTTGATTATTTATTATTTGACTCCAAGAATGTGAACCCAAGAAGACAAGTTCCTTTTTGTCTTGTGTGTTTGCACTCAGTCACTCAGTCATGTCCAACTCTTTATGAACCTTTGGACAGTGGACCTCCAGGCTCCTCTGTCCCTGGGATTTTTCAGGCAAGTATGCTGGATTGGGTTGCCATTTCCTCCCCCAGGGATTGACCCATGTCTCTTGTGGCTCTTGCATTGCAGGCAGATTCTTTACCTGCAAGCCATTGGAGAAGTCCCCTTTCTGTCTCGTTCAATGCCATGTCCGTGGATACAGCCCCTAGAGCAATATTTGGTCCTGAAAATGATCTGTTGATGGTGATTTAGCTACCAGGAGCATCTGAAAGTAGCAGAATCAACATCTCCTATTTATCTAGTGAACATATAATCAGCAGATACTGGAAACCCGTCACATTATGCAAAGCATACCATTGGACAAGGGCACACCATTGGACCATGAGTCAGGCTTGGTCCAAGACATTACTTGACTCCTGTAAGACACACTGTTGGCCTAATAAAATCTCTTATGGTCTCTATAGTATTAATAAGTTAGTACCTTGTCCCAAGGACCCTGGAAGACCCGCTGGAAGACAGTGTCCTTGGGAATGGGGACTGATCTGGAAAGCAATGATGATGCACCTGGCTGAATCCCTGGTGCCTTCTCTTTGAATTACTAGGCAATTTCAATCACTGCACCTCTACCCTTGGCTTTAAGGAGACATAAATCAGTGGCCCAAATCCACCACTTCCACTCTTTTGAGTATATTCATCACACTGATGTGTGTCAAACCTTTCAGCACCAGTTAGGAGGGAGAGAAGACAAGAAATTAGATGATGAGGATGAGGGGCAGCAGTAAATCAAGGAGAGATGAAGTTACAGATTCTGTCCAGAGTTCTTTCTCCTGTGCTCCAGGAAATGTTTACCAGCTCAACCTGCCCAGCTCTGTCTTTGCACCACCTGGGCATGAACTTTTTCCAGGGGAGGGACTGAAGTGGAGAGACAAGAGGGAACAGAAAAGAAAGAGACCTCCCACTTTATAATAAAGGTCCAGGGAACACACTACTATCTGACCTTCTGCCCTTTGAATGACCTTTACTGCTATGACCTGTTAGCCTGGTGGAAGGAGTTGGTTGCTCAATCCCTTCTCTTCTTTCAGACACAAAAACCTCATCATTTTAGAAACCACAGCTCCATCTGAAACTCATTCCCTTTACAAGAACCTAAAGCCAAGGAGTCTACCTTTCTTACTGTATACCTAAAATGTTTTTGAGCATATGCCCCCAGTATACATACATATACATAGATTATACATGTCTTATTATATGAAAGTGTGGGATGATTATAAAATATCCATGGTGGAAAGGAGGAGTTAAGGATGAGATGAAAAATAACCAGAAAGAGAAGTCTAATTTTTCTCCCTACACCCTAAGAGATGTGTCAATTTAGAAATCCATAGCCCTAAATAATGAAGGTAGCTTAAAGAAAATTCGAATACGACATTGTCATCTATGTAAAACAATATACTTAAGGAGATTCTGAACTACCTAACCCGCAATAAATAATCTATGCAAATCATGAGCTTCTTAAATCTCTTATGCAAACTGTTATAAAGACCCAACAGTTTAGCAGCTGCAGCTGCATAAGTGTTGTCTGCGAGCCAGCAGCATGGGCAACAACTGGGAGCACAATAGAATCAAGCGAGAAAGTCAAATATTGTATCTTAATGCATATAAATGGAATCTAGACAGATGACACGGAGATCCTACATACAGGCAGCAAAGAAGACACAGATGACAAGAAAAGAATTTTGCACTCAATGGGAGAAGGACAGGGTGGGAGGATTTGAGAGAATAGCATTGAAATAGCACTGCCATACGTAAAATAGATAACCAGAGCAAGTTTGCTGCATGAAGCAGGACAAATAAAGCTGGTGCTCTGTGACAACCTAGAGGGATAGGCTAGGTGGGGAGGTGAGAGGGGGGTTCACGAAGGCAAATTCATATTGATGTATGGCAAAAAACCATCACAATATTGTAAAGTAATTATACTCCAATTAAAATAAGTAAATTTTTAAAAAAAAATAGGATCTCAGGCACCATTCCAGATCTGCAGAGTCAGCATCTACACATGAAGAGGTACCCAGGTGAGTCTTGACAAACATTGAACTAAAACACTTTCTCAATGAGACAGTGGCATTAAAACATATACATTACGATGTGTAAAACAGATAGCTAATGGGAAGTTGCTATACGACATGGGGAGCTCAACTTGGTACTCTGTGACAAACTTGAGGGGTGGAATGGTGTAGGGGGATGAGAGGGAGGTTCAAGAGGGAGGGGACACATGTATACTTATGGCTGATTTGGATTGTCGTATAGCAGAAACCAATACGATACTGTAAAGCAATATCCTCCAATTAAAATTAATTTTTTTAAAAAGGAACAACAACAAAAATCCCCTGATCATCAGAATCACCTGTGATGGTGAATAAATTTACATCTTTCAGTCATACTCCAGACCTCCTGAACCAGAGCCCTCTGGGGCAGGGCCTAGGAATCTGCATTTTTGTCAGAGCCAGCTAATTCTCAAATCAGGCAAGTTGGGAACTGCTGCTTGAAGGGAGTTCTAGCTGGGTGGCTCAATGTTCAAGAATCCACCTGTAATGCAGGAGATGCAGGTTCGATCCCTGGGTCAGGAAGATCCCTTAGGGGAGGAGATGGCAATCCACTCCAGTATTCTTGCCAAGAAAATATGGACAGAGAAGCCTGGTAGACTACAGTATGTAGGGTCGCAAGGAGCTGGACGTGACTGAGCACAGCTCAGCACATCGAGCTATAGGAAAGCCTCTTCCCTTCTGAAAATGAAGAGTCTAAAGGGAGCAGGTGTACATGGGAAGGCAAGCATCAAGCCAGAAAGGTAACAAGCATCCTCTGACCTGTGCACACACCTCACAAAGGTCAAGGTTACAGGGTGGGAAAGGATGGTGGGCAGCGTGAACACCATCTAACCTGGGCACTTGACACCAATAGGTGGACGCTCACTCACTTCAGTGACTACCTTCACTTCCAAAGGGAAACAAAGGCTATTTTTTTTCCCATAATCATTGATTAATAGAATGAATATGATATTTTTATGTAAAGGATCAGTCCTATCTCAAATGTAATGAAATCACAAACAGGGCTTGTAAGGAGGATGGAATAAATTATTCACAAGGGAAGCTTTGGCTTTAGAAGTTTGAAGTGGGGTCTGCTGTTCACAGGGCCTGACTGATGAACGTGTGCTGCTCATTCACTCGAATTAGATGTATCCAGCCTGCCCTGGAAACACTGCTTTGTAGACCAACATCATTTACGTGGATAACGTGAAATCCAAGTAAGCCACTAGCTGACATACTGTTGCCCCAAAGAAATTCAAGATTCCTAACAAGTGAGTTGTGAAGTTATGGGGAAAGTTTCCTCTAAAGAATTCTTTTTTTTGGTTTGTTGCCTCAGTTTTACCATTCGGGAGCATCTTTATTTCATAGAAAAGAAAAAAATGAGGCCAGGTTGCTGCTGCTGCTGCTAAGTCGCCTCAGTCGTGTCCGACTCTGTGCGACCCCAGAGACAGCAGCCCAGCAGGCTCCCCCGTCCCTGGGATTTTCCAGGCAAGAGTACTGGAGTGGGGTGCCACTGCCTTCACCGAGGCCAGGTTAACTACCTGGCAATCATAATATCTGCCATTTGTTGAGTGCTTACTATGTGCTACTACGTGTTGCCTGAAGATACTATTATTACCATCATCATCCCTGTTTTAACCTCTGAGGCTCAAAGAAATTAAGTAACCTGCCCAAGTTCTTGCAGCCAGAGCTGGAATTCACACATTGATTCCAAAGTTTGGGTGTTTAACCCCTGTGTTATGCTGCCTCCTTTTCTAAAACTCACACAAATGGAATTGCCAGGGGCTGTCTTCATGTGATGGTAACTCTCTGGAAGCCCTCCTTCAATCAGCAAAAATGCACTGAATGTTTACCAAATGCTGTGCACATGCCCATTGCTGGGTATTCATAATCTCCACCCTCACATATTCATAGGATTCACAGCTACATAGGCACATAAGTACATTAAATGTGTAGGCACATAAGTAAAATTAAACATCAACACACAAAGAAGAAAGCTAACAACTCTTTTCAGAGTGGAGAGCTTGGGACAGCTTCACAGAGGAGACATGCCTGAAAGATGAGAGAATGAGTGCCAGGCAGAGCACAGACAACACTCGGGATCAACTATGTCGAAGCCTGAGCCTCACAGCAGTCCAAGAAACTATGCTGCAAAGCCTGCATAGGAGGACCAGCACTGAACATGGCAGATAAGCCCATTGTAGAGGGTATCTATTATTTCATCTTCCCCAGAGCTCGCTCTCCTGGTCATTGTTCCTTTCCCAACACTATCCGTAACATTTCCACAAGACCTGCCAAGTTCTTTGGCCTCAAGCTACAATCAATTGGTGGGATGGAAACTTGAGCCAAGGAGGGGTCAATCAGAAGCCAGGAGTGGCCTCTCTGTAGCTGGTACAACCGTGATTTGAAAAAGTCAGCACCTGTGACTGCCATGTTTCCAGCCACATGGAGCAAACTCGTCTATCACAAGAGAGGGAAGCTAACGCTTCCAGAGGAACCAAACAGCAGAACAGTAGTTCTGCTTGCAGTAGTTCATCAGGCCCAGCTGCCTCATAGCCCTTCCTGTGGTTGTTTAACCCTTGCTTGGATTCCATGTGCCAAAGCCCCCTACTGTCCTTGGTAACTTCTAGTTGGGTTTCTTTCACTTTCAACCAAACCAAGGCATTCATGCTTCTTGGTTTCCAACAGATCATCAATTAGTGCCAATTATGGCTTCTCCTGTTCACTCCAGATTTGAATCCATTCTGAAATATCTGCAGAGTACCTAGCATGTGTCAGTCCAAGTTATAACTAGAATGAGGTGATTGAGACATGCTCCAGGGCACTGAAATTTAGATTTGAATTTCAATGGATTGAGAGGGCCTTGAAAAGCTGTGTGAAGCTCTCAAACTTTGCAAAATAAAATAATAATAATCTCCATAATCATGCTGTCAGTCAAATATGAACAGAAGGATGTCACATCAGTCTGTCACTTAATTTTGGTTGAAAAATATGTGCTAAAAAAGGCGATTCATTTTTTATTTATTCTAAGATTTAGTGCAGAGTTGTTAGCAAAACTGAAATTATATTAAATACATCAAACCCAATATAAAAAAAACTTAACTTCTCTAATGTTATAAATCTATCTTTCCATATTTTTCCTTCATTTTTTCCTCTTCGTCTACAATGAAATCTTGGTCCCCTTTTAAAGGAGACTGACTTTCAGCCAGCTGTGAAGTGAAAGTCACTCAGTAGTGTCCAACTCCTTGCAACCCCTTGGACTATACAGTCCATAGAATTCTCCAGGCCAGAATACTGGAGTGGTTAGCTGTTCCCTTCTCCAGGGGATCTTTCCACCCCAGGGATTGAATCCAGGTCTCCCTGCAATCTCCTGCATTGCACACAGATTGTTTACCACCTGAGCCACCAGGGAAGCCCACGAATACTGGAGTGAGCAGGCTGACCCTCGTGTAAATTATCTTTGGTTAAGTAGGGCCTCCTGCAGTTAAGCAGTTACCAGATGGTGCATAATGGGAACATTTTGCTGCTTTCCAAGGATGAGAATTGACCAATTTCAACCAGTACTAATGGATCCTGGGGTTCCAGAGTCCCTACCCTTATGGAATTCTCAATCTAGCTAGAAGACTCAAACCTCTTCCAATCAAATCACAGCTTCTGTGGCCAAAGCTAGTGACAGAGGGAGAGATTCTCCAGGACCCCCATTCATCCTCTCTCTGCCTTCCCCTGCAAGTCCCCAGGCCCAAGCAGACACCCTCCCTGAGGAGGCATTTTTACCATAGATGTACTTTCCCCTAAAGTAGAGATCTGCAAATGTTTTCTGTAAAGGGCCAGATAGTAAATATTTTAGGCTTAGTTAGGCTTGTAACCATATGTTACACCTGTTCAACTCTGCTGTTGTAGCACAAATGCAGTCAAAGACAATGTATAAACATATGGGCGTGGCTATGTGACAATAAAACTTTATTTACAAAGACATACTGCAGGCTGGATTTGGCTCCTGGGCCATAGAATGCCAGCCCTTGCTCTAGGGCAACTGAGGGAACAGGGGTGGGCTGGTCTTAGACCCCCGTCCCCTCTCCTGCAGGCTGTTTCCCAGGCTCCTAAATCAGTCAGCAGCCAGCAGATTAGCAGGACATTTGATGGTAGGAGAAAGAGCAAAGCAAGAAAATTTCCCTGTCCCTGTCCCCAGATTCAGTCAACCTCTCAGACAGCATCTCTGTCTTCTCCAAGGCTTCAGCCCCTACAAGACATGTGTGCCACAGTTCCAGCTTCTTCTAGAAGCCCCAGCCCTGGGCTCTGCCAACTCCACTCCCTCCCTTTATCCTTCCAGCCTTCCTGCTTTGGGTTTCAGCACAGTCCTCCACTTGGCTTCCAAAGCTTTTCCTTCTCCTGTGTTACCACAACTCTGTGTATATAAACTCCCTTAGTTTAAAAAACTTGGAGTAGTTTCCTTTCTATTTCTCACCCCACACCCCAGTTGGATCTGGCTGATCCAGGAGGCAATGATTATGCCTTTGCTCTCCAAAAGCAGAGAGTGCTGAGAAACATTGCTGGCTGGGCCTGAGCAGGTTTTAAAGATGCTATCCTTTCCTGGCTCTGTTGGAAGAAATAATGAGTTTAGCAGAGAAAGCACTTTGCTTGGAGAGTGAACCTTTCAGCAGTGCTTGACCTGAGCTGATGGATGGTGTGTGCAAGGAAAACTGCACCATTTGGCTGCCGTGGAAAGGACACAGGAAGGGAGTGGGGAGGGAAGGCAGATGGGGGGAGGAGTGTTATCCTTAGAGGCTGCATGGACACCCCTCACAGCCAGGTTCTGTTCAATGCCAAAAAAAAAAGTAACTACAATAATGCTATGTGTCATGGCACTATAATTAACAAAATGATCATAAGTACAAAGAAAGCTAAGTACTTTGCATACTTACCTTGGTGTTTCCCAAACTTGTCTATTGAAATTACAATTCTTGGACCCCATTGCAGTTTTATTGACTCAGAGGTAAAGCCAAGAAGTTGCATTTTGTAAAACAGCAAAGAGACCAGCTGACCAAGTAAGCTGGGGACAAACTAACATCTCACATTACATCAAATCTGTGAAGTGTATACTCTTTTCCCCATGTTATAGATGGGGAAACTAAAATGCAGGGAGGAAAAGGGGCTTCAGAAGGGCCACACAGCTAGGGAATAACAGCTGCTGTTAAGTCACTTCAGTTGTGTCCGACTCTGTGTGACCCCATAGACAGCAGCCCACCAGGCTCCCCCATCCTTGGGAATAACAGAGCTTGATTCAAACCCAGGTCTGTTTCACTCCAAAGCCCAGAGGATGCATCCCAGATCATTGGCCACATCTGACCAGCTGAATGCTTTCTGTGCATGTTTGTCCTCACAATAACCCTTTGGGGTGAGGGGGTCATCATCCCAGGAATAAAGAGGAGGTGGAATGGGGTTTTGACCCAGCTCCGTCCAGCCTCCTGCCCCGACCTTCACCCATCCTCCTTTTGGTCCCTATTTCTCATCTGAATTCCTGCTTCTCTACACTTTCAGGTCCACACCCAGCATCCAGTGGAATGTGAGCCAGCTGGCATTGTCCAAGTTCCACCATCTCCAGGTCCATGTCCTGGGGCAGAAGATGAAGCAAACACAAATGAGAGGCCTGTAAGTGAGCGCTAAATCTGCCCCCTGTGTGTGCACAATCTCATCCATTCTACCCAAGCCCGTGAAGGAAGTACTATCAGGTGTCTCATTTCACAGACCAGGAAGCAGAGGCACAAAATTTAAGTCACTTGGGCACAAAGCCCAAGGTCACACAGGTGGGACTGAATCCCAGACAGAGCAACTGCCAAGCCCACTGCTAGCACTACAGTGTGATGCCTTGGTGGAGTGGAAGCAATGCCAGGCCAAGTGTTAGAAAACATCATTCTAAAGTGAAGGAAACCAAGGTCAGTTTGCAAGTTCCTTCCGTGGCTCTCTGCTTTTATGGTGGTTCCTGAGCCTTTTCGTAAAATCTCTCCTAAAGAGTCCAGCCTCATCTCAGCCCCACTACTGAGGATATAAGGAATAGGGTCTCCAAGGTAGAAACTCAAAAGAAATGAAGATATACACCCACAGATTTCCCATGAATGATTACAGCAGTGTTATTCATAAATGATCAAGAAGAGGAAGTGATGTAAGTGCCTATCAAGTGGTGAATAGACACAAATACATAAGTTACATACACACACTGGGAAACTACTCACAATGAAAAGGTACAAAACACTAAGACACGCTACCACATGGATGAATCCTGAAAACATTATGCTAAGTGAAAAACAAACAAACAAAAAAACCGCATAACTGTGTGATTTCATTTATCTGAAATGTCCAGAAAACCATGGATACACACCAGTGATGGCTGGGGCTGGAGGTGATGATGAAGATTAACTGTAAATGCATGTAAAAGATCTTTGGGGATGGTAAAAATGATCTAAAACTGAACTCTGATAATGGTTGTCAATGCTATACATTTGTTAAAAATCATTGAATTGTACACTTAAAATGGGTAAACTTTATAATGTATAGATGATGCCTCAATAAAATTGCTTTTGAAAAAGGCTAAAAGGAGACCATTGTCACCCTTGAATCCAGCAACGTGGCCACAGCCTCTACAAGCCACCCTGATCCTTCCCCCACAGAGCCTCTCCCTCCAGTGGGGGTCTGGGATTTGTTTTCTTAAAGGAGTAACATGTTCTTCAGTCCCCTCCAGACCCTCTCCCCTGGGCTCTCTCCAAGATTCCAAACAAGCAATGTATTAGAAGTCTCTCTCCAGATGGATCAGACAGTCCCTAGAAAACAAGGTCCCAGCAAGTGCTTTCAGCGTGTGTCTAGAGGCTTTTTGCTCACTGTGGGGGGCAACTGGCCAACCAGGCAGGGACCCAGGCCTGGTACCGAGGGGAGCAGTTCTCTCATGCAAGGTCAAGCAGAAGACACATCTATTGGATTTCAGACACTAAGGTCACAGGCAAACTTAACAAGAATGTGGGGCTTACATCTTAGGAAAGGAGTTTATTCCTTATCTGTTGCTATGTAACAAATTACCATAAAATGTAGCAGCTTGAAACATCACACGTTTCAGTTTCTGTGGGTCAAGGAGTCCCGACATAGTTTAGCTAGATCCTCTGCTCAGGGTCTCTCACAAGCTGTATTGAGGTGTTGGCCAGACTGGGGTCTCATCTGAAGACTCGACTGGGGAAGAAAGTGATTCCAACTCCACATGGTTGTTGGCAGAATTCAGTTCCATGAAAGGCTGTTGGACTGAGGGTCTCAGCTCCTTGTGGAGTGTTGGCTGCAGGTCTCTCTCAATTCCTTGCCACTGGGCCTCTCCATATGGCTACTGGCTTCATCAAAACATGCCAGATAAGAAGGCAGTAGGGAAAGAGTTGGCTACCAAGATAGAAGTCACAGTCTAATTCTGTGATTAGATCTGGGGTCATGATCTATTGGCTTGTTGTTGTTCAGTCACTAGTCATGTCTGACTCTTCGCAACCCTATGGACTGGAGCACGCCAGGCTTCCCTGTCCTTCACTATCTCCCAGAGTCTGTGCAAGCTCATGTCCACTGTGTCAGTGATGCCATCCAACCAGCTCATCCTCTGTTGCCCCATTCTCCTCCTGCCCTTAATCTTTCCTAGCATCAGGGTCTTTTCCACTGAGTTGGCTCTTCGTATCAGGTGACCAAAATATTGAAGCTTCAGCTTCAGCATCAGTCCTTACAATGAATATTCAGAGTTGATTTCCTTTAGGTTTGACTGGTTTAACCTCTTTGCTGTCCAAGGGGCTCTCAAAAATCTTTTTCAGCACCACAATTTGAAACCATCAATTTGGCACTCAGCCTTCTTTATGATCCAGTTCTCATACTCATACATGACTACTGCTTTGACTACAGGACTTTTGTCAGCAAAGAAAGTAATTTGCTTCTAGCCCTGATCTATTGGCTAGAAGCAAGTTACTCCCTGGGAGGGGATTACACAAGGGCATGAGCACTAGAAGGAGGCGACCCCTGGGGGACTTCTCAGAGGCTGACTGCCCAGAGAGCAAGACGGTGTAAGAAAAAAATTAAACTAAATTAGTGTATTAAGTATAGTATAGACAGGGAAAAATATAGTAGGAAATGGGCTTCCCACTCCAATGCATGAAAGTGGTAAAAAAAAAAAAAAAAAAAAAAAACCACCTGTCAATGCAGGAGACCTAAGAGATGTGGGTTCAATCCCTGGGTTGGGAAGATCCTCTGGGGGAGGGCACAGCAACCCACTCCAGCATCCTTGCCTGGAGAATCCCAAGGACAGAGGAGCCTAGTTGGCAATGGTCAGTGGAGTCCCGAAGAATCAGACATGATTGAAGCAACTTAGCACACATGCACACATAGTAAGGAATAGGGATGGGAAACACAGAGATATAACGTTAAATAATCAGTCAAGTCTTTGCTGAGAAGGCTGCTTTTCAGTAAAGAGTAGAAGGAGGTGATGGCACTTGTTGTTCAGTCTCTCGGTCGTGTCTGGCTCTTTGCGACCCCATGGACTGCAGCACGCCGGGCTTCCCTGTGCTTCACAATCTCCCGGAGTTTGCTTAAACTCATACCCATTGAGTCCGTGATTCTATCCAACCATCTCATCCTCTGTCGTCCCCTTCTCCTCCTGCCTTCTATCTTTCCCGGCATCAGGGTCTTTTCCAATGAGTCAGCTCTTTGCATCAGGTGGCCCAAGTATTGTAGTTTCAGCTTTAGCATCAGCCCTTCCAATGAATGTTCAGGGTTGATTTCCTTCAGGACTGACTGGCTTGATCTCTTTGCTGTCCAAGGCATAAGCCTGGCTAGAATCTGAGCACAGAGCCTTCTAAGCAGAGAGAACAGGAAGTGCAAAAGCCCTGAGGTGGAAGTAGGACTAGAGTGTTGAGGACCAGGAGAGAGCCTGGACTGAAGAGCGGAGGTGACAAGTGATGACTCCAAAGAGGCAAAGGGAGGCTGGACCAAGAAGTCTTGCGGGTGAGATGGGAGCCACTGCAAGATTTTAAGTAGAGGAGCGAGCAAGCACTGGATGAAGCCTTGTCACAGGGAACCCCTGAATTCTCCTGCTACACTCTGCCTACTACTCCTGCCAGGAAGGCTGGCCAGGGTCCAAACAGCCAGCTGGGTCCAGACAGACAGGAGCGCGAGCAGGACCAGGCACTTCCAGAGGTGGCCTGGGTTGCCATGGAAACAGGGGCTTCCAAAAACCTCCCCAGGGATTCCTGGGGCAGCAGCAGGCTGGGCTCATTTCTTGTAATCCAGCAGCATGAGGACATAAAGAAATCAATTTATTGGCACAAAGAGTCCTTTGGGCTCACACGGTCACTCAACTTAGAACTCAGAGCTCCCCAGACCTCAGAGTGAAGTAGATTTGTGAGAGCTAACTTGGCGGAAGTGGGAAGGAGACTGGGTGGTCTCCCTGACAGTCTGTGGAGCAGAGCTGAGGCTCCGTGGGGATGGCTCTGGGTTCACATCCAGCTGTCATCTGTTAGCTGTATGACCTCAGGCACAAGTCACTTAACCTCTCTGATCTGCATGCTCCTCTCGGCCCATTGTTTGGAATGACTGAAGACACTGATGCACATCTTGTGCCCACCTCCCTTCTGAACCCTTTCCCTCGAGTCCTTCCTATCTGTAGCCAGGTGTCAGCTCCTGGTGAGGCTTTCCCTTCACCCCACATTTAAACTGCAACATCTGGAATATCCAAATGTCTTATCAGTAGTGAAGAAGAGGCTATGCTTCATCAGTGAGTAGGGAATGGCAAATTAAAACCACAAGATACTTGGCCCCTTTGCAATCTATACATTTTCCTTTTTCTCTCCTCTCATCCACTCCTCAGCCCCCTGCAGTCCCACTACAGGCTCTAAAGCAGCCCTTCAAGAAGACCACCAGTGACCTCAAGATCACTCAAGGTTACTGAGCCAGATTTGAATCTAGTTTATGTCCTGCCTTCCATATCTTCACACACAGAATGAGATATAAGCTCTACGAATGCTTTGCAAGTGATCTCTTCCCAAGGCAAAAGTGACTGTCATGTCAAGGTCATAAGCAAACTCCTTTGGGACCATCCAAGATCTTTCTCTGCACACACACACACACCCTGCCCCGCAGCCCTCCAAGAAGCCAAATGTCTCTGGATGTGAGAGACACCCCAAATGTCCTCAAGCTGGGCTCACTCTTGATCAGACCCTTAGGGTGAGCTTCACAAATCATTGCTGTGCTGTCTGGTTGGGTTTCTTCAGACAGTTGCCCATGAGCACTTATGGGCTGTGAGACGGAACCCACAGCCTCCCCAGCCAGCCTCTCCAGGGCTCTCCTAAGTGTGTTCCCCTCAAAACCCCACTCAGCTCTTCCCCTCCGTGTCCCATGCTGGATGAAACAGACTACATGTTAGTCCCAGAAGCCAAAGTCATCTTTCATTCAGCACACACTTACAGCCAACAAACTCAGGATGGACACAGGACTTCACAACTGGATAAGACACAAGCCTCTGTGCTTCAATTTCTCTGTATGGAAGTGGTCTTAATGACAATGCCTGCTTCACAGAGTACAGTGGAAAAGATTAAATGAGATCTGGCACAAAGCCCTGTAAATAGAAGGTGTTAAATAAACTGAAGTACTGGTATATATCCTTAGAAGGAACAGGCTTATATCATTAATACATTCTCAGAGGGTGTCAGCTGAAGCTAAAGGCTCACGTGGGCTGCAGAGCTGGCTCTGTGGCTGTGGACCGTGACCACTGCATCCCTACCAAGTTCAAATGCACTGCTGCTGTTGCTGCTAAGTCGCT
This sequence comes from Cephalophus harveyi, assembly GCA_006410635.1. Lineage (NCBI taxonomy): Eukaryota > Metazoa > Chordata > Mammalia > Artiodactyla > Bovidae > Cephalophus > Cephalophus harveyi. The sequence goes on from SJYT01009330.1 coordinate 334,375, forward strand.
TCAGTCGTGTCTGACTCTGTGCGACCCCATAGACGGCAGCCCACCAGGCTCCCCTGTCCCTGGGATTCTCCAGGCAAGAATACTGGAGTGGGTTGCCATTTCCTTCTCCAGTGCATGAAAGTGAAAAGTCAAAGTGAAGTCGCTCAGTTGTGTCCGACTCTTAGTGACCTCATGGACTACCAGGTACCAAATGCATCACACAAGGTTTGGCACTAGTCATAATTTTATTACTACTACTATGACTTTAAATGAACATTTATTAAGCACAGTGGGCCGGCACTATTCTAAGTACTTGATTAATACATCTAATCCTCAAACAACCCTGTGAGATGAGTGTTATTATAATTTATTTTATTTTTATTACTATTATCATAATCTTTCCCATTTACAAATACAGAAATGAAAGGAGGTTAATTTCTCTGTGGTATCTCAGAGAGTTACATAACAGAGTTGGGGTTTTAAACCCAGGCACTTAGACTCCCAAACTCTCAGTCATAGGTATTATGTTTACACACCCTGCTTACCTCATTAGGTTGGGCAAGGATCAAATAGTAAAGTCCAAAAGCACAAGGACATTCAGTTGAAAACCGGTAAAATCAGTATCAAGCAAAACTCATATTTAATCCAAAATTCGCCTTGAAAATCCCTTATATCATCCATAAGGCATGGTTGTAAATACTACTGTACGACCGCACCCAGCCAATTTATCCTCCAGCATTGAAACAGAATGCTGATCCTTTAGCAAAACACGGAAAAAGCACCTGGTTGGGGATTGTTTTGCTGGGTGCTATCTGGGCCAAGCTTGCACGGTTTAATTCCACTAAATTAAGTGGGTGCGTAATGCGGTTCCACCATTCTGTATGTGGATTTGCTGCCTAACCCTTACCTGTCTCTTACCCTGTGTCAGGCACCACTGTGTGTTTCACAGGGTGGATGCACTTAATCCATCAGTCATGGGAGGCAGGTACTGTTATTGCCATTCTCACCTTACAGATGGGGAAACTGAGGCACGAGAGTTCAAGCATTTGCCTGGCATCATCCGGCTGGATTTGACCCCAGACACTCTGGCTCCAGGGGACATGAGACAGGCTGTCTTTCCAAGGATCCCCAGGTGAAGACCTCCCCTCCCCCGGTTCCTTCCTCCCTGCCCCAGCTGCCTCCAAAGAGCCTGTTGGTCTCTGGGAAGAAGCAGTCTTGTTGAATCCTCTCTGAAAGCTAATTCAGCCATTTACTCTCAATTTGTAGCGGATGCTGTCGTCTCTCAGATTTCAAAGAAGATGAATGCATGGGTCAAATTGAATTAAAAAATTTAATTGAATAAGACAGAACCAGACAGCTTGATGGAAGACTTTGATCCGATAAAGGGAGAGTAGAAATACGTGCTCCTAAGGCTGGGGTGTGACGGGGAGCTGTCTGGACCTCGTCTAGCCTCTTCTCATCTGCAGGAAAACCAGTTATGCCAATTAAGGGTGAGATTGCCCTGGGGTGGTGTGGGGAAGACTGTTCCCAAGGCATTTACCAGATTACATGTCCCAAAACAGACTGGCAGCCCGCCCACCTTCCCGTCCACCCCTGTCTCCAGATGAACCCGATTTTGAGCCCCTGCAAGTCAGGGACCTCATCTCAGACCTCCCAAGACCCCTGTGTCCTGGTCACGACAGGACCCTAAAAAAGAGGTATTAAGGGAGATCTCAGCCTACAGGTTTGCTATTTTAATTAGAAGATTTCCCGTTTTAAAATCTATACTGCTATTTAAAGAATATATTAATATATTAATTAGTTAATATATAAATAAATCAATAATTTAAAGAAGCTACCAGGGGCTTCCCTGGTAGCTCTGCTGGTAAAGAATCTACCTGCAATGCAGGAGACCCTGGTTCAATTCCGGGGTCAGGAAGATCCCCTGGAGAAGGGATAGGCTAGCCACTCCAGTATTCTTAGGCTTCCCTTGTGGCTCAGACAGTAAAGAACCTGTCTGCAATGCAGGAGACCTGGATTCGATCCCCTGGAGAAGGCAATGGCAACCCATTCCAGTATTCTTGCCTAGAAAATTCCATGGATAGAGGAGGCTGGCAGGCTACAGTCCTTGGGGTCACAAAGAGTCAAACATGACTGAGCAGCTCACACTTTTAAATAATGCTAGTCAAAGTGAGGCCCATGGAACATAAGCAACGGCACCAAGTGGGAGCTTATCAGAAATGCAGAACCTCAGACCCCACCCTGGATATTCTGGACCAGAATTAATATTCTAAGGTTAAAGTTTGACAAAACTTGCTTTAAAACAGTGGTTGCATATCAGACTCATCCGAAGAGTTTTTAAAAACCCAGATATTCAGCCACACTCCACCGCTTTCATTCAGAATCTCTGGGGGTCAGACCTAGGCATCTGTATTTTTAAAACTCCCAGGTGAGTCCAGAGGGTGACCAAGGTCAAGAACCAGTAGATTAAATCAGAATGTCCAGCAATACTGAATTCCTGTTCCCAGAAGGCAAAAGGGACCAGGGATGAGGAGGCATTCCCCAACCACACCTGGCCTTGCCATGCATTTGCATAATCGGCCTGGTACCCCGTGCCTGGGTTGCCTGACCTATTTACATTCTTGATGTCCCTGGAGCTCATCTACTCTTGGGACCCTCTCCCTACCTTCCCCATCTCTCCCTCTTTTAGGGAGGCCATTAACAAGATGCATCCAAGCAATTTCTAATTAAGTAAATATGCATGCAATACATGCCCCAGCAATTCCACTACTACATTTACATCCAACAGGAGCAAATGCACATGCCCTCAAAAAGATTTGTATGAAAACACTCAAAGCATCATTTTTCATAATAGCTCAAACTGGGAACAACTCAAATGACCATCAGCAGAAGAACGGATAAGCGAATTATGGTATACCCATTCAATGGAATACATCTCAGCAATAAAAGGGAACAAACTACTGATCTATGAAAAACATGGATGAATCTCAAAAATTTTATTTATGCTGAGGAAAAAAAGCCAAACACAAAAGCATACATGCTGGAGGAAGTTTCTATGAAACTCCTTTAAAATGCAAAACAAAGATACGGTGAAATAAGCTAGAATAGTGGTTGTCTCTGTGGGGGAAGGAGGATGTTGACTGGAAAGGATCCTGACAGAACTTTCTGGAGTGGTGTGAATGTTCTGTATCTTAACTTGGTTATGGTTGCATGGCTATACACATTTGTCAGAACCATCAAGCTATACTGTTAAGATCTGTGCATTTTACTCTATGGGAATTTTAATTCAATAAAGAACATTTCTAACCACTAATTTTTCTTTAAAAGTTGTCAAGAGGCAGTGTGAGGTGGTGGAATATGTGTGAGCTTAGGAATTTGAGTCTTGACTCCTCTACTTTCAGCCTTAGAGATCTTAGGCAAGGGGGTAAAAGGTCTGTGGAACTGGGAACAATATCACCATAGTGAACACAATTGCTGAGCTACCCAATTTCTTTCTCCCAAGCTGACTCTGACTGAAGAGGGATGAAAACCAAATATTCACTTTCCCAGCCTCCTTCATAGCTGGGAGTGGTCATTTGATCAGATACCAACATATATAGATAGATGTCAGAGATACTTTACATTTCTAGCTAAAATTAAGAATTGTAGCTGGTTACATCCTTCTCTCTCCCTCCTTCTTATATTGAAAAGACATGTGATGCCTGGAGCAGGGGCAGCCCTCTTTTGACCATGAGACAACGAGCAATTTTAAAAAGTTGAAGGAACTCAGAAATACTGTCCCTGACACTGCTGAAGAAATGCTGTCCCTGACACATTGGTTTGGCTAAACCAAACTCAGGAGCTGCCTATCTCCAGACTTCTATGAAAGAAATAACTCCCTGTTTGCTTGCGCCTCTGTGAGTCAGGCTCTAAGTTCCTTATAGCTGAAAACATCCCTAGCTACCCACCAGCACAGACTTCTAGGAGGAGTGAGACAGATAATCGGCATGAAATCATAAAACTAAACTGTGTGCTAGACACGCATGCGGTGGTCAGTGCCTGCAAGCCCCCTTGCAGGAATCTGGACCCTTTAACAGTGAGAACAGTATGATGGGTTGAAGCGGATATTTCCTCCTAATTAATGAATAGGTAATGTAGGTATTTATAGTAGCCAGAATAACGTTCCCCCTCCCAAAGATGGCCATATTCGAGTCCCTAGAACTTGTAAATATATGCTCATGACAAGAGAGGATTAAGATTGCAAATGGGATTTTTTTTTTTAAGTTGCTCAGTCATGTCTGACTCTTTGCAACCCAATGGACTATACAGTCTGTGGAACTCTCCAGGCCAGAATACTGGAGTGGGTAGCCGTTCCCTTCTCCAGGGGATCTTCCCAACCCAGGGATTGAACCCAGGTCTCCCGCATTGCAGGCAGATTCTTTACCAGCTGAGCCACAAGGGAAGCCCAAGAATACTGGGAGTGGGTAGCCTATCCCTTCTCCCAGGGAATCTTCCCAACCCAGGAATCGAACCAGGGTCTCCTGCATTGCAGGTGGATTCTTTACCAACTGAGCTATGAGGGGAGCAGATGGAATTAAGATTGCTCAATAGCTGACCTTGAGATGGGAGATCAATCTGGATTACCTGGGTGGGCCCACTGGAATCACAGTGGTCTTTAAGCGTGGAAGAGGAAAGGAGGGAAAGCGAGCGTCAGAGGATGCTATGAGAGGAACAGTCACGTGAGCATTGCTGGTTTGAAGAGGGAAGGGGGCACAAGCCAAGGAACGTGCACCCGATCTGGAAAAGGCAGGAAAGCAGTTTCTCTCGTAGAGCTTCCAGAAGGAATGCAGCCCTGCCAGCACCTTGGCTTCAGCCCTGTGAGACCCAGTTCAGATGTCTGACCTCCACAACTGTAAGTTAATAAATCTGTGTTGTTTGACGCCATTCAGTTTGCGGTAACTTGTTACAGCAGCCACAGGAAACTAATGTAGCAAAATTTGGAGGCTGAAGTGAACACAATAAACAACTCCTGCTCCCAGCAGGATGGAGGGACTTCAAACGCTCTAGACAGAAAAAACTTCTAAATCTCGATCTGACTGGTAGTATAGATACACATTAACATATGTAAAATTCTCTTTACTACATTTGCATTACACATCAATTAAAAAGTCAAAAAGTCACGGTGAATGTCCTAACCATACCTTTTCAAACAGTTCCCCCTAAATCCCACAGACATTTCCCCTGCCAGAAGTGGACAGGATGCTGCTTATGGAAGAGAAACGGCCAAATTGCCCCATGACGCCATAGGGACCTGGCAGGAGCCAGCTCTGTTCAGAGGCCTCCAGCCTCTGACTCTCCTCTCTACAGCCTGTCAGTCTGACCTTTATCTCACTTCTGCTAACACCTTTTCACAAGCATGTTGCCTCTATTACCTAGGATGATTATACAACTCTGTTTGCCCAGAAAAGTCTTCAATTTGTACCTGTTATCTCAATGTAATTACTAACAGTGTGTCCCAGGTTGGCAGATGAATCATACAACCACCTAGCTTTAGCAAATTGTTGAAAAAGTGGCATCTGGGGAGAACCTATTCAGAGGAAGAAATCACAGCCCCTGCTCCCCCCACACCCCCCATCTCAGCGCTTCTAGGTTATGGTGAGAGAGGGAGGGACACGAAATCGCACTCACTGTTTGGGTCTGACCATGCTCACACCCTCTGCCCCACTGACCACACCGGCCTCATCAGCACAAGGATGAGCTCAGAACAGCCAGGGATGTGGATCTATAAAACCTCACTCACGTCCTGCCCCTAGCCCAAACCAAACTGCTCACTCCATCCTCCCTGGGCAAAATCTGCCTGCTTAAAAGCATCACGTGGGACCCATTCAAGGTAATTAACAACTTGCTCGTTGTCTAAACCAGCTCCCCTCCCCGGATCTTTCCCCAACCTTGGGACTTACATGAAAGGTGGACAAATTTAGTTCCCATTTGTCTTTGGGCTGAACTTTTTCTCCTGAGCTGGCTAAATGACATCCTGTCTTCTCAGGATCAGAAAACACAGTCTATTTTGTGTTCAGCGACACTGAATGCCTGTGAGAGTTAGCTTGCAGGAGTGGTCTGGTGAATCTGGCCCCACGAAGGCTGGTTTCCCAGGGGCATGAAGGTGATTAGACTTCGATCTGTGGCTCAGCCACCTCCTGAGGCGAGAGGCATACAATAGTGGTCTGTTAGGCTCAGCTGACAAATCAGAAACCAAACAGATAGACAGATGGGTCCAAATGATTCTGGTCTCCCGCCTTCAAGTTTTCCAGCCAAAGACACAGACCTCATAGAATAAGGACAATCTATCCCATTCATTATGCCCTGTCTAAGTCCTGACCTACAGAAACTGTGAGAGATAATAAAAATTAGTGTTATTTAAGCATTGTGTTCTGGAATGATTTGCAACAGTTCATAACTAATAGAGAAAGAACCTGAATGATGGCATCTCACGCAGCATCTAAGTATAAAATCTTTTGGAAGGACTGGGATTGGTACTGTCTGAGGTGTGTATGCCTCTGGACAAATCACGGAATCCAGGAGAAAGCTATTCCATGATGGGCCCATCAGTAACTCAAATAGGGCACCATGATGACAACCCCACTTGCAAAGGAAGGAGATGGAGAGAGGTCCTCCCAAGAAAAGAACACTGGCAGACAAAAGCAATGTCAAATGCAGTGACCTCAATGCTTATCTAACTCCCGCTCCCGTTAGCTGCAGTGATGTCTTCTGCTGATGTCAAAGTAGTTAGCCCATTACATTTAAAGAGATCTGCCCTGATAGTTCCCATGGATGACTGTGCTAGGACAGTGGGCACCAATGCTATTGCCAAGGTCAGTCTCCCGCTGCAGCTGAAATTCTTAGTCGATGCCTTGAGCTACATTTTTACCTTTTTATGGCCATTTTATTTCATTTCTGGCCTTAGAAATCAACTGTTATTCTAAATGGGATGCATGACAGACTGTCCCATGAAGAGTACCATGCAACTAATCAGCTTCTGCTCCAGTCACTGTGTTGGAACCCAGCACATGCTCCTTGGAGTCCTCTGATTTAGAAAGGTGGTCCTCAGCCTTGACTGCACTTTACAATCACCTGAGGAGCTTTTCCAAACAATGCAGATGTCCAGACTTCACTCCAAGCCTGACCCTGACCCTAATGTGAGTCCTGAAGAGAAGAGATTGATTTGTATTTTTAAAGCTCCTACGGAAGATTCTAGAGGTAACTTCAGGGCTGTGACCACTGGTTTGGAGTGAGGTCAGACCCTGAATCAGTTCCACTCCCTGAAGTGTAAGGCCGCTCTCACACTACCACAGCTGCCTTCCTACCATCGCCAGTAGCAAGTTCTACCATTCCCCCTTCTGAATGTCTCCACGCCCTGTCCATCTGAGTCCAGCTTCATTGCTACCGCTCAGCATGCGGCACCACCACCACGTGCCTCGACCATTCTGGAAGCCTCCTCATTAGACCTCCCCTTCTCTCCTCCCCCTATGCCCCACTTCCTTTTGTCCCCCTCTGGATGCTTCACACAGCAGCCAGTGATCCTTTATTTTCTTTTTAATTGAAGGATAATTGCTTTACAGAATTTTGTTGTTTTCTGTCAAACAACCAGTGATCCTTTTAATATCCAAAACAGACACTGTGTGCCTTGAATTAAAAACCATCAGTGACTTCCAACTGGACTTGGAATCCAAACTCCTCATCATCAGGACATCGAGAGGGTCAACATGGGCTCATTCCTGCTCCCATCTTCACCTCCTCTCCTGACATTGGTCACTAATCCCCAGTCCTCCTAGACCAGCCCCATGCAGCAGAAGTTTCTGTGCTGCTGAAAATGTTCAATATTAACACTAGCAACAGGGGTCCTCTCAGCCACACGTGGTTACTGAAGACTTCAAATGTGAGTAATGCAAAAGCAAGCGAGAGGCCAATTTTTTTTTAATTTTATGTAATTTCCATTCATTTAAACTTAAATAGCCATGTGTGCTTAGTAGCTATCCTATTAGCACAGCACTTGGATTTCAAGCATGCCAAGCTCTCTACCTCCCAGGGGTTTAGAACAACAACTCTCTCTGCTTGGAATTAGACATTAGTGAGAAGTGTTCCCAGAGGCAATCAGGGGCAAGTATGCCCATACTAGGAGGGTGGAGAGGTAAGAGCCACAGGTGTCGCCAAACTAAAGGGGCAATCAGGGATGACTCGGACAGCAAATGACAGGGAACAATAAGGGGAGAGCCCCAGGTGCAGAGTGCAAGTCAGAGCAGGGCACAGATACGAATGGGCCACCGTGTAAAATGGAAAAGCAAGTGGTGGATAAATGCGTACACTTTGAGTCCATTGATACAAACTCAGGAATCAGTATAACCGGGACTGCCCTTGTGGTCCAGCTGCTAAGACTCCAAGCTCCCAACGCAGGCGGCCTGGATTCAATCCCTGGTCAGGGAACTAGATCCCACAAGCCACAACTAAAGGTCCCACGTGCCGTAACTGAAACTCAGTCAGCCAAATAAATTAAAAAAAAAAAAAAAACTACACAAAATTCAAATTTTAAAAAAAGAAATCAGCACAGCTAAACAATATATTGTTTACAGATACAAACATACTAGGTAAAACCAAAAAAAAAAAAAGCAACAGAATGATAAACACAAAATTCACAATAATAGTAACTTCTGCAGGAAGAGAAGGAGGTAAGGGAGGGACAGTGCAGCCCACCCTGGGCGCAGACATGGGGTGCATGGCGGTGGAGAACTTTAAAACACTGAAACAAGCTAAAACTCAGTCTGATTTTTACTTTCACCAAGCTCCAGCGATTGTAAAGAAGGTCAGCAGTAACATAAACTTCCCCTAACAAAGCTTTCGTTGGTTTAAATTCTAAAAATTGCTGCAATTACTAGACACATAGATATAGATACAAATACAGATGTATATATGTATATACCTAATACATATATATGTCTGTGTAAACTTCAAATTTTCACATTTTATCCCTTATACTTTGTGCCAGTTATCAATTTTTGTTTGTTTGTTTGTTTCGGTCTCTCAGCTCCAAATCCATTCTTCTCTCACCTGCTTTGGGATTTTGGAGCTGGGACTGGAAACATTTCTCAGCTGAGACAATGTCGCCTGTCAGTAGAAGGTGCTGAGAAGGAAGGAGCTTGCTTCCTTTCCCTGGTTCCAGCAGGAGGCGTCCCAGGGGGTTTCAGGAAGACCCCAGGAGGCTTCCCTGTGAGCTCTGCTGGTCCTAACTGATCATTTGCTGCCACCAGCCCGTCATGCAAGTCCATCAGTGAACTGTGCAGTGAACGTCAGCCCTTCCTCTCCCCCAGTTTAAAAAGCAGCATCTTCCAATCTGTTCCTTCCCTGGTGTGGTAGGTGGGATTCTAAGGATTCCCCCTTGTGTCCCTGCCCTGTATAATCCTTATGATAAATCCTGTGGTTAGATAATGTTTTATGGCATAAACCATAATTGCCTGACCTAATCACATGAGCCTTTTTAAGTCTGGGTCTACAGGTCAGGTCAGTTCAGTTCAATCGCTCAGTCGTGTCCGACTCTTTGCGACCCCATGAATCGCAGCACGCCAGGCCTCCCTGTTCATCACCATCTCCCAGAGTGAGACTCAGACTCACGTCCATCGAGTCCGTGATGCCATCCAGCCATCTCATCCTCAGTTGTCCCCTTCTCCTCCTGCCCCCAATCCCTCCCAGCATCAGAGTCTTTTCCAATGAGTCAACTCTTCTCATGAGGTGGCCAAAGTACTGGAATTTCAGCTTTAGCATCATTCCTTCCAAAGAAAGCCCAGGGTTGATCTCCTTCAGAATGGACTGGTTGGATCTCCTTGCAGTCCAAGGGACTCTCAGGAGTCTTCTCCAATACCACAGTTCAAAAGCATCAATTCTTCAGCGCTCAGCCTTCTTCACAGTCCAACTCTCACATCCCTACAGGTCAGAGACGGGAAAATAAAGGTTCAAAGCACAGAGGATCTACCCTGCTGTTGCTGGCTTGAGGATAGATGGGGCCACCTGGCAAGGAATGTGAGTGGCAGCTAGGAGCTGACAGTGGCCCCCAGCTGACAGCCAGCAGGAAATAAAGACATCAGTCCTACAAACAACTACGAGGAACTGAACTCAGCCAAGAACCAGAATGAGCCTGCATATGAGAACTCAGTCCTGCAGACACCTTGATGTAGTCTTGCTGTATCCTAGGCAAAGTACCAATAACCTACAGAATTGTGAGCTAACAAGTGCCGTTTTTTTTTTTAATATTCTTTATTGTGGTAAAATACGTATAATATAAAATTTACCATTGTAACCATTTTTAAGTGTACAGACAAGTGGTATTAAGTACATTCACATTGTTGCACAACCATCTCCCCCATCTACCTGCAAAACTTTTCATCATCCCAAACTGAAACTCTGAACCTATTAACTAATAAATCCTCATGCCTTCTCCTTCTACCCTCTGGCAACCAATATTCTTTCTGTCACTATGAATCTGACTATTAGATACTTCACATCAGTGGGATCATACATTATTTGTCCTTCTGCAACTGAATTTATGTCACTTAACATATTTTCAAGGTTGCTGTATCATGAGTCCATGTAACAGCCTTCCTTTGAAGGCTGAAGAATATTCCATAGTATAGTTCGTTATACCACATCTTGTTTAGCCATTCATCTATTGATGGATACTGGGCTTGCTTTCACTTTTTGGCTACTGTAACAATGCTGCTATGAGAATAGGTACACAAATATCTCTAAGTCTCTATTTTCAATTATTTGGGGTATACACCCAGAAGGAGAATTGCTGGATCATATGGTAATTCTATGTCTAATTTTTTGAAGAATCACCATACTGTTTTCCATGGCAGCTAAAGAGGTATTGTTTTAAACTGTTGCTGTTGCTGCTGCTGCTAAGTCACTTCAGTCTTGACCGACTCTGTGCGACCCCATAGATGGCAGCCCACCAGGCTCCTCCGTCTCTGGGACTCTCCAGGCAAGAACACTGGAGTGGGTTGCCATTTCCTTCTCCAATGCGTGAAAGTGAAATGTGAAAAGTGAAAGTGAAGCCGCTCAGTCGTGTCCGACTCTTAGCGACCCCATGGACTGTCGCCTACCGGGCTCCTCCGTCCATGGGATTTTCCAGGCAAGAGTACTGGAGTGGGTTGCCATTTCTTTCTTGCTAATTTGTTATTCAGCAATGGAAAGCTAATACGCTTGAGTATTCTCTCTCAGCTCAAGAAATCGTAACTGCTTCCATCTACTGGTCCCCTTTAGTTTAGAGTTTCTTTACCCCTCTTTGTGGAGAAGGCAATGGCACCCCACTCCAGTACTCTTGCCTGGAGACTCCCATCGACGGAGGAGCCTGGTAGGCTGCAGTCCATGGGGTCGCTGAGTCAGACACGACTGAGCGACTTCACTTTCACTTTTCACTTTCGTGCATTGGAGAAGGAAATGGCAACCCACTCCGCTGTTCTTGCCTGGAGAATCCCAGGGACGGCGGAGCCCAGTGGCTGTCTCTTATACACATCTTGGTTCCAGCAGGAGGCGTCCCAGGGGGTTTCAGGAAGACCCCAGGAGGCTTCCCTGTGAGCTCTGCTGGTCCTAACTGATCATTTGCTGCCACCAGCCCGTCATGCAAGTCCATCAGTGAACTGTGCAGTGAACGTCAGCCCTTCCTCTCCCCCAGTTTAAAAAGCAGCATCTTCCAATCTGTTCCTTCCCTGGTGTGGTAGGTGGGATTCTAAGGATTCCCCCTTGTGTCCCTGCCCTGTATAATCCTTATGATAAATCCTGTACTCTTTGTAGTTATCCCTTCTTCTAATTAATAATTTTTAATAAAATTGTCCCTATACAAGTTACTGATGTGGTATTTGTCATCTGAGCGGTCCCTGGTGGGCAGAATCTTTAATAAACTTTGTGTTCTACAGGGAAGTTAATTTGTTTTGTTTTGTTTTTTATTGAGTATAATTAATGTACAATGCTTGGTTAGTTTCTGGTATATAGCAAAGTGAATCAGTTATACATATATATTCTTTTTCATATTCTTTTCCATTATGGTTTATTACAAGATATTGAATATAGTTCCCTGTGCTCTGCAGTAGGATTTTGTTGTTTATCTATTTTATATATATTAATAGTAGTTTGTATCTGTTAATCCCAAACTCCTAATTTATTCCTCCACACTTCCCTTCCCTCTTTGGCCCTTTGATAACCGTAGTTTGTTTCCTATGTCTGTAAACCTGTTTTTGTTTTGTAAATATGTTCCTTTGTATCATTTTTTTAGATTCCACATATAAGTTGCATCATATTATGTTTGTGTTTGTCTGACTTGCTTCACTTAATATGATAATCTCTAAGTCCATTCTTATTGCTGCAAATGGCATTATTTCATTCTTTTTCATGGCTGAGTAGTATTGCATTTATACACACACACACACACACACACATATATATGCTGCTAAGTCACTTCAGTCGTGTCCGACTCTGTGCGACCCCATAGACGGCAGCCCACCAGGCTCCCCCGTCCCTGGGATTCTCCAGGCAAGAACACTGGAGTGGGCTGCCATTTCCTTCTACAATGCATGAAAGTGAAAAGTGAAAGTGAAGTCGCTCAGTCGTGTCCGACTCTTAGCGACCCCATATATATACATAAAACACATTTTCTTTATCCATTCATCTGTCGATGGACACTTAGGTTGCTTCCCCGTCTTGGATATTGTAAATAGTGCTGCTGTGACCACTGTGGTGCATGTATCTTTTACATGGAAGTTAATTTGAAGAATTAGTTACACAGTCAGTGTTTAACACACAGCAGATTCAGTGACATCTTCTTATTTTCAGTTGTAAATTAGTAACAGTTTAAATTAGTTTGGGTTTGTTTCAGGCACATTTCATATCTCTAATCTCCCTGAGTTTTGTCACTTCTGTCCTTCTATCTGACAACTTGGAGTTTTTATTTGTGTTTAAAATTTAAACAGTGAAAAAAATTTTTTGAAAAAAAATTTACAGCATGTAAATTTTTTAGTATTTCCAATTTCTGATAAATATATTAAATATTTTTTAATTTAAATAATACATTTAAAATATAAATGTATTTCTTTTTCATTGCTTATTCTAAATCTAAATATGAATCAGAAAAATTTTTAGTAATAGCAAATGATCCTTACTCAAAGTAGCTTTGTTGAATACAAGAGGGAAGTAGTATAAAATAATACACCCTGAAATAATACACCCTGAAAGTATTGGCACCCCACTCCAATACTCTTGCCTGGAAAATCCCATGGACGGAGGAGCCTGGTAGGCTGCAGTCCATGGGGTCGCTGAGTCAGACATGACTGAGCAACTTCACTTTGACTTTTCACTTTCACGCATTGGAGAAGGAAATGGCAACCCACTCCAGTGTTCTTGCCTGGAGAATCCCAGGGATGGCAGAGCCCAGTGGGCTGCCATCTGTGGGGTCGCACAGAGTCGGACACGACTGAAGCGACTTAGCAGCAGCAGCAGCAGAGTGTAAAATATTAGATGTGCTGCTGGGGAGTACACTCAGTGATGGTAACATTAGATTTGTCCTCATTCCATTGTTTATTCAATATATTAAAGCAATTTTAAGTCAAACAGCACAAAGAAATACAGAATAGGTCTAATTTTAGTTGCAAAATTCCCTTCTCTAATCATGTCCTCCCTAACTGAATTTCCTTCAACCTTTCTGTGCAGACTTTATTTTGAGCTTTCCTCTTAAAACAAAACAGCAATACTGGGGATTTAAGTTCCTTAAATCTTCTCTTTTGGGCTGCTTCTTCTAAAATAAAACGATGAAAGCACTAAATTCCCCCAAAGAGAAAGAGATGAGGTGTGTAGGGGGACCTTTTCCTTCACAGAGTTTCCAGCCATGGTCCCCGTGCCTGGGAACTTCCCACTCCTGTGACTGTCTCCCAAGATCTTTCTGAAGACCCACTGTCTGTCAACCACATGCCTATCAAGCTATGAACCCCAGGGCGGGCACACAGGGGCACTGATTCCCAAACAAAGTGCCACATGTTGACCAGCCACCATGGCAACGCGAGCTGAGCCACGCCTGCTGGACTCCACAGGGAGGAGGGTTATTGACTCTCTCCCTGCATAACTCTCCTTCCTGCCACTTCTGCATACTCACTCCACAGCCATACTGAGCAGGAAAGGGCCCCTGAATCATTGATGCCTGGATTCATAACTAAGGGAGCACCTCGGTGTCAGCTCAGGTGCTCTTTAGAATTTCCCTGACCTATGGCATGAAAGGGCTTCCCAGGTGGCGCTTGTGGTAAAGAACCTGCCTGCCAATGCAGGAGACATGAGAGATGCAGGTTCGATTCCTGGGTCAGGAAGATTCCTGGAGGAAGGCATGGCAACCGACTCCAGTGTCCTTGCCTGGGCATTCCCCATGGACAGAGGCGCTTGGCAGGCTACAGCCCATAGCATCTCAGAGTAGGACAATTGAAGCAACATAACACACACATGCATGTGCATGAAAATACCCAAGGCTAGGACTGCATTCAGGTATTTAAAAGATGTCCTGCCAGGTGAGTTTCATGCAGTTGGGAGCCACTTAAGTGATAAAGTTAAGAAACAGTTAAGATCCACTGCTGTATACAACATGAGCAGAGTTTACAGGAGGACGACCAAGGGATTTCAGACACAAGATGCTAATCTCACCCCGAGACAGGAGCCCCGCAACGCAATCATATTCTTCACCTATCAGATTGGCAAAGATCAAAAGTCTGATACTTGTAGACAAAGGGCTAATCCCTCTGGATTATAAAGTACTTCTACAGATAGATAATGAAAAGACCAATAATCCAATTCAATAGGAAAAGGGCAGAGAAAACAGAGAGCTGACACAAAAGGAAATACGAATGACTCTTGAGCATATGAAAAGATGATCTTTTCATGTGTAACAAAAAAATCTAATCAGATAGTTTGGTGGCAGACTGATAAGGTCATCCAGCAGCAGGCTGGTAAGAAGACAGACAGATAGGACCCTATGCAGACAATATCTATAACATGACAAGGGCAATTACTCATTGAGCCATCAATGCCTCTCCTAAGAATCTAACCATCTGATGGTTTCATGTGTGTGAAAAGATTTCAGTACAAGAATATTCGTTTTTTCAGTGCTGTCTGTAGCAGCAAAAGATCAAAAATAACCCATTTCCCAACAGAAGTGAGGTGAAGTGAAAGTCACTCAGTCGTGTCCGACCCTTTGTGACCTCATGCACTGTAGCCCCCCAGGCTTCTCTGTCCATGGCAATTCTCCAGGAAAGAATGCTGGAGTGGTTTGCCATGCCCTCCTTCAGGGAATCTTCCCAATCCAGGGATCGAACCCAAGTCTTCTGCATTGCAGGCAGATTCTTTACCATCTGAGCCACCAGGGAAGCCCATTTACCAACAGAAGACCAGTTAAATCAGAGTAGAGCCATATAGTAGAATACTTTACTAGACAACCATTTAAATAAAAGAAAGGTCTAATCCATAAAACAATCCCAAGACATTATATTAAATGAAAAAAATTACAAGGTGAAAAATAGTATGTGATTAATGACAATACTATTTTCACTACTAATCACTTTTCTCAATTTATACTTTAGATTTTAAAATAAATATTTAACTATTATAAAATAATAAGCTTCTATTTTAAAGATTGTTGATTTTGTTATTGCTCAGTCACTAAGTAGAGTCCAATTCTTTGAGACCCCATGGACTGCAGCACACTATCTCCTGGAGTTTGTTCACATTCATATCCATTGAGTCAACGATGCTATCTAACCATCTCATCCTCTGCCACCCCCTTCTCCTTTTGCCCTCAATCTTTCCCAGCATAGGGATCTTTTCCAATGAGTCATCTCTTTGTATCAGGTGGCTAAAGTATGGAAGCTTCAGCTTCGAAATCAATACATGAATATTCAGGGTTGACTTCCTTTAGAATTGATTTGTTTGATCTTCTTGCTGTCTGAGGGACTCTCAAAAGTCCTCCAGCACCATAATTCAAAAGCATCAATTCTTTGGCTCTCAGCCTTCTTCATGGTCCGATCTCATGTATACACATGACAACTGGGTAAACCATAGCTTTGACTATATGGACCTTGTGGCAAAGTGATATCTCTGCTTTTCAATATTCTGTCTAGGTTTGTTATAGCTTTCCTTCCTAGGAGCAAGCATCTTCTAATTTCATGGCTGCAGTCACTGTCCACAGTGATTTTAGAGCCCAAGGAAAGAAAATCTGTCACTGCTTCCAAATTTTCTCCTTCTATTTGCCAAGAAGTAATAGTATTTTTAATCTTGAGTTTCAAGTTTTTCACTCTTTTTCACCTTGATCAAGAGGCTCTTTAGTTCTTCTTCACTGTCATTAGAGTGGGATCATCTGCATATCTGAGGTTGTTGCTATTTCTCCCAGCAATCTTGATTACAGCTTGTGCTTCATCCAGCCCAGCATTTCACATGATGTACTCTGTATATAAGCTAAGTAAGCAAAGTGACAACATACAGCTTTGTCACACTACTTTCCCAATTTTGAAGCAGTCCGTTGTTCCATGTCCAGTTCTAACTGTTGCTTCTTGACCCACATACAGGTTACTCAGGAGACAGGAAAGGTGGTTTGGCACTCCCATCTCTTTAAGAATTTTCCACAGCAAGTTGTGATCCACACAGTCAAAGGTTTCGACACAGTCGATGAAGAAGAAGTTGATCTTTTTTTCTGGAACTCCTTTGCTTTCTCCATGATCCAACAAATGTTGGCAATTTGATCTCTGGTACATCTGCCTTTTCAAAACCCAACTTTTGCATCTGGAAGTTCTTGGTTCACATGCTGCTAAAACTTAGCTTGAAGGATTTTGAGCATAATCTTGCTAGTCTATGAAATGAGCATAATTGTATGGTAGTTTCAATATTCTTTAGCATTTACCTTATTTGGAATTGGAATGAAAACTGACTTTTTCCAGTCCTGTGGCCACTGTTGAGTTTTCCAATTTGCTGACATATTCAGTGCGGCACCCTAACAGGATCCTCTTTGGGGATTTTAAATAGCTCAGCTGGAATTCTATCACCTTTACTAGCTTTGTTCATAATACTGCTTCCTAAGACCCACTTGACCTCACACTCCAGGATGTCCAGCTCTAGATGAATGACCACACCATTGTGGTTTTCCTGTTTACTAAGACCTTTCATATATTAAGAAGTTCTGTGTGTTCTTGCCACCTCTTTTTAATCTCTTCTGCTTCTGTTGGTTTTTATCATTTATGTCCTTTATCATGCGCATCCTTGCATGAAATGTTCCCTTGAAATCTTCAATTTTCTTGAAGAGATCTTTAAGTCTTTCCCATTCTATCATTTCCCTTTATTTCTTTGCATTGTTCCTTGAAAAAGGCCTTCTTATCTCTCCTTGCTGTTCTCTGGAATTCTGCATTCAGTTGGATATATCTTTCCATTTCTCGCTAGCCTTTCACTTCTCTTCTTTCCTCGGCTATTTGTAAAGCCTTCTCAGACAACCACTCTGCCATCTTGCATTTCTTTTTCTTTGGGATGGTTTTAGACAGACTCCTGTACAATATTATGAACCTCTGTCCATAGTTCTTCAGGGACTCTGTCTACTAAATCTACTCCCTTTAAACTATTGATTACCTTCACTGTATAATCATAAGGGATTTCATTTAGGTCATACCTGAATGGCCTAGTGGTTTTCCCTACTTTGTTCAATTTAAGCCTGAATTTTGTAGTAAGGAGTTCATGACCTGAGCCACAGTCAGCTCTCAGTCTTGTTTTTGCTGACCATGTAGAGCTTCTCCATCTTTGGCTGAAAAGAACATAATCAATCTGATTTGGGTATTGACCATCTGGTGATGTCCATGTGTAGAGTCATCTCTTGGGTTGTTGGAAAAGAATGTTTACTATGACCAGTGTTTTCCCTTGACAAAATTTTGTTAGCCTTTGACCTGCTTCATTTTGTACTCCAAGGCCAAACTTGCCTGTTATTACTGTTATCTCTTGACTTTTTACTTTTGCATTCTAATCCCCTTTGATGAAAATGAAATTTTTTTTCATGTTAGTGAAGATTCCCTGCAGAAGATAATTGCAACCTACTCCAATATTCTTGCCTGGGAAATCCCAATGATAGAAGATCTGGCAGGCTACAGTCCACAGGGTTGCAGAAGAGTTGGGAGACAACTTAGTGACTAAACAGCAAAAACATAGAAGGTGTTTTAGGTCTTCATGGAACTGGTCAACTTCAGCTCCTTCAGCATCAGTGGTTGGGGCATAAACTTGGATTATGGTGATTTTGAATGGTTTGCCTTGGAAATGAATGACATCATTCTGTCATTTTTGAGAGAGCACCTGAGTACTGCATTTCAGACTCTTTTGTTGACTACGAGGGCTACTCCATTTCTTCTAAGGGATTCTTGCCCACAGTAGTAGATACAATGGTCATCTGAATTAAATTCACCTATTCCAGTCCATTTTAGTTCACTGATTCCTAAGATGTCAGTATTCATTCTTGCCTCCTTCTGCTTGACCACGTCCAATTTACCATGATTCATGGACCTAACATTCCAAGTTTTTATGCAATATTGTTCTTTACAGCATCGGACTTTATTTTCACCACCAGACACATCCACAGCTGAGCATTGTTTCTGCTTTGGCCCAGCCACTTCTTTCTTTCTGGATCTATTAGTAATTACCCTCTGTTCTTCCCTAGTAGCATATTGGACACCTTCTGACCTGGGAGCAGGAAGGGTGTCTCATTTTCTAGTGTCATATCTTTTTGCCTTTTCATACTGTTCATGGGGTTCTCCAGGCAAGAATACTGGAATGGGTTTCCATTTCACTCTCCACCAGTGGATCACATTTTGTCAGAACCCTTTGCTATGCCCTGTCTGTCTTGGGTGACCCTGTATGGCATGACTCATAGTTTCATTGAGTTACACAAGCCCTTTTTCCATGACAAGACTGTGATTCATGAAGGAGATACTCTAATTCAATATATACATGTATAGCATATGTATACTTGCATTATACACATAATTCTGGAAAGATACAAACACAAAGATAATAGGTTATGGGGCAGAGGATCTGAACAGACACTTTTACAAAGAAGACATACAATTTTAAGTCAATTTAAAATTTGAAAATAAAACAGAAAGTTAACAAGCATAACCAGAGGAACATATAAGTACTTGGAAGCAAGGTGATTAAATTTCCAGATTCTACAGGAATGGGCTATAATATAATGGCAATGGAGAAGAAAAATGTGTCTCAAAGAAGGACATGACAGAATGGAGATGCTGGGAACTGAACCTCATGCATGTTGAGCATGTGCTTTACCACTGAGCTACATCCTCACCTCACACACTGCTCCTCTTTAAAACTAGCTTCATGACAACCTAGATGTCCAGCAACAGATGAATGGATGAGAAAGCTGTACATATACATGATGGAATATTACTCAGCTATTAAAAAGAATGGTTTGAATCAGTTCTAATGAGGTGGATAAAACTGGAGCCTATTATACAGAGTGAAGTAAGTCAGAAAGAAAAACACCAATACAGTATACTAACATATATATATATAGAATTTAGAAAGATGGTAATGATGAATCTGTATGTGAGACAGAAAGAGGCACAGATGTATAGAACAGACTTGTGGACTCTGTGAGAGAAGAGGAGGGTGGGATGATTTGAGAGAATAGCATTGAAACATGTATATTAACATATGTGAAATAGATCACCAGTCCAGGTTCGATACATGAGACAGGGTGCTCAGGGCTGTGCACTGGGATGACCCAGAGGGATGGGATGGGGAGGGAGGTGGGAGGGGGGTTCAGGATGGGGAACACATGTACACCCATGGCTGATTCATGTCAATGTATAGCAAAAACCACTAAAATATAGTAAAGTAATTAGCCTCCAATTAAAATTTAAAAAAAGAAGACTAAGCACACACCAAAAAAATAAAAATAGCTTCATGAAATAAAATGAATGCATTTCCTTTTTAAAAATCTGATTACAGTGGTAACCAGTTGTTTTTTAAAAAAAGGCAGGCACAGAGGGTATGTAGGGGGCAGATTTGGGGAATCTGGAGTGAAAAGAAATTTACTTTTCTTCCTATGCCTTTTGAACTATTTGCATCTTTTATCATGCAAGCATGGCCTACTTAAAACAAATAAAGATGTAAAATAAAAGAGAAAATTAAATGTTAAACAAAACCATTTTTCTGCAACAAGGCATACATTTTACAGATGGATATCTGAGGCCAAAAGGGAAGGGCCTCCTCTGCCCACAAAGCTTCCAGCCCCTCTCCTGGCCCCCTCTGTCCCCGCCAAGCTCCCTCTGAGCCCAGAATCCTTCGCTCTTCCCTGGGTTAAAGCACTGACCGCACCTTGTTGCCATCATTTCCATGCTTTGCCCATCTCTGCACCCTCAGGACCCAGACCAAGGAATCCATCATTTCTATTCATCTTGCAAGCAATATTTGTTGAGACATTCTGGTTAAGGGCCAAGAGTTCACTGAATAAACTCATGGTCAAAGTCCCTCCTGGCCTTCTAGACAGAGCTGCCATATACAGCCACAGAGGCTGTGCATTATAGAACTTCAGGAAGTGCCATTCACATAGACTATTACTTAATTGGTACCGCCTGGATTTGTGCAGTACACAACCTGTCTATACCTAGTGGCACTGTCCATGTGTTCAATAGTCCAGGGGAGAAGATAAGTTAAATAAAGCAGCATTGATTTCTTTTTATTGGAATCAGGGCAATGAAAGAAAAAAACTAGGTGTATGAGAGAAAACAAAAAGAGGTAACTATTTTGAGCTTCACATAAGTCATTCTGAAGCTTCCCTGGTGGCTTAGAGCTTAAAGCGTCTGCCTCCAATGCGGGAGACCCGGGTTCGATCCCTGGGTCGGGAAGATCCCCTGGAGAAGGAAATGGCAACCCACTCCAGTATTCCTGCCTGGAGAATCCCATGGACAGAGAAGCCTAGTAGGTTACAGTTCACGGGGTCGCAAAGAGTCGGACACGACTGAGTGACTTCACCTCACCTCTAAGTCATTCTGAGAAGGTCATTTTTAAACTAGAAATTATATTAGTTAGGAATTTTATGTAGTTGCTAGGAACAACTTAGTAGCTTTAACAAAACAGTTTCCTTTTTCTCTCATTCCATGAGAAGCCAGAATAAACACAGGACTGATTCGATAACTCCATCAGTTATCAGGAGTCCAGCTTCCTTCCTTCTGGAAAGGAACCAGAATGTGTTCTGCTTCACATTCCTTAATATGTGGCTTTCATTCTCAAGGTTGCCTCATAGTCCAAAATGATTGCTAGAGCACCAGCCACCAAATCTACATCATAGACAACAGGACAGGGCAAGAACATAAAAAAATTAAGGGACTACAACTCCACCTACTTAAGGAGCTGTGTCTTATAGAACATTCCATTTCTATCTCATTGGCCAAAAGTTGGTCATATGAACATATCATACTGCAAGAGAGGCTGGGAAATGTAGTCTCTAAGGTATTTCCCAGAGTTGTTACTAAAAGGGGGGAATTGTTATTGAGAGGCAATGAGCACCCCCTGCTATAAACTCAGGAATAACAGGAGTTAATTAAGTGAGAGTTTGTGGGGAGCAGGTTCCAGGTAGAAGGAATAGTAAATACAAAGACCCTAAGAAGAGAAGGATGTTGGTGTGTTCTCAAAACTGAAAGGAGGCTGGGGTGGAGCACATTGAATGGGAGGAGATGAGGAACCAGGAGAAGAAGGATCCAGCCCCTTACACACATCTGCAAACCCAGGTGCCCACCTCCCTCTCTGGGCAAAGCCTTGGAGTCAAACAAACCCACGCTCCTATTCTAACTTCACTTACTGAGAAGCCTTGAGTAAGTCATTTATCTTGTCTGAGCCTCTGTTTCCTTATCTGCAAAACATGAATTGCACAGAAACAATCTACAAATTTATTATGTGACTTAAATGAGAAAATGCATGTAAGGAAGCTAGCCCAGTGCCTAACACATATTTAGCACACATTATTACTTGTTAATTACATCCTTGACCGAAAAGACTTGTGTAACGGTGACAGTCAACAGTAAGGTTTTATCTCAAGACTTCAGCCAATGACCTGGCACATAGTTACTGCTCAGAAAATGATAGTTGTTTCTCTTGTGACTATTGCCAAGGACAGCAGACAGCTCATCAGAATTCCTTCCAGCCTCTTTCTTGACTGCTTCCCCCTATGCCAGCCAATCACAGATCAATCCAGTCTTCAGGTTACCCACCTAGCAAACCAGAAGTGAGGGTGCCAGGGTTGAAAGTTGCCACCCCAGGGAGCTAATAGACCCTCAGGTTCCTGGGTAGAGCCCAGTCTCTCCCTTCTGCTCAAGCTTTGAGAGTGAATTGGCTCAGCCCTGCTGCATAAATGCTTACTGCACTGAACTTTAATAAAACCTTTGTTTAGACTCCAGGAACCATCGTCATTTATATCCCCATCGATTTTCTAAGCCTATTTTTATTATTCCTCTTCCCGGTGAGGGTTGTATATATTTGGGGACTGTGTTCCTTTCATAAATAAATAAATATGTTGGTAAATACTAAGAGTTAACATTCATTAAGTGACTGGTGTAGGGCCAGGGATGATGCTGGAGGACCTTGCCTACAATATTTCATTCCATCACGAGAACCCAATAAGGCTGGCACTCGAATGATCTCCATTTGACAGAAGAGGAGACCAACATGCAAAGAGATGATGAGCAGAGTAGATGCTATGGAAATACTCTGGTAGTTCTGAAAAAAACGTTAAACGTGTAGTTGCCGTATGACCCAGCAATTTCAGTCCTAAGTATCTACACAAAAGAAATGAAGACATACAGCTACACAAAAATGTGCCCGTGAGTGTTCACGGAAGCACAGTCACAACAGTCAAAAAGTAGGAAAAGTCCAAATATCCATCACCAGGCAAATGGGTAAACAAAATGTTATATATCCGCACAATGGGATATCATTCAAGCATAAAAATGAATGAGATACTGATGCAGGCTGCACCATGGATGAGCCTTGCAAACATGATGCTCAGTGAAAAAAGGCCACACATTGTATGAGTCCGTTGATATGAAACGTTGAACAGGAAAACCCATAGGGAGAGAAAGCAGTCGGTGGTTGCCAAGGGCTGGGGGATAGAAGGGAATGGGGAGATGGGATTCCTCTAGGGGTGATAAAAATGTTCTGGAATAGATAGTGGAGGAGGAAATGGCAACCCACTCCAGGATACTTGCCTGAAAAATCCCATGGATAGAGGAGCCTGGCAGCCTGGCCGCCTGCAGTCCAAAGGGTCACAAAGAGTCGGACACAGTGAGCAGCATAGCACAGATAGTGATCAAGCCTGTACGATTCTATGAATATACTAAAATCCACTGAACTGTGTACTTTAATATGGTGATTGTATGCTAAATGAATTATATCTCAATTTTTTAAGAGAGAGGCAGAGCCGGGATTTAACCTCAGGCTCTCTGATCCAAAGTCTTAATTACCACATTCAAAGCAGCTCATGTGGTTACAAACCCAAACTCCACTTCATGTCCCAAATGCCTTGCTTCCCTCAGTCTCCATTAATCAAGTTTCTGGACCTGATGCCAGGCCGGGCAAGGAAACGCTAACAGCCGACGGTTTGCACATGTCAACAGGCCTTCGTTTCTGCTGACCACCCAAGCCTGGGGCGGGCTCTTCCCAAGCCTGAGAGCCAGAGCAGCATAACAGACACGCCGCATTAAACAAGGCTTTATGGCATTCTCGGCAGTCAGCGAGGTAATCACAACTGCCCGAGTAAGGCCCACTCACCCTTCAATACCACCGCGCCAGTTCCAGAAAAAAGAGGCAAGATGGCTGGTGCTCATGCATGTTTACTTTGTTGATACAAAATCATTTGTTCTCCTGCAAGTCTCCCCCATTTCCATCCCACTCCTGTACAAAGAAGACTCCAAGGAGAAGGTGAGAAGGCTTAGCACAAAGGACATAGACACTAAAGCTGGAGAAATCTGAGGTCATATCCTGGCTCTGCCACTTATGACAAGTGGCCTCAAGGGGACACTTCATTTCTCTGAGCCACAGTTTACCCACTTGTTAAGTGGAGCTAATAACTTCCACCTCTTGCACGGTTATCCTGGGAACTAGGAGATGCTGAATTTGAATGTTGTGGTTTGCACTGGGGCTCAGCACATGGCAGCTGTCATTGTTAACTGTCTTAGATGAGTTGGGTCATTTCCACAGCATTTCCCCAGTGGTGACCATGGGACCTGAGAAATGTCTTAAAATTTCAGTGCATTGTAGGAGACTGGATACATGTATATGTATGGCTGAGTCCCTTTGCTGTCCACCTGAAACTA
Organism: Cephalophus harveyi; assembly: GCA_006410635.1. Classification (NCBI taxonomy): domain Eukaryota; kingdom Metazoa; phylum Chordata; class Mammalia; order Artiodactyla; family Bovidae; genus Cephalophus; species Cephalophus harveyi. The sequence goes on from SJYT01009330.1 coordinate 358,761, forward strand.
TCACAAAATTGCTTATCAGTTATACTCCAATATAAAATAAAGTAAAAAAAAAAAAAAAAAAAAACTAATGCAAAAAAGATTCAATGCACCTGGACATTTGTTAACGCAAGGACCCAACCCCAGTGTTTTGTGTTCAACAGGGAGACTGACGATGCTGCGTTTTTGATAACCAATTCAGGGTTTAAGACTTTCAAAAACACGATGTTCAGTCCTGGCTACACACTGGAATCACCTGGAACAGGTTAGGCTTTTTGTTTTGTTTTTCCTTTTTTTATAATGCTAGATCCTACCCCCAGAGATTCTGATTTCTTGGGGCCTTCATGTGGCCAGAACATTAGGATTATTTTTCAAGCTCCCAGTTAGTTGCAATGTACAGTCAGGGTTGAGAACCCCAGGTATGAGCCAGTGCTTTTCAATGTGGTCCAGAGACCCACAGCATCAGCATCACTAGGAACTCACTAAAAATGCAAATTCTTGGTCTGTCCTTCCCCAGCCTACGAGTCAGAAACTCTGGGGGTGGGACCAGCACACGGTGGTGGTTCAATAAGCCCTTTGGCAGATTCTGAAGCAGATTCAAGTGTAAGACCCTCCACTATGAGGCACGGTCTGCCCTGACATGCATGATGATAAGGATCACTGCGGGGAAGAGGGGGGTGGTGCTTATCATTCCTAGACTCCTCCCCACCCAGATTCTGATTCTCAAAGGCGGGACTGGGGCCTGGGAGTGTGCATTTTTACCAAGTACCCTTTACTCTCCTGTTCAAACTACCAATAACTCCCATTTAATTTTGAAGTAAATCCGAAATCCTCTCCTCAGCCCACTCCTTTCTGAGCCTCAGGCAAGTCAGGGCAACACTGGTTAAAAGAAATGTCGTATAGGGAACCAAAAATCCCACCCCTTACCTCCACCACCAGGCTCTCACCTCCTGGTTTTTACTATTCCGTTCCAGATGCTGTTTGAGGAACGACAGAACGTGGCATGCAGTTTCCTTGAAGAGCTTCTCTAACTAATTACATCCAAACTAATATTTCCTCTGTCACCTGTTTATTTAGACAGTAACCTAAATCAGAGAATATTGAAATATATATACATACCACAAATATATATTTATATACAACTCATGCATATACCCACTACACATGCATATGTATACAACATGTACGTTCATACCATACACGCATATCATTGTTGTTGTTCAGATGCTGAGTTGTGTCTGATTCTTTGTGACCCTATGGACTGCAGCATCCCAGGCTCCTCTGTCTTCCACTATCTCCCAGAGTTTGCTCAAAATCATGTCCTCTGAGTCAGTGATGCTATCTAACCATCTCATCCTCTGCCACCTCCTCTTTTTGCCTTAGATTTCCCAATATCAGTGTCTTTTCCAATGAGTCAGCTCTTCACATCAGGTGGCCAAAGTACTGGAGTTTCCGCTTCAGCATCAGTCCTTCCAATGAATATTCAGGACTGGTTTCCTTTAGGATGGATTGGTTGGATCTCCTTGCAGTCCAAGGGACTCTCAAGAGACTTCTCCAGCACCACAGTTCAAAAGCATCAATTCTTCAGGGCTCAGCTTTCTTTATGGTCCAACTCTCACACCCATACGTGGCTACTGGAAAAACCAAAGCTTTGACTAGACAGATCTTTGCTGGCAAAATAATGTCTCTGCTTTTTATTATGCTGTCTAAGTTGGTCATAGGGGCTTCCCTGGTGGCTTAGAGGTTAAAGCGTCTGCCTCCAATGCGGGAGACCCGGGTTCGATCCCTGGGTCGGGAAGATCCCCTGGAGAAGGAAATGGCAATCCACTCCAGTATTCTTGCCTGGAGAATCCCATGGACAGAGAAGCCTAGTAGGTTACAGTCCACGGGGTCGCAAAGAGTCGGACACGACTGAGNGTTAAAGCGTCTGCCTCCAATGCGGGAGACCCGGGTTCGATCCCTGGGTCGGGAAGATCCCCTGGAGAAGGAAATGGCAATCCACTCCAGTATTCCTGCCTGGAGAATCCCATGGACAGAGAAGCCTAGTGGGTTACAGTTCACGGGGTCGCAAAGAGTCGGACACGACTGAGTGACTTCACCTAAGTTGGTCATAACTTTTCTTCCAAGGGGCAAGCATCTTTTAACTTCATGGCTGCAGTCACCATCTGCAGTGATCTTGGAGCCCCCCAAAATAGAATCTGTCAATGTTTTCATTGTTTCCCCATGTATTTGCCATGAAGTGATGGGACCAGATGCCATGATCTTAGTTTCCTAAATGTTTTTTAAGCCAACTTTTTCACTTTCCTCTTTCACTTTCATCAAGAGGCTCTTCAGTTCTTCTTCTCTTTCTGCCATAAAGGTGGTGTATACATTGTACAGGAGGCCGTGATCAAGACCATCCCCAAGAAAAAAGCACCAAAGTTCAAAAGCATCAATTCTTCAGTGCTCAGCCTCCTTTATGGTCCACTTGTCATATCCATACATGACTTATGGACATTTGTTAGCAAAGTGATATCTCTGTTTTCTGATATGTTATTTAACTTTGTCATAGGTTTCATCCCAAAGAGCAAGCATCTTCTAATTTCATGCCTGCAGTAACCATCCACGGTGATTTTGGAGCCCAAGAAAAAAATCTGTCATTACTAACACTTCTTCCCCTTCTATTTGCCGTGAGGTGATGAGACCAAATGCCATGATCTTAGTCTTTTTAATGTTGAGTTTCAAGACAGCTCTTTCACTTTCCTCTTTCACCTTCATCAAGAGACTCTTTAGTTCCTCTTCACTTTCTACCCTTAGGGGGGTATCATCTGCATATCTAAGGTCGTTGATATACCTAGGGATCCACCTCCTAGAGTACTGCAAGCAAAAACAAAAATAAACAATTGGGACCTAATTAAGATTAAAAGCTTTTGCACAGCAAAGGAAACCATAAACAAAAAAAAAGACAACCTACAGAATGGGAGGAAATATTTGCAGATGATGCAACCAACAAGGGCTTAATTTACAAAGTATACAAACAGGTAATACAACTCAATAACAAAAAACAAACAACCTAATCACAAAAATGGACAGAAGATCTAAATAGACATTTCCCCAAAGAAGACATACAGATTGCCAAAAATCACATTAGAAGATGCTCAACATCACTAATTATTAGAGAAATCCAAATCAAAACTGCAATGAGGTATCACTTCACACCAATTAGAACGGCCATCTTCATAAAGTCTACAAACAATGAATTCTGAAGAGGATGTGCCCTTCTGCACTGTTGGTGGGAATGTAAACTGGTACAGCCACGGTAGAGAACGGTATGGAGATTCCTTAAAACACTAAAAATCAGGACTGGGGAACCTTCAAGATGGTGGAGGAACAGGATGGGGAGACCACCTCCTACCCCACAAATGTATCAAAATATCACCTGCACGTGGAACAATTCCCACAGAACATCTTCTGAACACTGGCAGAGGATCCCAGAATTCCAGGAAGGCAAACCAAACTCCCCAAACTGAGGGAGGGCAAAAGACAAAGACAAAAAAGGGAGACAAAGGAGTTTGGGACTGGGACCTGTGCCTGGGGAGGGAGTGGTGAAGCAGGAAGTCTTCTCACACTAGGAAACCCCCTCACAGGCAGGGTCGGGGGAACTTCAGAATCTCAGAGGTGAGTGCAGCGAGACACGTGCTCCAAAGGCAAAACAGTGAAAATTCACCACAGAGATCACACGGAATGGCATTTCCCAGCCAAGAATCAGTTCACATGCTCACGTCCGTCCACAGCAAGCCGGGGCTGGTGAAGGCTCAGGCTTTGGGGGTCAGTCCTCAGGGAAAGGACCAAGGTCGACAGCCATGAAAATGCTCTGAGGTGGCTAATGTGACGCTGCAGAGACAGGCCAGGAAAAACCCTGGGATCATTCGTGAAGGAAGACTCTAGCTCAGTGCTCTAACCCCACTCCCTCACGGAACAAAGAATCGTGCTCTAGCGAATGCTAAAGGGGGAGCGAGTCGACTATGGTCTCAAGCCCCAGAGACAGAGAAGCAGGTGCAAGTACCAGAGGCCACTCCGGTCCCGACTCCAGAGGTTGCAGCTACCACCAAGCTGTGAACCGCCGTAGCTTGCTACCCATGTCTTCTGGGAGCCTGAGTGGCTCTGCCAAGGGTCCCAGGCTAATTGTGGGAATGTAAGCCCTTGGCTCTGCCAAGGGTCCCACAACCCAGGACAAACTCCCTGGGGCAATGTGTGGCCTGCCTCAGATGGTGGCAGCCTCCCCCAGGGACCAGGCACGGTGGGCACTCCCCACACACCCTAGCAGTGTCCGCTGAGCGCAATGGTGCAAGTGAGCCCTAAGAAGTGGCTTTTTTCACCCCCTCGTGTCTGGGTAGAGAACAAACACTGGAGAGAGACTTAAAAGCAGAATGCCAGGGGCTGTGTACTCTAAGGAAAGAAGACGAAACTACCCCAGAAGTGACGGGTGCAATGGCTTACACGCCCACAATTAGCCTGAGACTATGCACTTTAGGGGTAATTATAGACTTTGAGAGCAAGTACAGTCTGGAGCAAGGGAAGATCTGAGTCTGAGCTGACCCCACACTGCCACAACAGATCCAGAGACCTTTCTAGATACACTGGAGGACTTTCTGTCAATCAATTGGAGCAGAAAAATGGAAGAACTACAGACATTCCTCTCACTACCACTCTATATATACTCTCTCTTTTCCCCCTTTTTTCCCTTATATTGTATAACATGGTTATTTATTGTTCCTTTAATTTTTTAATTTTTTATAACCTACTTTTTCCTTTTCTAAAAAAATCCTATTTTAAATGAATTCTATGTTCTTTATTTTTGCTTTTGATTTTATATTTTTGAGGGTCTAATTTTCCCCCATGTTTTTAATTTTGTTTTTTGATGCTTTGTTTTTAATTTTGTATTTTTGAGAGTCTAATTTTTAGTATTGGTTTTCACTTAGGGGTTTGATTATTGGTTTGATTGCTCTCTTCTCTTTTGACCGCTCTTCTTGACCTTTTTATTCTGTTTTCTCCTTCTTCCTTCTTTTCCCTATGTAAGTGTGTGAATCTCTTTGGATGATCTTGGCTGTTGACAGCTGTTTCACCATTAGTCTCGGGGTTTTGTTTTCTGTGCTGTGTGGCCTCTAAAGTCTTGGTGCTACTGTAAGAGGTCAGGCCTGAACTCCAGATGCAGGAGACTCAACTCCAGGACTCTGTACCACCAGAGAACTCCCAACCACACAGAACATTAGTATGACAGAGCCCTCCCAAAAGCCTCCATTTCAACACTAAGACCAAGCCCCACCTAAAAGCCAGTAAGCTTCAGTGTTGGATACCCCACACCAATCCCTCAGCAAAACAGGAGCACAACTCTGCACATCAGCATACAGGCTGGCCAAAGCCATACTAAACCCATAGATACCCCAAAACACACCCCTGGACACGGCACTGCCTTCGAGAGAGGCCAGACCCAAGCATCCAGCAGAATACAAGCGCGAGTCCTTCCCACCCCTACAACCAGGAGACTCTCACAAGCCACTGGCCCAACCCCAGCAACACGGGGCAGACTCCACAATTAAGAGGAACTACGACCTTCCACCCTGCAGAAAGGACCCCAATCACAGTAAATTAAACAAAATGAAAAGACATAGAAATATACAGCACATGGTATATATGGTAAAAAAAAAAAAAAAAAACAGAAGACCAAACAAATGAAAAGAAATAGGCAGTCTAACTGAAAAAGAATTCAGAGTAATGATAATAAAGATGATCCAAAAATCTTGAAAATAAAATGGATGCACAGATAAATAGACCAGAGGCATGGATAGAGAAGATATGAGAAATGTTTAACAAGGACCTAGAAGAATTAAAGAATAAACAATCAACAATGAACAATGCAATAACTGAGATTAAAAATACACTGGAGAGAACCAATAGTAGAGAAACTGAAGCAGAAGAGGGATAAGTGAGCTGGGAGACAGAATGGTGGAAACAACTGAAGCAGAACACAATAAAGAAAAAAGAACAAAAAGCAATGAGGACAATCTCAGAGACCTCTGGGACAGTATTAAGTGCCCCAGTGTTCAATTCATAGGGGTCCCAGAAGAAGAGACAAAAGAAAAGGGCAGGAGAAAATATTTTAGGTGATTATAGTTGAAAACTTCCCTAAAACAGGAAAGGAAATAGGCACCCAAGTCCAGGAAGCCCAGAGAGTCCCATACAAGGATAAATTCAAGGAAAAACTTGCCAAGATACGTATTAATCAAGCTAACAAAAATTAAATACAAAGAGCAAATATCACAAGTAGCAAGGGAAAAGCAACAAATAACATACAAAGTGGTTCCCATAAGGCTAACAGCTGATCTTTCAACAGAAACTCTACAGGCCAGAAGAGAATGGCAAGATATACTTAAGGTGATAAAAGGGAAAATCTACAACCAAGATTACTCTATCCACCAAGGATCTCATTCCAATTCAAAAGCTTTACAGAAAAGCAAAAATTAAGAGATTTCAGCACCACCAAACTAGCTCTTCAACAAATGCTAAAGGAACTTCTCTAGACAGGAAACATAAAAAGAAAAGGCCTACAAAAACAAGCCTGAAGCTGTAAAGTAAATGATAACAAGATCATAAATATCAGTAATTACCTTAAATGTAAACGGCCCAAATGCTCCAACCAAAAGACAGAGATTGGCCAAATGGATGCAAAAACAAGACCCATCTCAGATCTAGGAATACATACAGACTAAAAGTGAGGGGCTGGAAAAAGACATTCCATGCAAACAAAAATCAAAAGAAAGCAGGAGTAGCAATACTCATATCAGATAAAATAGACTTTAAAATAAAGATCATTAAAAGAGACAAAGAAGGATACTACACAATGATCAAGAAATCAATCCAAGAAGAAGATATAACCATTATAAATATATATGCACCCAACATAGGAGCATGTCAATACATAAGGCAAATGCTAACGACTGTTAAAGGGGAAATCGATGGTAACGCAGTAGTAGTGGGGAACTTTAATACCCCACTCACATCAATGGGCAGATCATTTAAACAGAAAATTAATAAGGAAACACAAGCTTTAAACAATACATTGGACCAGTTGGACCTAATTGATATCTACAGGGCATTTTATCCAAAAACATTAGATTTTACTTTTTTCTCAAGTGCACATGAAGCATTCTCCAGAAAAGATCACATCTTGGGCCATAAATTCAGTTCAGTTCAGTTGCTCAGTTGTGTCTGACTCTTTGCAACCCATGAACCACAGCACGCCAGGCCTCCCTGTCCATCACCAACTCCCGGAGTCCACCCAAATCCATGTCCACTGAGTCGGTGATGCTATCCAAACATCTCATCCTCTGTCATCCCCTTTTCCTCCCGCCTTCAATCTTTCCCAGCATCAGGGTCTTTTCAAATGAGTCAGCCCCTTGCATCAGGTGGCCAAAGTATTGGAGTTTTAGCTTCAGCATCAGTCCTTCCAGTGAACACCCAGGACTGATCCCCTTTAGGATGGACGGGTTGGATCTCCTTGCAGTCCAAGGGACTCTCAAGAGTCTTCTCCAACACCACAGTTCAAAAGCATCAATTTTTCGGTGCTCAGCTTTCTTTATAGTCCAACTCTCACATCATACATGACTACTGGAAAAACCATAGCCTTGACTAGATGGACCTTTGTTGACAAATTAAAAATAAAATAAAATAAAATTTGAAAAATAAAATCAGAACTTTCCTGGTGGTCCAGTAGTTAAGAATCTGCCTTCCACTGCAGGAGATATGGGTTCCATCCCTGGTCAGGAAACTAAGGTCCCACATGCTGTGGTACAACTAAGCCCATGAGCCACAACCACAGAGCCCATGAGCTCTACAGCCCATTCGCTACAACTAGAGAGAAGCCTGTGCCACAGAGAAGAGCCTACATGCCACAACCAAGACTCAATGCATCCAAATAAATAATTTTTTTAATTATTAAAAAAAAGCTAAAAATTGAGTTGCCATTATGATCCAACAACCTCACTCCTGGGCATATGATACATGCACCCCAATGTTCATTGCAGCACTATTTACAATAACCAAGACATGGAAACAACCTAAATGTCCACTGACAGAGGAATGGGTTAAAAAGATGTGATATATAAGTACAGCGGAATACTACTCAGCCATGAAAAATGAAATAATACCATTTGCAATAACATGGATGCACCTAGAGTTTATCATACTAGGTTAAGCAAGCCAGACAGAGAAAGACAAATATCATATCCCATCACTTATATGTGGAATCTTAAAAAAAAATGATACAAATGTATCTATTTATAAAACAGAAAGCAATTATGATTACAGACATAGAAAGCAAATTATGATTATAGAAGGGGAAAAGGTGGGAAAAGTGATAAATTAAGAGTTTGGGGTTAACATATACACTCTAATATATAAAATAGATAGTCAGTAAGAACTTACTATAAAGCACAAGGAAGTCTCCTCAATATTCTGTAATAGCCTAATTGGAGAAGAACCTGAAAAAGAATAGATATATGTATATGTATAACTGAATCACTTTGCTATACACCTGAAACTAACACAGCATTGTAAATCAACTATATTTCAACATATAATAAAAATTTAAATAAATAATAAAATAAAAATATATACATACAACATATATACATTTATATACCACACATTCATATGCATGCCACATATACAGGTGCATACCACATACATTTATACATATCATATGCACATATACATACTGCATACATATATATATACACCACATATACATACCAAAAATGCATATATAATACATGTGTACACATGCCATATATACAGATACATGGCACACATGCATGTATATACCATGTACACCTACACATTTACCCACTCATAACACTTCCTGAACACCTCCTGCCCTGCACACAGGCACACCTCTCTTCCCCGCTGCTGCTCCTACTCAGTTGTTAACAGCTTTGTTCTTTCTGAGCCACCCGGGACCCCAGGAAATTTGCTGAGACTCTGCAGCCCATAGTCAGTGGAGGATAGACACCAGTGGGCTCCTCCCAACAGCCATCACTTCTTCCTTGCCAACAGCTCCCCCGTCTTGTGCAGGATGGAATGGCCAAGCTCTCAGGGAAGGTGGCTCAACTCCAGGAGAAACTTCCAAGCTAAGGGGCCACAGCCTTTCAGACCCAATAGTTCCTTGATTATAATAAAAAAGTCTGTTGTCCCTATACTACTCCCCTGAAGGGAAATTCAAGGATACCCACACACATAATTTTTTCATTAAATCAGAACAATAAGCTAGTTGCAATACAAAGAAAAAAATTAAAGAATATCTATAATAAAAAATAATAGGCATTTTGATATATTGATACCCAGACACCACCACTTGGAAGTCATCAGAATGAAGCATGTGCTTACAGCAAGACTCAAGAGCACCATAAAGGGAAACGACCAAAAGCATCACAAGCATGGACAGGCATGGGCCTGTGGGGAGTCCCTCAAACACCACTGACCCGGTTGCCACCAGTAATGTGAGCTCCTGAAGAAGACAGGGAGCAATTCCTGTTAACATTCTCAATAAAACAAAGACCAGGCTATCTCCATGACAGTCTGTAGCTGCGTCCCTGGAAAAGTTGGTCAACGTTAAAACCCTCGAAGCATGTCGTGTTTACACGCAAAGTAGAGTTAGGTTCTAGTTTCAGATTATTATAATGAATGTCTAGTAGGAACATTCTTCACTAGGGAGGGCTGTCCCAAGCATTGCAGGACACATAACATCTCTGGCCCCCATGCTCTAAATGCCCTTGACAGCCTCAGGTCATTGGGACAACATCAGTGTTTCCATACATTTTTCAAAAACATTCTGTGGGATCATTACTATTCCTGCAGGTTCCAACAAGAAAATACCTTGATCTTTGTGTTTTGAATGCTATTGTGTGAGGACATGATGCTTAGAGCTTTGGCAGCCATCTTGGGGCCATGAGGTAAAGACTGAGCCGTGATAGAGATAACACTCTAGAGCCTAACAATCAATGAGTCACTTCCCCATTCATTTAACTGTCTACTTCCAGACTTCGCATGATACAAATCACTTAAATGCCTCTATTGTTTAAGCTCTATTATTTGAATCTTCTCTTTCTTGCAGTGGAACACAACTTTACTGTAGAGGTAGACCCCCACAGGCCAGCATGAGTCAAAAAGAAAAATACAAAAGATCCAGGCCATAAAATGATATGATGCCCCAGATTTTAAATACCCCCAGCAAAAACAAGCAAAATGACTTCCAGTTATAAGATGAATAAGTTTTGAGGCTGTAATATATAGCATTGTGACTATATGATCCTGTACTGTACATTTGAAAGTTGCTAAATTGCTAAGAAAGTAGATTTTTAAAGTTCTCCTCCCCCACAAAAAAAAAAAACCTGTAACTATGTGAAGTGATGAATGTGTCAACTAACCTTATTGTGGCAATAACTTTTCAATATTAACATATATCAAATCATTACATTACACTTGACACTTATACAATGTCATATGTCAATAATATAACAATAAGGTTGAGGGGGAAATTGTGCTACAGGAGGAATAGGGTGGAGTCGACAAGATTTTCTTTTAAGATAAATCTTGAGAATTTCCTCTTGAGGAAAAAAAAAATTGAATTTCGGCTGTGGGGACAGATGAAACAAGACGGCAAATGTTGAGAGCCATTGAAGCTGGGCAATGAATTTACTACACACAATATTTGTATACCATTGTAAAAATTATGTAGAAAGGTGAAAATAAGTAAAATTTTAAAAGGGTAATTGTTTTTTAAAAGTTGATTCACTTCTCTCCCGGAGCTAGGCTGCAATTCTTATTGGGTTTTTTTTTTTTTTTTTAGAAATATTGGAAACTATCCTGAAGGGTTGGAACCTGCATCACAAAGTAGGTTCCTGTAGATTTTATCATCCCAAGAGTACAGATGAGGGTAATGGAATATTAGAGAAGCTAAGAGACGTTACAGCCCCATGGCTGAGCCCAGTGATCTGACAGCTAAAACTTCAGGCTCTGCAATTTATCAAGTGTGTGACCTCAGGCAAGTTACTAACCTCTCTAAGCCTCAGTCACCACTTCTATAAATGAGTTTAATAACACTGCCCTCCTCTTGCATGACTGATGTTCAGTTGCTAAGTCATGTCTGACTCTTTCTGACCCCAGGGACTGCCATACACCAGGCTTCCTTGTCCTTCACTATCTCCCGCAGTTTACTCAAACTCATGGCCATTGAGTCGATGATGCCATCCAACCATCTCATCCTCTGTTGCCCACTTCTCCTTCTGCCCCTAATCTTTCCCTGCATCAGGGGCTTTTCCAATGAGCTGGCTCTTCACATCAGGTGGCCAAATTATTGTAGCTTCAGCTTCAGCATCAGTCCTTCCAATGAATAATCAAGGTTGATTTCCTTTAGGACTGACTAGCTTGATCTCCTTGCTGTCCAAGGGACTCTGAAGAGTCTTCTCCAGCACCACAGTTCAAATGCATCAATTCTTTAATGCTCGCCTTCTTTATGGTCCAACTCTCACATCCATACATGACCACTGGAAAAACCATAGCTTTGACTAGACAGACCTCTGTCACCTAAGTGATGTCTCTGCCTTTTAATATGTTGTCTGGGTTTGCCATAGCTTTTCTCCAAAGAAGCAAGCATCTTTTAATTTCATGGCTGCAGTCACCGTCCACAGTTATTTGAGTCCAAGAAAATTAAATCTGCCATTATTTCCATTTTTTCCCCATCTATTTGCCATGAAGTGATGGGACTGGATTCCATGATCTTAGCTTTTTGAATGTTGAGTTTTAAGCCAGCTTTTTCCTCTCCATTTTCACCTTCATCAGCAGGCTCTTTAGTAGTCCTTCTTCACTTTCTGCCAATAGTGTGGTGTCATCTGCATATCTGAGGTTATTATTTCTTCTGGCAATCCTGATTCCAGCTTGTGATTCATCCAGCCCTGCATTTTGCATGACGTACTCTGCATAGAAGTTAAATAAGCAGGATGACAATATACAGCCTTCATGTACTTCTTTCCCAATGTTGAACCAATCCATTGTTCCACGTTCAGTACTAACTTGTTTCTTGACCTGCATACAGATTTCTCAGAAGGCAGGTAAGATGGTCTGGTATTCCTTTCTCTTTAAGAATTTTCTAGTTTGCTGTGATCCACATAGTGGCTTATAGCCATTCACAATGGCTTTATTGTAGTCAATGAACCAGATGTTTTTCTGGAATTCTCTTGCTTTTTCTATGATCCAACGATTGTTGGCAAGCTGATCTCTGCCTTTTCTAAATCTAGCTTGTACATCTGGAAGCTCTTGATTCATGTATTGTTGAAGACCAGCATGAAGGATTTTGAGCATTACCTTGCTAGCATGTGAAATGAGTGCAATTGTATGGTAGTTTGAAAGTTCTTTGGCATTGTCCTTCTTTGGGATTGGAAAGAAAAGTGATCTTTTCCAGTTCTGTGGCCACTGCTGAGTTTTCCAGTTTGCTGGCGTATGGATTGCAGCACTTTAACAACATGATTATACATGATTGTAAGAAACAAATAAAGTTGCATGTGTGCTTAACAAACAGTAGATACTGTGGCTATTTTATCTTTACTTTAAGTCTAAAACCTGGACTCTCAGCTTCCCCTTGCCACCCAGCAAAATGACTAGGTGTTCTCAAGCTTTTATCCTGACTACATTTCTGAGCATCCTCACCTCCATTCTGCTCTAAGCTGCCCTCCCCTCCCCAACAGACCCCAGGATTAATACAGAGTGAACATTTATAATGTCAAAGACTGGGCTGGGCTCTTTACCTGGATTATCTCATTTAATCCATGATATTATTAGATCCATTTTACAGAGGAGGGAACTGAGGCTCAGAGAAGTTAAGGCTATACACCAGATGGGCTTTGAAACCAGGTGTACCTGATTTCCCAAAGTTGGAGTCCTTTTAAAAGTTCTCCTACCATAGGTATTGAAAGTTCAGAATAAAGATCTCATCCCAAAGACTAGACCACATTTGGTCTCTGCACTCAGGTATCACCCAATTTTTTATTCCATTCTGCAAATAAGAAAGCTGAGTCCTCTAGTCTATCCCAGCAGCAGAGACAGATCTCCTTTCTGATGCACATCCCATGAGCTGAGTGGAAGCTCACATCTCTGGACTCTCCATCCAATGTTCATTGCACTCCTCTCCCCACTCAGCCTTGAAACCCCCCAGCACTGAGCCAAGGCTGAGCCCCAGGCCTGGGGAAGCAAGCAGAGTGACACGCTGGAGAACTGGTCCAGGGATCAGAAGATGCAGCTCTGGCACCAATCAGCTGTGTGATCTTGGGTCACTAACTTGCCCTCTCTAAGCCCCAAATTCCTCATCTCCCCCTGCATCTGCGGTCATCTCAACAGTCCCCTGGGAGAGTCCCACTCTCCTCTCATACCCTGACCCTCCATACCTCACCCTCACCTTCAGAGGTGTAGACACAGGAGCCATAAGACACAAAGAAGCCTGCTCACTGGCGCCCGAAGTTGCCGTCCTTTCAAGGACAAAGAGAAACAGATCACAGATCGACGTTAACCGCTTAGTCTACAACCTCCCCCGAGCTGCGGGAAGCTCTGCCACCCTGTGGCCACTGGGCTCCATTGCAAGCCACTTTCAGGGATTTGCAAGTGGTCCGCCAGACACTCAAGGGCTGCATTTCAAATGGTGGAGAGGAAAGCACCTTTGACCCTTAGGGGTGGCAAAATTCAACCTGGCGCAGAGGAGAGAGAAGGCAACATGGCCTGCTGGGAAGTGCAAAGGCTGTTTCCCTGGAATGCTCTTCACCATATAAAGACAGGCTTCTCCCTCCTCCAAGCCTCGGCTCGCCGTGTCTCTCGATGCCCTATTTAGAATAGCGACATCAGCACACCCCAAGGCCCTGTGCTCTGCATTTCACGTTAGCACTCACTCCAACTAAGGGGCTACATGCCTTAGTGCCTTAGACCACAGGTCTTGCTAATTGTCTCTCCCTAGATAGAAAGTGTGTTCTAACAGGACAGGAAGTTTTTCAGTCTTGCTGGTGACTGTTGCCAGCACCTAGGACAGTGCCTGGTCCCTATAACACTTATTTTTTAATTGAATGAATGGGTTCAGTGGCTAAGAAAAGCTGCTAAGGCTCTCTGAACCTCAGTTTCCTCGACTGTAAAATAAGAACAAAACAATCCCTTCTTTATTTGCATCACAGGATTGCAGTGAAGATCAAATGAGTTCCTCCTCCATAGAGTCTATAGTGAGTTGGCTTAAAATTCAGCATTCAAAAAACGAAGATCATGGCATCCAGGCCCATCACTTCATGGCAAATAGATGGGGAAATAATGGAAACAGTGACAGATTTTATTTTCTTGGGCTCCAAAATCACTGCAGATGGTGACTGCAGCCATGAAATTAGAAGACGCTTGCTCCTTGGAAGAAAAATTATGACCAACCTAGACAGCATATTAAAAAGCAGAGACATTACAAAGGTCCATCTAGTCAAAGCTACGGTTTTTCCAGTAGTCATATATGGATGTGAGAGTGGACCATAAAGAAGGCTGAATGCCGAAGAACTGATGCTTTTGAACTGTGGTGTTGGAGAAGACTCTTGAGAGTCCCCTGGACTGCAAGGAGATCAAAACAGTCAATCCTAAAGGAAGTCAACCCTGATTATTCATTGGAAGGACTGATGCTGAAGTTGAATCTGCTGTACTTTGGCCACCTGATGCGAAGAACAGACTCATTGGAAAAGACCCTAACTCTGGGAAAGACTGAAGGCAGGAGGAGAAGGGGATGACAGAGGATGAGATGGTTGGATGGCATCACTGAGTCAATGGACATGAGCTTGAGCAAGCTCCAGGAGTTGGTGATGGACAGAGGGAAGCCAGGCATGCTACAGTCCATGGGGTTGCAAAGAGTTGGACACAGCTGAGCAACTGAACTAGTGAGTTGAACGTATCCCTCAAGTGTTCATGTCCACTCAGAACCTCAGAATATGATCTTACTTGGAAATTTGTAGATGTGATTATTTATCAGGGGCTCAGCCTGGGTTAGAATGAGCCCTAAATCCAATGGCACGCAGGGAAGAAGGCTGTGTGAAGGCAGAAGGAGAGAGGGCAGTGCTGCTGCCTCCAGACAAGGACCGCCTGGCCCCGCCAAGAGCAGGAAGAGGCAAGAGCAGCCCCGCCTTCAGCAGGAGCGTGGCTCCACCAGCACCTTGATTTTGGACTGCTCACCTCCAGAACTGTGAGAGAATAAAGGCCTGCCATGTTAAGCCACCTATTTTGTGGCACTAAGCAGCTTCCTATTTAACACACTGGAAGGCTTGAAGCAGATGTTTGTGGTTGAATTACAAGCATACTGTGTTCACCACAGTCCAGCCCACATGGACTCTTTATATGTATTTTTCTCTGAAATGTTTTCTTTTAAATATAAATCCCTTTGCATTAGTTATTTATCCATGCTGAATACAAATGTGTACATAGCCAGTGAGCTTGAGTATCAGGCGGGGCTCCACACTCTTAGCCAAGGTGCTTGAGCAGCTCTCGCTGCAAGTGGTCTCCAAAGAGGAGGCTCCAGGGGTGCTCCTGAGGTGGGGGCTCCCCGTTGGTTATAGCTCACTCTGCACCCACCTCTCCTTCTCCTGCTTCTCTTGGGTTTGGTGGACGATTCTGACCTGTCGTGGAGCATCAGGGGTACACTGGTGAGAAAGCCAGGCCTGCTGGTGAAGTAACATTTTCTACCAGCGCCAGGGTTCTCTAAGGAATGAGTGTGTCAGTTTCCTACTGCTGCTGTGACACGTTATCAGAAATTTATGACTTGAAACCACACTTAGGCTTCCCTGGTGGCCCAGTGGTAAAGAGTCCACCTGCCAGTGCAGGAGATACAGGTTTGATCCTTGGTCTGGGAAGATTCTATATGTCACAAAGCAGCTGAAGCCTGTGCGCTGCACAGAGCAACTAAAGCCTGTGCTCTGGAGCCCAGGAGCCACAAACTCACAACTACTGAGCCCACGTGTGGCAGCTACTGAAGCCCACATGCCCTAGAGCCTGTGTGCCACAATAGGAGAAGTCCCTGCAATGGGAAGCCTTCACACCACAACTAGAGAGTAGCCCCCACCACCAGAGAAAAGCCCGCACAGCAACAGAGATCCAGCATAGCCAAAAATAATGAGCATGAAATAAATAAATAAGTAAACAAATGAAACCATTAAAACACAGTCTGAAGAAAATGCATAAAACCACACTTATTTATCAGCTCACAGTTCTGGAGATCAGGAGTCTTAAACGGGTTTCAATGGGCTAAAAGTCAACGTGTTAGTAGAGCTGGTTCTTTGTGGAGCTTCTAGGGGACAATCTGTTGCCTTGACTTTTCCAGCTTCTAGAGGCTGCCCACATTCCTTGGCTTGTGGCCCCATCCAGGGAGCAGCCTGCACACTCCAACCTCTGCTCCCATTGTTACATCTCCTTCTCTGACCCTGGCCGTCCTGTCTCCCTCTTTCCTTTATAAGGACCCTTGTGAGTCCATGGTGTCCACCTAGATAATGCTGGGGCATTATCTCCCATATCAAGATCCTCAACTAAATTATGTCTGCAAAGTCCCTTTGCCACGTAAGGTAACATTCTAGAGATTAGTACATTGGCATCCTTGGAGATGGGGCACATTATTTTGCTGACCTCAGTAGTGCAAGGACAAAGAGAGTCAAGACCAGCACGCAGTCGGGGTCAGACAGAAGCCCTCTGACATTTCCCATGGCCCCTCAGAGCATTCTCTCTGGCCCAGCAGCCAGAAGGAGTGCCTCAAGTCACAGAACAGATTATGCCTCTGCCTCATTGTCAACCTCCCAGGTCTTCTCACCACTCAGAATAAAATCCAAACTTCTGAAGACAAGGTCCTATAGATCTGGCATTGGCCACGTCACTCGACATGGCCCCAGCGCTCTGCAGCATGCTAACTGTGCTCCAACCATTCTTTCCTTCTTTCTGTTTCTCAAACACAGAAGGCCATTCCCACCTCAGGCCCTTTGCACCTGCTGTTTCCACTGTATGAACTGCTCTTCCCTCCCACCTTCCCCCAGTGGCTCCTTGTGTGGCAGGTCTCCACTCACAGAGGCGCTCTCTGACCGCCGTATCCAAAGGAGCCCCCATCGTGCCCATTATTTTCCATCACGTGATTTTATTGTTTTTTCTTCACAGCACTGATCACTATCTGAAGTCATCCCAACTATTTTATTTACTTGTTTACCTTCTATCTGTACGAAAGGTAAGCTCCGGGAGATTGGGAGCCTCCCCGGCCTTCTTTGCTGCAGCACCCCCAAGCTGACCACTCTGTTTGGCAAGTAAGAGGTGCCTGTCAATCGCCTGCTGTATCAACAAGTCTCAAAGGTAAATATACTTACAAGTATTATTAGTACTCATATCTTACTGAGGAGAAAACTGCGGTACATAGAAGTTCTGTAACTTGTCCAAGGTTGCAGAGCTATCCGGAACAAAGTACTATAACCTGGGTTTAAATTCTGTAAGTGCTGCAAGCTACAAGTCCAAGATCACAGTGTCAGCAGGCGTGGTTCCTCCTGAGAGCTGTGAGAAAGCAGGCGTCCCGGACCTCTCTCCTCAGCTTGTGGATGCCGCATCTCCCTCTGTCTTCACTTCTTCCCTCTTGTGTGTCCATGTCCAAATTTCCCCCTTTTATTAGGACACCTGTCAGATTGGATTAGGGCCCCTGATGACCTCACTTCAACCTGATTACCTCTGTAAAGACCCTGTCTTCGAATGGGCCACATTCTGCAGTCTTGGGTGTTAGGACTTCAGCATATGAGTTTAGGAGTGTGGGAGGATGTCATCCCAGAAGATCTAGCATGTTGCAAAGGCGGGATTCAAACCCAGGGCTGTGGGACACGACAGCACGGCAAGAAAGATGAAAGTGACATGGCCCCACTGCTATGCCCTTGTGCAGATCCTTCCACACTCCAGCCTCATGGTAAGAAGCAGGGAAACTGCTCGACTGGGGAGAAAACCCATATGAACAGAGCCCGGGAGCTCCAGAGGCCACCTCGGACCCTCCAGCCCAGAGCACAGACAAGCCCTGTCCTGTGACACAGCTGTGAGCAAACCAATGGCTGTGTTTTAAGCCATTGTGTTTTGTAGTAGTTTATTATGCAATTCTGACAGCTCAGACCCCAAGCAAATTCAGCTGCAAACAGGCTGACTCTTGTGTTTATGATGCTGTTTACAAAGCTGCTGGATAAGTAATAGACTTACCTTGGTCCTTGAAAGAACAGGACCAAAAATGAATGAATAATTGAATGAGTTAACAAACAAATACATATGCACACACATTGTAAATAACATCACTAATCCTCAGAAGACAAAGTTCTCACACACCTTTAATAATGTGTCCCATGAGATGTGTCAGATTCCAGGGATCCAAGGGCCACAGGGGCCCCTGGGAGGTGCGGGGCTGTCAGTTCCGAAAGCTGTCCGTGTCCTCGGACTTTATAACAAAGCCCAAAGCACGGGGCCCGCAGAGACACTGCCGGAATCAAAACATGTCTGGCCCGAGACAAATGTAACAGGATGAAGAGACATCTCCCCCTAGTGGGAGTCTCAGGAAATGCCATCGGGAGGAAGGAGAAAAGGGAGCCTCGTCCAGATTGTTCTGAGTGAGAACTCGCGAGTGAAGCTGGAAAACAGTCATGATCAAGTTGCAAACTCAAGTGCCCCCGGGGCAGGTGAGGCGGTGGATCCTGGGAGCCGGCTGGGTGAAACCTGGGGCGCAGGGCAGCTTTCCCACTCAGCTCCAGCTTTGGGCTCTGCAGGAGGATGGCAGGGCCTTGATCTCAGAGAGAACATCTCCACTGCTGCTGCTGCTGCTAAGTCGCTTCAGTCGTGTCCGACTCTTAGCGACCCCATGGACTGCAGCCCACCAGGCTCCCCCGTCCATGGGATTTTCCAGGCAAGAGTACTGGAGTGGGGTGCCATTGCCTTCTCCGACATCTCCACTAGGGGACAGCAAAGGTCCCATTAAATTTCAAGCTACAGCTGCCATCTGGTCCCTTTGAGCTCCTAGTGGTGAGAGTCGAGCAGGCAAAGAAAGGAGCCGCCATTTGGACAGGAGAAACCTACTCGGATTAGTGGGAGGGGCAGTGTGCCTTCCCACCAAGGGGTCGGGGGCAAGTATGTTTAGCGTCCCCGTGACTACAGCTGGGCACCTCGTGCCAGCCTCTGATAGTGTCTTAGTTAGTTCAGCTGCAGTAACAAAGTACTACAGACTGGCTTTTCACCAACAGAAATTTTTTTTCTCACAGTTCTGGAGCCTGGAAATGCAAGATCCGGTTGAGAGCAGGGTCATAGTCTAGTAAGGGCCTCTCTGGATTGCAGTTTTCAACTCCTCATTGTATCCTCACATGACAGAAAGAGGGGGTCTCTGGGGATGTTTTATAAGGGCACTAATTCCATCCCTGAGGACTCCGTCCTCATGACTTCATCACCTCCTAATATCATCACATTGGGAGATAGGATGTCAGCATATGAATCTAGGGGGGCACAAATACTCAGTCCACGGCACATGGGAAATGGCCGAGTACAGTAGCCGCAGCCAAGATAGGGAGCGGAGACCTCGAAAATGAAGATCTGGGTCAGCCCCGAAGTAAAGCCTTGAGACCAGCAAGGAACACCGCCCAGACAAGGAGATGGAGAGTGGATAAGAGAGAACAGAGACACTGAACGCCTGCTAGAAGCTCCAGACTTCCTGCTGGAAGTCTCCCTCCCAGCCTCTTCCCTTCAGGAAGCAGGTAGGCAGATCCCCCAGAGTCTGCAGTCAGCCAGCTGACATGGGGTGCAGAGGCCCAGTCCTGGCCCCAGCATGAGACAGCTCTGCTCCGGTGAGGTGGGCTGGGGCCCCTGGTAAAGCACAGAGCCCCCATTCTCCCTCTGCCTGCTGCTCCCTCCTCGTTCCCTGGGCGGTGCCCCCAAGAACACCCCCCTCTGACTTCCTAGGTGCTAGTTGCCACCTGTGGGTATTTGCCTGAATGCACTCACCTCTGCCCCCCAAGTCCAGGTAGAGCTGCCTGGCTTTCTCACACCTAACTCTCCCCAGTGTACAGCCCTCTCCTCTTGCCCAGCCAGGGTCCTCTGCATACGGACTGTGGTCCTTCTGTCATGGGTTAAATGTTTATGTCCTTCCCCCAGATTCATACATTGAAGTCCTAACCTCCCGAGTGATGGTGTTTGGAGGTGGAGCCTGGGGAGGTAATGAGGTCATGGGGGTGGGACCCCCTCATGGGAGATTGCTGCTGCTGCTGCTGCTGCTGTTACTACGTCGCTTCAGTCGTGTCCGACTCTGTGCGACCCCATAGACAGCAGCCCACCAGGCTCCCCCGTCCCTGGGATTCTCCAGGCAAGAACATTGGAGTGGGTGGCCATTTCCTTCTCCAATGCATGAAAGTGAAAAGTAAAAGTGAAGTTGCTCAGTCGTGTCCGACTCTTTGCGACCCCATGGACTGCAGCCTACCAGGCTCCTCCATCCATGGAGTTTTCCAGGCAAGAGTACTGGAGTGGGGTGCCATTGCCTTCTCTGCATGGGAGATTAGTACCCCTGTAAAGATCTGCAGAGACCATAGCCCTCTCTTTCTCTTTGTCTGCAGGTGGCTATCTGCAAGCCTGGAAGAGATCTCTCTAGGAACCCAATCTGCTGACATCCTAATCTCCAACTTCCCAGCCTCCAGAACTGTGAGAAATAAATGTCTATTGTTTAAGACATCCAGTCTGTGGTATTTTAGCAACCCAAGCTGACTAAGACACCTTTCATACAATTTAACTGTTTCTCAATGAATGGGCTCTGAAGTCTAGAGGCCTGTTCAGACACCATTGCCTTCACTCCTGTGCTTCATACCACACCTCCCAAGAGACGCAGAGGAGGAAGAAGTGCCCCTCCAGGGGACACAGGCTGCTATCAGGTAGGCCTTCCCCTCACACAGCTCTTGCCTCTACCAAAGGAAATGTTAATATCCCCTCCTTTAGCCGCAACCAAGGGAAATAGGATTGATTAAGCAAGGACAGAGTTTATGGGCAATGGAAGAGATGGAAGGAATTTTGCTTCTGTTTTGTTTTCTGAGTCAAGAGAGAAAACTCATCAAGAACTCTTGCCCCACCCTCCACCACCACACGTGAGGGGTGACCCTTCCTCACCCCATTCCCTTCACCCATGCCCCTACCTAATCAGCCACTGCTCCCCCAGGTACTGCACCAGCCAGGGGAGCTGAGTCCAGAGGGGCTCCCAGCTCCAGCTGTTCACTGGGTCAGAAGACCCCACCACCTCAAAATCCCAGCCCTGACAGAGAATCCAGTAAACAACTCAGACTCCAGTTTCATGGAAAACCATTCCAATACATGGGAGAAGTTTTCATCTCTTGCAATCATGCAGAAAATATATATTAGGTGAAAAGTGTGACTGTTCATATTTGCTTATAGTGATTCTGCACCAATTACAATGTTTTTTTCTCACACCACCAAGCAATTCTTTTGACACCACCTGCATGTCCTACAATTCAACTCAATTCTGTCACAACCTACCTGGAGATAGCATCAGGTCCCACAGGTTGTGGGCTCAGTCCTACAAGACCCCCTCACCCCTACACCCTTTGCCAAGATACCAATAGTATATCCAGGTTGTCTCCTTGCTTCTTTCTGAGTGATCTACTAGAAATTAGAGCTTCCTCATGTTTGATTTATTTGCTAGAGTAGCTCACAGAACTCAAAGAAACATTTTGGGCTTATTACAAAAGCATACAACTCAGGAACAGCCAGGTGGAAGATACGTAGGGCAAGGTATGGAGGAATGGATGTGGAGCTTCCATGCCCTCTCCAAGGACACCTCTCTCTCCAATCTCCCTATGTTCACCTTCGCAGAAGCTCTCGGAAACCCATCCTTTTGGGGTTTCTATGAGGACTTTTTTATAGAGGCATGGTTGATTAACTCACTAGACACTGGTGATTGATTCAATCCAGCCCCTCTCCCCTCAGAAAGGTGGGACTGAAAGTTTCTGTCCTCTAACATGTGGTTGCCTCCCCTGACCACCAGCCCCCTCCCTAGGTGCCTAGCATAACCAAAGACTTCTTTCTCCTCTCATCACAGGAAAAGCCAAGGTTTTTAGGAGCTCTGTGCCAGGAGCAGAGATGAGGACCAAATATATATTTCTTATTGCCAATCATAGCGTCACACCTTAGACTTGAATTTTTTTAAATGAACACTTCTGGAAGCCTGCAGAAGACGTGAAGAGCAGTGGTTACCTGTGTGGGAGGTGACCTGCATGCGTGGCTGCAGGAAGAAGGACAGGTTGAGGGGAGAGAGGGGCTGAGATGGAGACTGGAGGGCACCCACCACACCAGAGTCACTGACCCAGAAGGAAGAAATGCCACTTTCCTCTCCCTGAGCCCCTAGCTGCACCCACCAGAGGTGACACCTGTCCTCACCCATGGAAAGCTCCCCACAGGCCCCTGCAGATGGGGCTTTACACTGGTATCATTTTGTGTAACCAGAAAGGGTCAATTGTGACCCCATGCTGGATCTACTTCCGTGACTTGAACTCTTATTTTGCCACTTTTGTTATTATAGGCATACATAGCACCTGCCTCAGAGAGCCCTTGCCCTCCTCCACCTGATCCTTAAACCAAGCACACTGCTTAATCCTTAATCTTAACTCATGCTTTGTGTTTACCTCACAGGGAGATCATCTGACCTTGCCCACCTATGAGGGACTGTGACATTCTTGAGTTCTTTGGGTGGGAAATGGTGCCCCCTTGTTTGCTGTTTGCCAACATGGCTCAAAAATTCACACTTGGGGGGCCATAGTCACTGGTAGCTGTGGCATCCTTGTTTATTAATATGGCAGGAGATATCCATCTCACACCACCCGTGAAATGACTGTAAGGAAGCAAAACTAATGCATCCCCCTGCCTGAGACCTGCCATTCTAGGAGATATTTGCAACAATTAAATGTTCTTTTTTCTTTGTTTCTTCACCTCCCTCCACCTCTGATCCATAAAAGAACCTAGCATCCGGGTTCAACAAGGTGGTTATTTTGAGATGTTAGTCTGCCATCTTCTTGGTCAGCCGGCTTTCTGAATAAAGTTACATTCCTTACCTTAATGCCTGGTCTTCTGGATTTATTGGCCTATCGTGTGGCAAGCAGAGCAAGCTTGGACTCGGTAACATTTGCATTGCTGTTTGCTAACCACTTGAACATATTATCCAACAAGAAATAAATTTTAAAAACAACCTTATTTTAGCGTGTATTACAAACTTTCTGGATGTTACAAATCTTCATGCATGCATGCTAAGTTGCTTCAGTTGCATTCGACTCTTTGTGACCATACGGACTATAGCCTACCAGGCTCCTCTGCCCACAGGGTTCTCCAGGCAAGAACACTGGAGTGGGTTGCCAACAAGTCTTCATACGTCTCAATATAAAAAGTTTGCTTTTAAAAATCAAGCTTAGAGACTTCCCTGGCCATCCAATGATTAAGACTCTGTGCTTCCACTGTAGGAGGTGCAGGTTTGATCCCTGGTCAGGGAACCAAGATACCATATGCTGTGAGGTGTGGCCAAAGAAAATCAAGCTTAAGGAAATAACTTTTTGAAAAATGCAGATAAGTACATTTCTTGTAGGAGTGTTGATGAGCAACGGGAATCTAGAAAGAATCTGATTGCACAAAGACAAGAAATATTTACAAGCTTCTGGTTCCAGATGGCAAAGTAGAAGGACGTGTGCTCATCTCCTTTGAGAGGACCAAAATTGAAACTATCTGTTGAACAACAATCGACAGGAGGAGGCTGAAACCCACCAAAATAGATACCCAACATCCAAAGACAAAGAAGAAGCCACAGTGAGATGGTAGGAGGGGAGTAATCACGATCAAATCAGATCCCACACCTGCCATGTGGGTGACCCACAAACTGGAGAACAATAATACCAAAGAAGTTCTCCTACTGTTGTGAAGGTTCTGAACCCCACATCAGGCTTCTCAGCCTGAGGATCTGACAAAGGGACTGGGAGTCCCCAGGGAATCTGGCCTTGTGGGATTTGATTATAGGACTTCTACAGACTATGGGAAACAGAGACTCCAGTCTTGGAAGGTAAAAACAATCTTGCATGCAATGACCAAGAGGAAGTGAGAAGTGATCCTAAAGGGGACTGAATAAAGCCTACCTGCTAGTGTTGAAGGGCCTCCTATGGAAGCATGGGTTAGCAGGGGCTCACCATAGGGACAGGGGCACTGACAGTAGCAGGCTGGGAAGGTCCCCCTTGATGTGAGCCCTCTTGAAGGCTAACCCTACCATGCGAAAGTGTAAGTTACTCAGTCGTGTCCAACTCTTTGCAATCCCATGGACTGTAGCCTACCAGACTTCTCTGTCCATGGGATTTTCCCAGCAAGGGTACTGGAGTAGGTTGCCGTTTCCTACTCCAGGGGATCTTCCCAGCCCAGGAATTGAACCCTAGTCTCCCACATTGTGGACAGGTGCTTTACCCGCTGAGGGAAGCCCCAACCCTCAGTTCCGTCAGTCAGTTCAGTTTGCGACCCCATGAATCGCAGCACGCCAGGCCTCCCTGTTCATCACCATCTCTCGGAGTTCACTCAGACTCACGTCCATTGAGTCAGTGATGCCATCCAGCCATCTCATCCTCGGTCGTCCCCTTCTCCTCCTGCCCCCAATCCCTCCCTGCATCAGAGTCTTTTCCAATGAGTCAACTCTTCGCATGAGGTGGCCAAACCCTACCATACCATAATCCTACTATTAACCCTACTATAGATGCCAGAGCTGGGCCGCCTCAGGCCCAGCAACTACCAGGGAGGGAGCGCAACCACACCCATCAGCAGATAATTGGATTAAAGCTTTACCGAGCAAGGCCCTACCCACCAGAGCAAGACCCAGTTTTTCCCATCAAGAAGCTTATGCAAGTCTCTTAGCCTCCTCCATCACAGAGCAGACAGAAGAAGCAAGAAGATGCGGTCCCACAGAGGCTTAAAAAAAAAAACCACATTACAAAAGTTAATCAGGTTGAAAAAGCAGCAAGTTACATCACAGATAAAGGGACAAGATAAAACCCCAGAAAAACAATTAAATTTAAACTGGAGATAAGCAGCTTCTGGAAAAAGAATTCAGAATAATGATAATGAAGAAGACCCAGGATCTCAGGAAAACAATGGAGAAGATGCAAGAAATGTTTACTAAAATGTGAAGAACAAATGAACAGAGATGGATAATACACTAGAAGGAATCAATAGCAGAATAACTGGGGCAGATGAAGGGATAAGTGAACTGGAGGACAGAATGGTGGAAATTACTGCCACAGAACAGAATCTAGAAAAAGGAATTAAAGGAAATGAAGACAGCCTAAGAGACCTCTGGGACAACATTGAATGCACCAATATTCACATTATAGGGGGTCCCAAAAGGAAAAGAGAGAGAAAGGCACTGAGAAAATATTTGAAGAGATAATAGCTGAAAACTTACCTAACATAGGAAAAAAATAGTCAGCGAAGTTCAGGAAGCACACAGAGTCCCAGGAAGGATAAACCAAGGAGGAACATACCTAGACTTATAGTAATCAAATGACAAAAATTAAAGACAAAGAAAAAATATTAAAAGCAACAGGGGAAAAACAACAAATAACACACAAGGGAATTCCCATCAGGCTATCAGCTGATTTCTCAACAGAAATTCTACAAGCCAGCAGGGAATGGCACAATATATTTAAAGTAATGAAAGGGAAAAACCTACAACCAAGAATACTTTACTCAGTAAGACTCTCATTCAGATTTGATGGAGAAGCTAAAAGCAAAGTTAAGAGAATTCAGCACCACCAGACCAACTTTACTACAAATACTAAAGGAACGTCTCTAGGCAGAAAACACAAGAGAAGGGAAAGACCTGCAGAAAATAAACCCAAGACAATTAAGAAAATGGTAATAGGATCATACGTATCGATAATTACCTTGAATGTAAATGGTTTAAATGCACCAACCAAAAGACATAGGCTGGCTGGTTGGATGAAAATATGTATGCCTGTTGTAAACATGTAAACAGGTCTGCACTTCCACTTACCACATCATTCTGCTTGACCCCCCAAAATTGCAGGCAATTATTTTATATTGTTAGGTTAATCATGTTCCCATTATGGCTTATAATTGCATTATGTTTTATTTTTGCCTGGCTATTGATTGTGAAAACTTATAAACTTCTTTTACCATTGTGATTATGTAATTATTATTCACTTAATACCATTGTATAATGATTAGTCAACAGAAAAATAAAGAACTCTATATCACCAAAACTACCATTTGATAGAAAAACCTGTAATCACCTTTTAAAATCCAGATGAATATCAGAATTATTTTGGAATTTTTTAAAAAGTACAAATGTTCAGCTCTTGCTTTTTTTTTACCTAAAACTCCAGATATGCTTCTAATGAGCAGCCTTATTTAAAAACAACTGTACTATATGATGTTGTTTTACTTTTACCTAGTTTGTTTCCAGTTAAATCCAGTTCAATTACTCAGTCATGTCTGACTCTTTGTGACCCCATGGACTGCAGCCATGAAATTAAAAGATACTTGCTCTTTGGAATAAAAGCTATGACAAACCTGGACAGCATATTGAAAAACAGGCATTATTTTGCCAACAAAGGTCCACATAGTCAAAGCTCTGGTTTTTCCAGTGGTCTCATACTGATGTGAGAGTTGGACCATTAAGACTGAACACCAAAGAATTGACACTTTTGAACTGTGGTGCTGGAGAGGATTCTTGAGAGTCCCTTGGACTGCAAGGGGATGAAACTAGCCAATCCTAAAGGAAATCAATCCTGAGTATTTATTGGAAGCACTGATGCTGAAGCTGAAGCTGCAATACTTCAGTCACCTGATACGAAGAGCTGACTCATTGGAAAAGACCCTGATGCTGGGGAAGATCGAGGACAACGAGGAGAACAGGATGAGAGAGGATGAGAAGGTTGGATGGCATCACCAACTCAATGGACATGAGTTTGTACAAACACCAGAAGATAGTGAAGGACAGGGAAGCCTGGTGTGCTGCAGTCCATGGGGTCACAAAAAGTTGGACATGACTGAGCAACTGAAAAACAACAAATGAGTCAGTCCCAAGAGAAGAGATGATACTCTCAAAACAGGACAATGTATTAACAGAAAATATTGTTGGGGTTAATATTGCCAAGTGGCAAAGGACCCCAAAACTTAGTGACTTAACCATAAAGTTTTAGTATTTCTTTTGAGTCTAGGGATTGACTGGGCTCAGCTGGCAATTCTTCTGCTATACATGTTGTCACCTGGAGCTGCAATCATCTGAGTGCTCAGGCTGGATGTCCAGGTGGCTCGCTCACATGGCTAGTGTCTGCAAGCTCAACTGGTGCTGCCAATCAGGGTACTGCAGCTCTCCAAACGGTGGCCTCTCCATGCAACTTGCGTTCTCACGGCTTGGCAGCTAGGTTCTAAGGAAAAAGTTCCCAAGCATGTAGAAGCAGAAGTTACAGGTCTCTACTGATCCCGCCTCGAACAATACACAGCATCACTACTACCACATTCCACTGGGCAGAGAGATTCACAAGGACAGCCCTGATTCAAGGAGAAGGGGAAATAGACTCCACTTCCTGATGTAAGGAATAGCTGGAATTTACAGCTTACCTATTTTTTTTTAATTGAAATACAGTTGATATTGACTTCGCTGGTGGTATAGTAGTTAAGAATCCACCTGCCAATACAGGGGACACAAGTTTGATCCCTGGTCTGGGAAGATTCCATGTGCTACGGAGCAACTACACCCCTGTGCCACAATTACTGAAGCCCACTCGCCCTAGATCCAGTGCTCAAAACGAAGAGCAGCCCCCACTCACTGTAGCTAGAGAAAGCCCAGACAAAGCAATAAAGACCCAGTACAATGAAAAATTAGTAAATAAATAATTTTTTAAAAGAAATACATGTGACATACAACATTGTGTATATTTAAGGTGTACAAGGTATTAACTTGATACATTTATATTTAGCAACATGATTGCCGTTGTAGAGATAATCAGTACCTCTATCACATCACATAATTATCATTTCCTTTTAGTGGCTGGAATAATTAAATTCTAGTCTCTCAGCAAGTTTAATGATAATAACACAATTTAGTCATCTATAGAGTCACACGGGCTTCCCAGGTGGTGCTAGTGATAAAGAACCCACCTGCTATTGCAGAAGATGTAAGAGACGCAGGCTTGATCCCTGGCTGGGGAAGATCCCCTGGAGGAAGGCATGGCAACCCACTCCAACATTCTTGCTGGAGAATCCCATAGACAGAGGAGCCTGGTGGGCTACAGTCCATGGGGTTCCAAAGAGTTGGACACAACTGAAGCATTTAGCATGCACGGATGCACATAGAGTCAGTCCTGTGCATTAGATCCATAGGACTTAATCTGCTCACTGCAAGTTTGTCCCCTTAAACATCATCTTTTCTATCCCTCCAGCCGCCAGCCCCTGGTAACTACCAACTGACTCTGCTCTCACGAATTTGGCTTTT
Source organism: Cephalophus harveyi (assembly GCA_006410635.1). Lineage (NCBI taxonomy): Eukaryota > Metazoa > Chordata > Mammalia > Artiodactyla > Bovidae > Cephalophus > Cephalophus harveyi. Next base: position 387,343 of record SJYT01009330.1, read on the forward strand.
TTCGATTCCGCATATAAGTGACATCATACAGTATTTGTCTTTCTCCATCTGATTTACCTCCCTGCCTGAATATAATGCCCTCAAGGTTGCTAATTCACTACAAATGTTTGTTCACAAAGGGGCTGTTACATAAGTGTAGGTGCAGGGGTGCCCTATGGGGCAGTGTGTCACCCATGGTTAGTGGTCATGGGGAAAGAGTGGTTACCAGAATCCAAAGGAGAGAGATTTGCATGGAAATGGTTGCCTCACAAAGAAGAGTGACTTTCAGGTGAGGGCCATCACCAGCCCAAAGCACTGGGATAAATACCCAATCTCTGTTGCCAATCTCTGTCCAATGTCCTGCTGGGGCTCCCACTTGAACAAACCCAATCAGAAGCCAGATGGCAGGGAGCCCATTGAGGAATCTACACAGCTCAGCTTCCTGGAAGAAAAAAGGGGAGGGGAGTGGATGTAGGGGGACAGAGAGATGCAGCATATGTGTCCACCTTGCCTACCAGACTGCAAACTCCTGGAAGACCAGCACATTTAATCAGTCAAGTGAGGCCAGGCTGTTTGCAGAAACACACAATGTTTAACATTCAGTTGCATGAAAGAGTGAAGTTCATTTCTTGTTCATGCATATGTATGTCCCTCGTGGGTGTCTGCTCACCATGGTCACACAGGCACCCAGAGACCCCAGAGGTCCCAAGGTTGGCAGGGAAGCTACAGTTTTGTAGTGTTAATCTAAGAAAGTTCAGGAGGGCCTCGTGACAACCATGGAATTTTTCTCCTGGAAGTGACATCAGTCATTCCCACTATAAACTCACTGGCCAGGAATGATCAGGATCCCCACACACCCACCCACAAAGAGACTGATGTGCAGATCCCACCATGCATGCAGAATGCAGCAAGCTGGAAATAGTGGGTCAACAGTTCTAGCACCCTATTCTCATCTGCCTCCTTGGCTCCCAGCGCAGCACCTGGGTAATGTTTGTCCGTGGACGAAATGCCTGTCAGAGTGGGACCGTGGTCCTATTGGTGGCAGAGAAGAGATAGTTGAGAATAACCCACTGGGCTACTTGCCCACCAAAGTGACCTTCAGTTTGAAAAAAAAATGACAATAAAACTATTACAAGAGAATGTATTAAGTAGCCATTGTTCACTTATTCACTTAACATGCATATTGAGTAACTACCATGTGCCAAGAAGTTTCTAGACCCCCTTGGATTCTGATATTTGGGAAGGAAAGGGCTCTGTGTTGCTCGAGCAACAGAACCTGGTTCTGGTTAATTAAACAATAAAGGTGTTTGGTCAAAAGTTATTGGAGGGGTTTTGGAATCATCTGGCCCCCCAATGGGGCCCAGATAGGAGAAGTTGGGGTCTCCCCAGTCAGGGGAACTGGGGAAGGCACGGGCTAGAGGAAGGTCCACCCTGGGCTATTTCTGGTGTCCCCCTTGCAAGGCAGCCGCCCAGCCAGTGATGGACACGCTTCCTCTGCTCTGTCCTCTTTCTTCTCCCTCTGCTCCTGGCGTCTTCCTCTGCCCTAACTCACTTTCATCCCTGCCCGCCTCCCCCTTATGTAACTGTCCCCTGTCCCAGGGGCTCTTATGTAACCAAGTCACCTCGGGCTCCCGTCCCCACCTCACAGCTCCCACCTCGGCCTCGCCTGTCAGGTACAATCCTTCACAGTTGGCTGGGCCAAGCCCTCAAGAGGAATGTGGAGAGAGGGAGCGGGTGAGAGGGAGGGAGGGGCCACTCCTCACTCCACCGGGGGCTGGACGAGGCTCCCTGGCAGGCGGGAGCTCTGGAGGGGCCGGTTCTGCAGGGGAAGCTCTGGCCCATGGCCTGCTGTCAGGAGACCCAAGCTGGCTTTCTGTGCCTCAACTCCCACCTTTGTAAAGTGAGGCTAGAGACGTGGTTAATGCTACTGAATTGTATACTTGAAATTTACTAAGAGAATAGATTTCAAGTTATTTTACCACACACCCTCAAGAAGAAATGATAACCACAAGGTGATATGTAAGGTGATAAAGTGTTAATTTACTCCATTATGGTAGTCGTTTCACAACGCATACTTATATCAAGTTACCATGTTATAGGCCTCAAATGCAATTTTCTTTGCCAATTGTACCTCAAAAAAGCTGGGGAAAATTTTTGATAAAGCTAAATGTGGATATAGTTTGCTATATAAGATGTCCACAGGATCAGAAAACTGTATGTGTGTATGTATGCACCTATATCAGTTCAGTTCAGTTCAGTTGCTCAGTCGTGCCTGACTCTTTGCAATCCCATGGGCTGCAGCACGCCAGGCTTCCCTGTCCATCACCAACTCCCAGAGATGCTCAAACTCATGTCCATCAAGTCAGTGATGCCCTCCAACCATCTCTTCTTCCATCGTCCCCTTCTCCTCCTGCCTTCAGTCTTTCCCAGCATGAAGGTCTTTTCCAATGAGTCAATTCTTTGCATCAGGTGACCAAAGTATTGGAGCTTCAGCTTCAGCATCAGTCCTTCCAGTGAATATTCAGGACTGATTTCCTTTAGGATTGAGTGGTTTGGCCTGAGAAATCCATATGTGTGTGTGTGTGTGTGTGTGTGTGTGTGTGTGTGTGTGCGTGTGTGTGTGTGTGTGCGTGTGTGTGATTAGTGCCCTCCAAGAGTCTGATTACAGAACTTACACAGGACTGGGGAAACAGACTCTTGGAGGGCACAAACAAAATCTTGTGCCCACTAGGACTCAGGAGAAAGGAGCAGTGACCCCACAAGAGACTGACCTGAACATGCCTGTGACCCAGACAGGCCAGGAGTCTACAGCGGAGGCATTGACAGTGGCCTGCTGCAGCATCAGGGGCACTAAATACTTCAAATCCTTTTGAAGGAGGTCACCATTATCTTCATTACTCGTACCATAGTTTGGTCTCAGGTCAAACAAGAGGGAAGGAACACAACCGGGTCCATCAACAGAAAATTGGATTAAGGATTTACTGAGAAACCCCTCCTCCAAGGTAAGGAGCAGTAGCTGTGCTTTACTGGAGCAGCCGTGAAGAGATACCCCACATCCAAGGTAAGACAAACCCAAGTAAGACGGTAGGTGTTGCGAGAGGGCATCAGAGGGCAGACACACTGAAACCATAATTACAGAAAACTAGCCCATCTGATTACATGGACCAGAGCCTTGTCTAACTCAATGAAACTAAGTCATGCCATGTGGGGCCACCCATAATGGATGGGTCATGGTGGAGAGGTCTGACAGAATGTGGTCCACTGGAGAAGGGAATGGCAAACCACTTCAATATTCTTGCCTTGAGAACCCCATGAACAGTATGAAAAGGCAAAATGATAGGATACTGAAACAGGAACTCCCCAGGTCAGTAGGTGCCCCATATGCTACTGGAGATCAGTGGAGAAACAACTCTAGAAAGAATGAAGGGATGGAGCCAAAGCAAAAGCAATACCCAGCTGTGGATGTGACTGGTGACAGAAGCAAGGTTCGATGCTGTAAGGAGCAATATTGCATAGGAACCTGGAATGTCAGGTCCATGAATCAAGGCAAATTGGAGGTGGTCAGACAGGAGATGGCAAGAGTGAACATCGGCATTCTAGGAATCAGTGAACTAAAATGGATTGGAATGGGTGAATTTAACTCAGATGATCATTATATCTACTACTGTGGGCAGGAATCCCTCAGAAGAAATGGAGTAGCCATCATGGTCAACAAAAGAGTCTGAAATGCAGTACTTGGATGCGATCTCAAAAACGACAGAATGATCTCTGTTTGTTTCCAAGCCAAATCATTCAGTATCACAGTAACCCAAGCCTATGCCCCAACTAGTAATGCTGAAGAAGCTGAAGTTGAACGGTAAGACCTACAAGACCTTTTAGAACTAACACCCAAAAAGATGTCCTTTTCATTATAGGGGACTGGAATGCAAAAGTAGGAAGTCAAGAAACACCAGGAGTAGCAGGCAAATTTGGCCTTGGAGTACAGAATGAAGCAGGGCAAAGGCTAATAGAGTTTTGCCAAGAGAATGCACTGGTCATAGCAAATACCTTCTTCCAACAACATCAGAGAAGACTCTACACATGGGCATCACCAGATGGTCAACACCAAAATCAGTTTGATTATATTCTTTGCAGCCAAAGATAGAGAAGCTCTATACGGTCAGCAAAAACAAGACAAGGAGCTGACTGTGGCTCAGATCATGAACTCTTTATAAAGACCTTTTAGAACTAACACCCAAAAAGATGTCCTTTTCATTATAGGGGACTGGAATGCAAAAGTAGGAAGTCAAGAAACACCAGGAGTAGCAGGCAAATTTGGCCTTGGAGTACAGAATGAAGCAGGGCAAAGGCTAATAGAGTTTTGCCAAGAGAATGCACTGGTCATAGCAAATACCTTCTTCCAACAACATCAGAGAAGACTCTACACATGGGCATCACCAGATGGTCAACACCAAAATCAGTTTGATTATATTCTTTGCAGCCAAAGATAGAGAAGCTCTATACGGTCAGCAAAAACAAGACAAGGAGCTGACTGTGGCTCAGATCATGAACTCTTTATTGGCAAATTCAGACTTAAATTGAAGAAAGTAGGGAAAACCACTAGACCATTCAGGTATGACCTAAATCAACTCCCTTATGATTATACAGTGGAAGTGAGAAATAGATTTAAGGGACTAGGTCTGATAGACAGAGTGTCTGATGAACTATGGACAGAGGTTCGTGACATTATACAGGAGACAGGGATCAAGACCAACCCCATGGAAAAGAAAGGCAAAAAAGCAAAATGGCTGTCTGGGGAGGGCTTACATATAGCTGTGAAAAGAAGAGAAGTGAAAAGCAAAGAAGAAAAGGAAAGATATAAGCATCTGAATGCAGAGTTCCAAAGAATAGCAAGGAGAGATAAGAAAGACTTCCTCAGTGATCAATGCAAAGAAATAGAGGAAATATGGTAACAGTATTTCTTTTTTCTGGGTTGTGTGATTACAAAGGATTTCTTGCTGCCTTGTTTGTAATTTTCTATTTTTCAGCTTTCTACATTGGGCATGTGTTACTTTTATAGTCATAATCAAGTTATTAAAATAAATGAATATATCTTACAGTATCACTATTATCACTTATTTCAGAAATAACTTTATTAGTTAAAAGCTCTTGTGACTATTACATTGCAGGTAATAATTTCAACATTTTTATTAATTTTAATAAGTAGAATATTTTCTAAAAATAATGAATTTGGAATAAAAGTTAAAAAAAAGAGACACAGATGTAAAGAACAGTCTTTTGGACTCTGGGAAAAGGCAAGGGTGGGATGATTTGAGAGGGCAGTGTTGAGACATGTATATTATCATATGTGAAGCAGATCGCCAGTTCAGGTTTGATGCATAAGGCAGGGTGCTCAGGGCTGGTGCAGGGGGATGACCCTGGGGGATAGGATGGGGAGGAAGGTGGGAAGAGGGTTCTGGATGGGGAACACATGTGTACACATGGCTGATTCATGTCGATGTTTGGCAAAAACCACTACAATATTAAAATAATTAGCCTCCAATTAAAATAATTAATTTAAAAAATTCTTTCAAAATAATAAAAATCTATTTCTTATTTGAAAATCTGAGAGGGCTCAAGTAATAAAGTCTTTGAAGTGCAATTATAACAAATCTATTGTCTTCAGGGATTAATGTCATGCACAAATGCAATAGTTTTCTAAAAATACTATGGCATCAAATTTTACTGATTTTACTTGCTATTTTATCTTAAAACATTTTAACCATCAGTTACATAAATATCTGTTTATGAATCTATATATGACCAATTTTAAAAGCCTAACTTACACTGGGAGCTTAAGGCTTTCTCATTCCCCAAGAAGTTAATTGCTGGTATGATAGCTTGACCCTTCCCAGTGGAGCTCACGATAACTTCTTCATTTTCTAAGATCTGTAGCTTGATGAATACATCTGGTTTGGATGTGCGTACATGTACTGTAACCGGATGTGGCAATGCAACTTTAACTGAATACCTGTAAAGAAAAACATTCATCTTTATCAACAGTCTTTTCTTCAAATCACTAAGGAAATTGTATTATTTACTGATATGATAATCTACAAGTAAACCTACTTTATACAGTCAGTTAAAATCCTGGAAATATTAGTGCTGTTATAGACTTTGGCAAAAGATCCCAGTATGCTCGGGTAAAATGAAATTACGTATAAGGTGTTTATTACTATCACATCCCTAGCAGAGATATGTAACATTTTATTTAGATATGACATTTGCACTCATCTCACACGCTAGTAAACTAATGCTCAAAATTCTCTAAGCAAGGCTTAAGCAATATGTGAACCATGAACTTCCAGATGTTCAAGCTGGTTTTAGAAAAGGCAGAGGAACCAGAGATCAAATTGTCAACATCCGCTGGATCATCGAAAAAGCAAGAGAGTTCCAGAAAAACATCTATTTCTGCTTTATTGACTATGCCAAAGCCTTTGACTGTGTGGACCACAAAAAACTGTGGAAAATTCTTCAAGAGATGGGAATACCAGACCACCTTACCTGCCTCCTGAGAAAGCTGTATGCAGGTCAGTAAGCCACAGTTAGAACTGGACATGGAACAACAGACTGGTTCCAAATTGGTAAAGGAGTACATCAAGGCTGTATATTGTCACCCTGCGTATTTAACTTACATGCAGAGTACATCATGCAAAATGCTGGGCTGGATGAAGCAAAAATTGGAATCAAGATTGCTGGGAGAAATATCAATAAGCTCAGATATCCAGATGACACCACCCTTATGGTAGAAAGTGAAGAACTGAAAAGCCTCTTGATGAAAGTGAAAGAGGACAGTGAAAAACTCAACATTCAAAAAACTAAGATCCTGGCATCTGGTCCCATCACTGCATGGTAAATAGAAGGGGAAAGAATGGAAACAGTAACAGACTTTATTTTCTTGGGCTTCAAAAATCATTGCAGATGGTGATTGCAGCCATGAAATCAAAAGACTCTTGCTTCTTGGAAGAAAAGCTATGACCAAGCTAGACAGCATATTAAAAAGCAGACACATTACTTCACCAACAAAGCTCCATCTAGTCAAAGCTATGGTTTTCCAGTAGTTATGTACAGATGTAAGAGTTGAACTATAAAGAAAGCTGAGCACTGAAGAATTGATGCTTTTGAACTGTGGTATTGGAGAAGACTCTTGAGGGTCCCTTGGACTGCAAGGAAATCCAACCAGTCCATTCTAAAGGAAATCAGCCCTGGATATTCACTGGAAGGACTGATGATGAAGCTGAAACTCCAATGCTTTGGCCACCTGATGGGAAGAACTGAGTCACTGGAAAAGACCCTGATGCTGGGAAAGATTGAAGGTGGGAGGAGAAGGAGATGACAGATGGGATGAAATGGTTGGATGGCGTCACCAACTCAATGGACATGAGTTTGCGCAAGCTCCGGGAATTGGTGATGGACAGGGAAGCCTGGCATGCTGCAGTCCATGGGGTCAAAAAGAGTTGGACATGACTGAATGACTGAACTGAACTGAACTGATATACATAATTAATTTAGAACATTGCCTGACACTCAATAAAATACTGAAGAACTATTTGTTTTTGGGAAGAGGGGAGAAATGGATTCTAAATAATTGTATCTTGATCAGTGGTTCTCAAACTTTATTTCTCAGAACTCCTTTACACTCTTAAAGTTGATAGAAGACTCCAAAGAGTTTTTGTCTAGGTGAGTTTTACCTATCAGTATTTATCATATTTTTAAATTAAAGCCAAGCAGTTTTTTTAAAATATTTACTCACTCATCTAAAAATAACAATAATAAATTCATTACATGTTAACACAAAATCTTACCAAAAAAAAAAAACTTCTATATTTCCCAAAACAAAAAGCACTAGTGAAAAGCGTAGTGATATTATGTTTTTGAAAATCTGTTAGATCTGACTTAGTAGAAGGCAGCTGAATGCCACATCTGCCACTGCATTCAGCCTATTGCAATATCACATGTCTTGAAGATGCTAGAAAATTCCTCTATATACCTGTGAGAGAGTGACAATGAAAAGGACAAATAAGATCTTAGCATTATTATGACGCTCTGGGAGTTGGTGATGGACAGGGAAGCCTGGCGTGCTGCAGTCCTTGGGGTCACAAAGAGTCGGACACGACAGAGCAACTGAACTGACTATTATGAATACAGTTTTGATCTGGCAGACCCCCTGAAAGGTTCCCTGGGATTCATTTTGGGAACCACCTGGTATATTGAGGAGAGGAAGAAAGCAGAGAAAACAGGCATATTTTCATGTCTTCTCCCAATCTGTGAAGGCTCACTGGCACCAGCTCTGACAAGGCAATGATGCAAAGCCCTTGACAGGCATCAGCTCAGTCACTGCTCATTCAGCTTCAGTCAGTGGGATCTGTTACGATCAGAAACCAACCTAGACACAGAGACACTCAGTGACTTTTCCAAGGTTGCACAGTGATCTGGATATTCAGTGCCCAGCGTTTCTGATTCAGGAGCTCCTGCTCTGAAACTCAGAGTTCTAATGTCTCCTCCCACCTAGCTTAGGCCATTTCTGGCCAATGAAATGTAAGGGCAAGTCTATAGTTGAAAGGAGAAGGGGAGAGGGGCAGTTCTAAGGATGATTTCTTTCCTGGTTAACATGAGGCTCGTAAGGAGAGCTCTCTGTTGACCACTTCTTTCCTACATTTGGAGACTATCAAGTGAAGACTTCAGGGGGCTTTGGCAACCATCTTGTGACCACGAGGTGCCAACCTGCGTATGGCAGAGCAGAAGGCTGAGAAGAGTCTGGGCCATTGTTGACACTGTTGAGCTGTGAACCAACTGAGAGATCACTCATCCTAATTTACTGTAGTGTGATAACAAGAATCTCTATTGTTAAGGCCATTTTTTATTCTGTATTAATACTTGAATACTGCTTAACTGACAGCTTTAGGGGCATTTGGAGAATGTTCCCATGTTGACCTCACATGATGACTATTCCAAGTAATCTGTGGACCACAGACAAGGACCTGTGGGAGTCAACGCAGGAAAGAAAGAGCAGGCGGCTGGCATATGGTGATGGCAGCCGATATCCTGGTTTGTGGGTACCTGTGAGGCTCCCTGATAGGGACTCCAGAAATAACTGAGAAGCACTTTGCAAGAGTGACCGAATCTTCTAACACATAATGAGCAGTATAAGTTACACTGAGATAAGAAAGAGTGTGATGATCGATTAGTGATGTCTGTCACAGGCGCAAACCCACAGCATGATGCATCCCACACTCACTTACTCCTGAATGCTCCCTCCAAAAAATGCATCCAGACATGATAATGGCCCCAAAGTCCCTCATTCCCACTCTGGAGGGAAAGTCAAGTTCTGAAGTCTCTGGGGAAGCTGAGCCCCCAAGCTCAGCTCCCAGGACTCCGTTAATTTGAGGTACTCCCACATGCTTCAGACTAACCACCTCTCTCTCACACTCTAGTGAGACAGCCTGCCTCCTTTGCTCACTGGAGCTCCCTGAGGTAGGATCCACCTCGTGTCCATCTGTGAATCACAATAGGATCAGGTACAAAGCCCGGCACTTAGCAGACACCCAAGCAAAGTGTTAGTGATCCATCAAGGTCTGATATTCAGGTGTCACCTGACCACCTGTGATGTATCTGCACCCACATCATTCAAATTCACTTCTCCATGGAGTTTACTGATCTTTCCAGAATTCTCACCCATGAGGCAGTGCAGTGGATGGGAAGAGCACGTGTACCTAAGTTCACATCCTGCCTCTGCTCACGTACCAGCCATAAGACCTCGGAGAAGTCATTCAACCTTTCCAAGACTCAGGGCTGTCACAGCGAGACACCAATATCTCCCTCATAAAGGTCCTTCATTAGAGCTAGTTGATCCACAGACGTGGACGCGGTGACTCCAGACCCTGAGCGGCACCTTCCTTTGGAAAATGATCTATTTAGCAGAGAAAAGAGGTTATTTATGGGTTTGGATGCAGAACAGGCGTACCTCCAAGGGGAAGGCAAGGCTGGAATTTATTCATTTAGCCAACAAATATCTAGTGAACAATGCCCTGTATTGGGCATGGGATACAGGGATGAACAATGGACATCGTTCCTGTTTTCTTTGCGCTTAGAGCCTCTTGTCACATGAGGTTATTGAAATTTAAATTAACTAGAAATATGTAAAACTGAAAGTTGAGTTTTACAGTCATGCCAGTCACATATAAAGTGCTCAACGGCCACATGTGGCCGGTGACTGCCATACCAGACAGCACAGGTAGAGAACACTCCCATCATTGTAGAAAGTTCTTATTGGAAAGCGCTGAGATACAGCCTAGTAGGCAGACAGACACTAAAAAAAGAGCCACACAAACACCTAATCACGCACCAGGACATTTGTCAGTAGAAAAGTCACAGGCAGTGCCCTTGCCAATTTTCAGTTGAGAAGTAGAGCCTGGCAAGCAATTAGCTCAAAGTGGACTGAGCATCTGAGAGGCTGATGTAGCTCTCAGCACCTCCTAGAACTGTTCTCTCTGGGGCTGGAGCCCAGGGAAGCCCTCCAGGGACATGAGGCTTGTCCAGGATGATATCTGACTTTGCAGCAAATGACACAAGTTTGGCCACCGGTTAAGAGGAATGGTGTTGGTGGAATCCTAGCTCTGCCAACTATATAACTGTGGGAGGTAATTAACACCTTGGGCCTCAGTGCCTCCATTTATAAAATGGGTAAATAACAGTATCTGGCATAGAGATTTGCTAGGAGGTTTAAGTACTCTAAAGAATATAAAGCACTTAGAAGAGTCCCTGGCTCACAGTGATGATGGGTCATTGGGACCTTTGAACTTTTATGGAGGGATGCACCAGCCTCTCAACAACCGCCTTCATTTTCACCCTTTACTTCTCAAAGTATTATCACTCAAAACTAAAGTGATCACCATGGTCAGATCCCTCTGTAAAATGAGCCAGGAAGGGGAATATACCCGTAATCGTAATATTAACCAACTCACACTAACAGTTTTCCAGGCCAGGCTCAGTGTGGAGCCCTTTTTTCTTACGTGTGGTGTTGTTTTTTTCTTGGCCACTGGGCAAGTCTTGTGGGGTTTTAGTTCCCTGACCAGTGATGAAACCTGGGCTTTTGACAGTGGTCATGCCAAGTCCTAAACACTGGGCCATCAAGGAATTCCCTAAAATATGTGTTTAATCTTCACAACAACACCAATAGGCATGCATTGCTAAAATTATCCTCCATTCTGCATATGAGGAAATTGAAACTTACAAAGCTGAATTTCCCCATCTTTACAGAGGGAAAGAGGGGCTTTCCAGGTGGTGCTGCTGCTGCTAAGTCGCTTCAGTCGTGTCCGACTCTGTGCGACCCCATAGACAGCAGCCCACCAGGCTCCCCCGTCCCTGGGATTCTCCAGGCAAGAACACTGGAGTGGGTTGCCATTTCCTTCTCCAATGCATGAAAGTGAAAAGTGAAAGGGAAGTCGCTCAGTTGTGTCCAACCCTCAGCGACCCCATGGACTGCAGCCTGCCAGGCTCCTCTGTTCATAGGATTTTCCAGGCAAGAGTACTGGAGTGGGGTGCCATTGCCTTCTCCGTCCAGGTGGTGCTAGTGGTAAAGAATCCGCCTGCCAATGCAGGAGACGCCAGAGATGCAGGTTCGATCGCTAGATCGGGAAGATTCCTTGGAGGAGAGCATGGCAACCCACTCCAGTGCTCTCGCCTGGAGAATCCCATGGACAGAGAAGCCTGGTGGGCTACAGTCCATGGGGTGGGAAAGAGACAGGACTGAAGGGATTTAGTATGCAGGCAGAGGGAAAGAAAAGCATCTTGGTGTCAGTTCCACTATATACCACCAGGTGGCAGTGCCCACCCATTTTCAGTTCCGCGGTCTGGGGGAGCACTGGGGAGGGGTTTGTCTCACAAACATTTAAAGATGGCCTACAGAGTGCCAGGCGCTGATCTAGGCTCTGAGAAGACGTCTGCCAATGAAACTGGGAATGTTTTCAGTTTTCGTGCTTCCTCTCCTCCATTTTTTCTTAAAATTAATATAAGGTATTTGGAGAGAGGCCTACCCAAAGATACGTGGCCTGCCTGGGAGAAAATAATTTTGGCCGGGCAAGAGACTCACAGGAAGGTGTGAGAATATCCGAAAGTTCCATGATCCCCAAAGATCAGGGCCTGCAGCTTGGCCCAGAAGGAAGTGCTATTCCACAACCCATCTTGCTTGCCTCTCCACAACCCCCTTTCCCCACACAGAGAAGTGGGGAACTGGAGTCATCTCTCTGTCATATAGGGCTGGGATAGGGTAAGGGGTCTTATCCATACCATAGAGGGGTCCTCAAAGATCTGGGGAGGGGGGATTGCGGAGAGACGACTGGGAAAATCCGGCCTGAAGCTGGAGTGCAGCCCCCAGGCAGGGTCCAGGCAATGCCGACCTCAGATAGCCCAGGTGGTCTATAGGAGCCACGCTCAGTGTTGAGGTACGAGGTGGCCCAGACCCCTTCCGTAAAGAGCGTCTCACAGTTGCGCTGTGGGCGGGTAAGCAGCCTGAGCTCAGAGTGTCGGCTGAGCGCCAGACTAGTGCCCCCAGGCCCAAGTGTGTGCTCGAGGCAATCGTGGAAATGTGCGTATGTATGTGGGTGATGAGGGCGGTAGCAGTGGGGGGATCCTGCATGTGGATCCATGTGAGGGGTGAGTGGACCTGTGAATGTGCTTGTGGTAGATGTATGAGTATGTTTGGGGTGGCCAAGAACACGGATGTGGGACTCATGGTGCATAAAGGGACAATAACACGTGGCAGAAGGTGGCAGGATTGGAGTGTGCCCAGGCGGGAGGGGCTGCCTGGCTGAAGTTGGGGTGTTAGTGATTCTGAAACAGTCTCAACAGAATCCTCTCTGCACCCTGGATCTGGCACTGGTATATTGTGGGGAAGCAACTGTTTAGAATTCAAGATTGAGAAAGGAGTCCAACAGGGCTGTCTGCTGGCACCCTGTTTGTTTGACCTATCCGCCGAGCCCATCATGAGAAATGCCGGGCTGGATAAGGTACAAGCTGGAATCAAGACAGGCGGGAGAGACATCAACAACCTTAGGTATGTGGATGATACCACTCTAATGGCAGAAAGTGAAGATGAACTAAAGAGCCTCTTGATGAGGGTGAAGGGGGAGAGTGAAAGAGCCAGTTTAAAACTAAATATTACAAAAAACTAAGATCATGGCATCAGGCCCCATTACTTCATGGCAAATAGAAGGGGAAAAGGTGGAAGTAGAGACAGATTTCTTCTTCTTGGGCTCCAAAATCACTGTGGATGGTGACTGTAGCCATGAAATCAGAAGATGATTACTTCTTGGCAGGAAAACTGTGACAAACTTAGACGGTATGTTGAAAAGTAGAAACACTACTCTGCCGACAAAGGTCGTATAGTCAAGGCTATGGTCTTCTTAATGGCCGGGTACTCTTGTGAGAGCTGGACCAGAAAGAAAGCAGAACGCCAAAGAATTGATGCCTTCGAAATGGGGTGCTGGAGAAGACTTCTGAAAATTCCTTGGACAGCAAGGAGATCAAACCCGTCAATCTTAAGGGAAATCAACCCTGAATACTCATTGGAAGGGCTGATGCTGAAGCTGAAGCTCCAGTAGTTTGGTCACTTGATGCGAACAGCGGATTCATTGGAAAAGTTCTGATGCTGGAGAAGATTGAAGGCAGAAGAAGAGGGCGTCAGAGGATGAGATGGCTGGATGGCAACACCGATGCAATGGACATGAACTTGGGCAAACTCAAGGAGATGGTGAGGGACAGGGAGGAGGGAGGCCTGGCGTGCTGCAGTCCAGGGGGATTGCAAAGAGTCGGACACGACAGGGCGACAGAACAACAGCTGTTTAGGAACCCACAGTTTAGAAAACCCCTCTGTGTGTGTGTTTCTGCAAGTGGATCAACGGAAGAAAGTGTCCAGCGCGTCCAGAGTGCCTTTGGACGCACTATGGATGTGAGGGTGGTGGTCCCTAAATGCGGACACTGGATGGGGCTCGTCTCGGCGCTGCAATCGGGGAGCAGGGAGCGTGCGCGGGGTTCCGCTTGGAACAATCAGCCCTTGCCGGGACGGGGGCGGGGTTCGGAGGTTCTGCGGGCGGGGCCTCAGGGGGCGGGGCCGCGGCGGCTGCAGCAGCGCGGGCCGGGCCAGGGGGCGCCTCGCGCGGCTGCGGCTCGCGAGTACGATGCAGTGAGGTCGGACCGGTTGGCGGGCGGGATCGCTGGGCTGGGGCCACGGCGGCGCTGCAGAGATGTGACTCGGGCGGAGGGCCAGCGGGAGCGTCGGCGCTGCGGGGCCGCGGGGGTCGGTGAGTGCCAGCCGCGCCGGCGGGGTGGAGGGCGCTGCGGCGACCCCAGAAACTTTTCCCCTGGTGGACTTGGGAGCGTTGGGATGGGGTCTGCTTCTTGGGCTTTTCTGAGTTCCCCCTCTTCCCCAAGGGGTTAGTCTGCTGGGGAAGTTGGGGTTTCCGGGCTGGAGGACCACAGTTTGGCGGGAGAGAGAAGCCCGCAGACCGCGGGGCAGGGGGCGGAGGAGAAGGTTGGGACCTTAATGGGGCGGGGGCGGTGTTCCCGGACCAGGCGGAGATCAAAGTCTCAGAGGAGGGTCTGGAGGCGATCGCAGATCAGGCAAAGGGCTGCTGGAACTGTAAGAGACTTCAGGCGTGCCCGAGTGACTCGTGTGAGGGCAGCCGCGGGCAGGTCTGGGGGCTGCGTGGCAGGCGCGGGGCCTGACCACAGACAGGGCAGGCGGAGCCGGGGGTCACAAGGGGAGAGCTTTGGAGGGGAGCTGCGGCACCTGCCGTAGGGACTGGGGGTCGCGGCTACGCACTGCCGGACAAGGAGGGGACACTGCGGGCGAAAAGACCGGAGCTGGGACCTGGAGCTGGGGTACAAGTGAGGGGCGGCTGCATACAATGGCGCGGGGGTTAGCGTTTCTGTTCCGGCCAGGCTAGAGGCGATGATCAGCCCTGACTGCGTCCCCACCCTTTGGGGGACACAGGCCTCCAGTCCCAAGCATCCCGGGACCCCTACCGCCCGCACCCGCCTCGGCCGGAGGACTGGTTAACTAGCCAGGGAGGGGGTACCGTTGCCACCGAGGACGGATCCAGCGCAGCCCGTGGGTTCATTCCCTGGCTATGTCACTCCCAGGCCTAGCCAATCTCCCTCCCACCCCCCAACGCAACTTGTCCCCAGTTCGCTAAGGGGGCGGCTCTTTGGAGCGCGGACAAAGGCCCCTGGAGTGTGGCGGGCAGCGGCGTCCCCGCCTGGGGCCCCGGGCCACGCGCCACATTGGCTGCCCAACTGCGCCAGTATGGGGGGTGGGGGGGACCTGAACTGAGCCCAGGAGGAACTGGGGGTCCTCGCAAAGAGGCGTGAAGTGGGGGAGGGGCTTGGCACAAAAGCTTTGGAACTTCTGCCGAGGAACCTTGATTCATAAGTTTCCCCAGGGATGGAGGCTTTCTGGAGGACTCAAGACGTTGAGTTAAGCTGCATGCAAATAGGATGTAAATGTAATGCAAATCGGTATCTGTGAGTTGGGAGCCCTCCACCCGGCCAGTTTTGTATCTGGACTGTGGAGTGAACTGTTTGCTATCTGTTCCTGCTCTGTCTGAAAAGGGGTCAACTGAGTTGGGAGGGGAAAAATGGAAGTGGGAAGGAGTCGCCATTTAGGGCACAGGCCGTGAGACAAGCGGTCTTTAACGTTAGAGAGAGAAGCTTAAAATCTTGATCGGTTAATGTATTATTTCAGTAAATGTGCCAGCTACACAACTGGCAGATAAGCCCCTGCTCTCAGAGCCCTGGGGAGTTGGGCGAACACTAAATAAGTAAATAAATAGTAAGTGGATAGAACTTCCAATTGGGGTAAGTGCTGCCAGGAAAATAAAGCAGGGTGATGTAAAATAAAGTGATGAGAGTTCTGCACAGTGACATTTTAGTGGAGCTTTGCAAGATAGGGCCGCCCCCCCCACCCCCGCCACTGGCAGATGTTGGGGGGAAGACTGAACCAGGCAGAGGGCACTGCAAGTGCAAAGGCTGGGAGGTGGGAATGAGCTTAGAGAAACTGAACAAAGGCCATTGTGGCTGGAGCTCGTAGGCAGATGTTGAGAGTCGGGGTCTGAAAGGGGATGGCAGGACCAGCCAAACCACGATTTGGGGGGCCATGGAAAGGAGCTTAGGTTTTATTCTCCTAAGTGAATCCTTGGAGGGAGGGTTTGGAGTAGAAAGCCACGAGATCTGATTTTTAAAAGCTCCCCTGACCTCAGCAAGGAGAGGAAGAGCAGCTCCCCTTTCATTCTGCCTCTGGGGATGGCAAGGCGCCGGGAGCCTCCGGAGCGGACCTGTGGGGACTGCTTTGAATGAGCCTACGCCAGGGATGGGTCAGGTTTTAAAACCCACTTCTCACTTTTAGGCAGTTTCTGTCCACCCTAAGCAGCCCCCACCCAGAGCCCACGGCTCCATATGCACTTCCACGCAAGAGCTTCCTGGGGGTTCTGAGTTAGTCACATTTTCTTCTCGGAATTACAGCCTGAGAGGAACCATCCACCCTGGAACGGGCAGCCAAGGATGCAATTTGCATTTAAATGATTGCTTTTATTTACAGGATTGGAGCTGCTTTGCATATTCATGGATCACGGAGCCTGTGTTCTGACAACCCTGTTTACTAACGTGTGAGGGTTATTAAATTCAAGGGCCCCCAGATAGTCTGGTGGCCTGGATGGTGCTGGGGACTAACGATTGTGAGATGGTATAACTTGAAAAAGAGATCAAAGGGTAAACTGCGGGTCTGGGAAAGAGTTTTAATTAATGTCAGGAAACCTTGTAACAGTTTAATCCTTCAGGAGCAGGAAATGCACCAGTGGCTCTAAAGGGAGTGGGCAAGGACAGAGTGTGGTGTTGGGGTGCATGGGGAGACAGGCTCCACAGCCTCATCCTGGCCATCTGCTGAACATGGGGGAGTCCAACTGGGGTGCCGTGACCTTGAGGTCAGGAGTCCGGAGCAGTGGGTTCTAGTCTCAGCTCATCCGTCACTTCCAGGAAGCCTCTGGCCAAGTCGCATTACCACTTCCTATTTCCAACAGGACACAGCATTGTCATTGTTTTTGTAACAAGTCAAGACCCAGAGCTCCCTGTCTGCCAGGCACCGGGCTGAGTACTTTTTAAGTGCATTTCACGGCGGCTTTGGGAAAGCGGCACTATTACTATCATTGTTTTACAAAGAGACTGAAGGTCAGAGAGGTTAAGTGATGCCCTGTGTCACTCGGTTCTGTCTGACTTCCTCCAGCTGAGGTCTTCCACTCTTGAGGACACGGATGGGAGTGTAAATTCTGTGCCAGGCATTCATTGGTACTTTAGACATGCCCAGGGCTAGGAAAGGCCCTCCAGACCTGCTTAGTTTTTCTTTCCCGTCCATGCTCCAGCGCCTCCTCCCCACTTTAGAGAAGGTGGGTTAAAGGTGCCTCTGCTGGCAGTAGCCAGGGGGAAGCAGGTCAGAATGGCATGTTCCAGAGCGGTTTTGTACGTCTTGTATCTCCTGTCATCTGGGTGGGTGGGAAGGTGAGGACGCTGGTTCCCAGGAGAATGGCTGGTGTCTGGTTTCTGGGTGTCTACCTGACTCCGCAGCAGGGGCTCCCGGTTTTAGGGCATGCAGACTGGCCTCCGGTCCTCCAGCGCCTGGTTCCCCTCTGGAAAACCACCTGTGCAGTCAGGCCGCCATTTAGAGCACCTGCTGCAGGGATCAGGAGAGTTTGGGAGGTTTCAAGGTAGACCACATGAGTTTGAGTAGGCTCCGGGACTTGGTGATGGACAGGGAAGCCTGGCGTGCTGCAGTCCACGGGGTCGCAAAGAGTCAGACACCACTGAGTGACTGAACTGACTGTAGGTATACCACCCCAAAGGCTTCTCCCCTTCACACCCCCTCAGGGACTTCTTTTCTCGGTGTGTGACGGTGGAGGCTGGAAACCAGTGGTGGATCAACACTTGGGTGAGCCTATTTCAGTCCCATCTCCATGGCAACTGCCCCTCCTGGAAAAGGAAAGTCAGAAAAGTTCATAACCTCAGGGCATTTGCCATTCTGTTATTTATTTAAGACCCTTTATAAGTGCTTCAGTTCAGTTCAGTTCAGTCACTCAGTTGTATTCGACTCTTTGCGACCCCATGAACCGCACCACGCCAGGCTACGGTCCTAAACCCTACTTATTATTTTAATCTTCACAAGAACTCCGCAAGTCGGGTGTTATCACTCCCATTTTGCAGATGAAGAAACTGAGGCAAGTAAGGTTAAGTCTGCTGCCCCAGGTCACAAGGTTCTAGCAAATGCCAGGGGCAGAATCGGAAACCCAAAGTTCATGCTGCTTGGTGAGGGTCAAGGCTGGGAGAACCAGCCCTGCTTGTGGCCTGCAGGCAGGCAGCAGCAGTGTCCTCGCACAAGGAATCTTGCCTGCATTCTTTCCAGCCTCTGCAGGCTCCAGCTTGTGAGAAATGGAGCATGCTGCTCCACCACCTGCCGGCAGCTTCTGGCCCCTCTGTGGGGAGAGAGAGCGTGTGTGCGCGTGCGTGTGCGACGCAGTGTATTTAAGAGCATCTGAATGAGTCACATTTCTGGGAGCCTGGCCGGCAGCAAAGTAATTAGTATGTGAGCTGAGTCTTGCACATTCGTCACTTTATTCATTACTCCTTTTGAGGAGCTGCATGCCTACATCCCACGGGTTTGTTGCCATATATTCATCCCGCCCCAGTCAGCCTTGCCCTGGGGCTGACTCCAAACCTCTAATCAGGTTTTGTGGAGTTTGGGGATCCTGGAGAGCTCCCTGCTTGGCAGGGGGAGGCCTCAGGTGGCTGATGGGGCTGGGGCTTACCTGACAGTGGGTGCAATGGAGCCTGAGGGGGTCTGGGGCAGCGGTAGGAAGGCTGAAGGTGCAGGGCCGTGGTTCTGGCTCCCCAGCTGCATATGTTCATGCTTCTCAAACCTCAGTGCACGCAAGCACCTGAGCACACCTGGAGCTTATCGGCGGGCTGTGGAAACACAGGTGGCCAGGCCCACTCTGGAGAGTCTTCATTTCTTACAAGCTCCCAGGCAATGCTGCTGCCATTGCCAGTCTGAGGATCAAACTTGGGCTTAAGCCTCAGTCCCCTCCTCTATAAGATGACCGTGAGAGCATCTTCCTGCCCTGTGACGTGAGGGTTGGAGACTGTATTTAATCAGTTCATTCATTCAGCAGCTGGGCCGTGAGCACTGCCGGTGTGCCAGGTGCTGGGGAATCGATGCAGAACAAAACAGACAGGAGCCTGGGTGTGGGGGAGACCGACCAAAAGAATAATAAAATAAAACAATTGAAAATTGTGGTACCCGTTACAAAGATAAAGATCAGGAGTATTGGTATAGAGCATAAAAGGGGCAAAAGGAACCTAATTTAGATAGACTGGCTAGCAAAGGGCTCAGCCGGTGACATTTCCAGAGCCCTGGTTTGTCTGAAGAGCCCAGTAACAATAGTACGTTTGTCTCCTGATTCCACAACTTTCTAGCTGTATAGCTTGTCCTAGCTTGGACAAGCCAACTGGCCTGTTTTATTTCCTGTAAAATGCAGATAGTGATACCACTTGCCTCATGGTGTCATTGTCCAGATGATTAGGTGTTAATTTAATATATGTGAAGTGCATAGCAGAGGGCCTAGAGCATAGTAAGCACTGTGAGAGTTAACAGTCATTATTATGTTCACTATGGCAGTAATAGAGAACTCCACAGGGCAATTCTGAATCCCCCAGAAAGCCTAGATGAGCTGGACTCTGCTTCATCATGTGAGGTGGTATAGCCCTCCTTCCGATCATCCCAGACAGAGTTCTGTAGAACAATGACTGTCACCTCATGGGCATCCCTCGCAGTGATAACTTAGGACAACTGAACCCTTCCAAAAGCCCCTGGTGCCTAGATGTTGATTAGCGAGGACTTCCTGGAAGAACAGGACCACATCATGTGGGATACATCATAGAACGTCTTTGTTAACAAGTTATATAAACCCATCTCAAAATGGCTTAGTCCAAAAAGGAGAAGTTAATTGACTGCTGGAGGTGCAAAAACCAGGGTATCTGGCTTCAGGCATAACTGAATCCAGCCTTGCAGTGTACTGGCACTCCTGTCCATCACGTGACAATTTCCTGGGGGCCAGCTTTCCTCTCAGGCAGGTTCTTTCCCTGTGATGGTAAACATGCCCTCTCCAGCTCCAGGTTTATATCCTTTTAGCTTGTTGTTCATTCGCTCAGCTGTGTCTGACTCTTTGCGATCCCGTGGACTGCAGCACGCCAGGCATCCCTCTCCTTCACTGTCTCCTGGAGTTCGCCGAAGTTCATGTCCCATTTTGTCAGTGATGCCATCCAACCATTTCATCCTCTGCTGCCCGCTTCTCCTTTTGCCTTCCTTTCAGCTTATTAACCCCAGTAACAGGAGAAAACCTCTTTCCAGTTAATTCTAGCAAAAATCCTAAGAGTGATTCTCATGGGTCTGGTTGAGGCCAAGTGCCTGTCCCTGAGCCAATCAGTGCGGCCGAAGAGTGGGATAAAAGCTTCGACTGGCCAGGCTGGGTCTGGGGCTCACAGCTGAAGGGGGCTCTCCAGAGGAAAATCAGGAGCTCTTTTCAGAACTGGAGGAAGGAGAGGTTTCTACCCTCAGGAATGAAAACAGAAAGCAAGAGTGTATCTATTTCCCATGTCAGAAAGGAGTGGGAGCTAGAGACGGGACCACAGCCAAAAGAACCCACACAATTTCAGAAGCTTGGTTGCCATCTTTATAGTTTCTTCACATTGGTTTCCTGTTGTTGGAAGGTCAGTCAGGAAGAGAGACGAGCCGGCAGAACCGAGGGATGAACTGGCAGAACCAAGTTCCAACTTGTAGGCAGGTCTGAAGAGAGGAGATTCCTCCAAGAGAGTGAGTGGAGGCAGCTAAAGAAAGTCTAGTTCTTGCGAGGAAAGGACCTGGGGTGCAGGCATGAGCTGGAGAGACCTGGCTGGTTTCCTGGCTTCTTCCTCATCGAGTCTGTTCTCAAGCGTATAAACCAGGCTTTCTCATCCTCAGCACTGCTGACATGTGGGGCCAGATCACTCTGGTGATCTTAGTGTTGACGGCCATCTCAGGCATGTTGTTCAGTCACTCAGTTGTGTCCAATTCTTTGTGACCGCATGGACTGCAGCACACCAGGCTTCCCTGCCCCTCACCATCTCCCGGAGTTTGCTCAAACTCATGTCCATTGAGTCGATGATGCTACCCAACCATCTCATTCTCTGTCATCCCCTTCTCCTCCTGCGTTCAGTTTTTCCCAACATCAGGGTCTTTTCCGATGAATCAGCTCTTTGCAACAGGTGGCCAAAGTACTGGCACTTTAGCTTCAGCATCAGTCCTTCCAATGAATATTCAGGGTTGATTTCCTTTAGAATTGACTGGTTTGATCTCCTTGCAGTCCAAAGGACTCTAAAGAGTCTCCCCAGTACAGGCTGCTTAGCGGCTACCCTGGACTCTACCTGATAGAGGCCAGTTGCACTTCCCTCCCCAGCTGTGACAAGCAGAACTGTCCCTAGATATGCCCCCGTGTTCCCTGGGATCACAATCACCCTGGTTGAGAACCACTGGCCTGGAGGTGTGTGGGGAGAGTTGGGGAGGGGGCTGATGGTCAAGACTCCAGAAGCACCTTCCTCCCTGTCTCCTCCCGGCCATCCTGGGGACTGTTGGCCACTGTGTGAACTAGAAAGTCTGCATGGGGTGTGTTCTGTTGTCACTTGCTGAGAAGTCTCTTAATCACATTTGCCATTGATGAGAAGTCTAGATGAAATCCACTATACTGTGTCAGGGGCCAATGGCATTTTGTTCCAGCATATCCAGTTCTTAAAATTTTTTTTTTCCCCCCTGGGCTTGTTAGTTCTTAAATTTTGATTCCGAGTGTGCTCTTGTGATAATCAGCTCTGACTAGGAGAGCATTTTTTTCCAAAGGTGGTACATTGGGATATGGCAATGGGGATGCAACATGAGTTCCATCAACAGGTATTCCAATGTGTTGAGCTTTCTTCAGGGTCAATTTCAAGACCTTGGTGAGTCAGTTAAGTAAGTAACTTACAGGAGTATGTAGACAAAGCTTAAATAGCTGAGGTGGCACTCTCGTGACTGACACGGCACGAAGAGTGATGGGACCAGGGGCCTGATTACCAGTGTCTGAGTGCTTGTTTCCGGAGCATGTCTTGTCAGATACCCTCTGTTCCTGCCTTCTCTCATCTCTGGGCAAAGGAAGGATCACCCCGTAGCACCAGGCTCCTTCTCATTCTGTGGCATCAATAATTTATCCCAGTCGATGGCCTTGCGGCCAAGGCAGAATCAGAGCTGCTCACTGTATCCCATCAAGCAGCTGAGAGAGAGAAGTGGTCGATACCACATTTACTTAAGAAAGCCCCAGGGATGTGCTGAACTGCCTGGGAGGTGGCTGGTTACAGCCTCACTGTGGGCGGAGCTAAGTCTGGCTTAAGATGCCCAGAAACACAGCACAGCAGAGCTGGGCAGGCAGGGCTTTCCCAAGGCCAGGCTCCCTCCAAAAGCAAGGACCTGGTGGCAGTGGGTAGAGGAGAGCCCTACTGAGAAGTCTCATTCCCACAGTTTTTAAGAAGCATCTACTTGGTCTAGTTCTTCACCAGTGGTGCTCATTCTGTGATTTCCCGCCCCGCAGGGAATGTTGGCAGTGTCTAAGAATTTGGGGGGCTGTCACTGCTAGGGGAGAGGGTGTGCTTCAGGCACCTAGTTGGTGGAGGCGAGGGGTGCTGCTCCACCTCCTGCAATGCGCAGGACAGACCCCCAGACAAAGGAGGCTCAGACCCAAAGTGTCCGTTATCCCGGGGCTGAGAAACCCTGGTTTGCGCTGATGAACAAGACAGTGTCCCTGCCCTCCTACAGCTGGTGGTGAAAAACGACAGGAAGGGAGGAGAGGAGGAAGGGACCAGAGGAACAAAGTAAACAGGAGAAAGGATAACAGATGCGATTAGACCTAAGAAATAGACGAGACGCGCTGCGGGGGTGGGGGGTGACCTTGGCCAAGGTCTGAGTGGATGACATGAGAGCTGAGACCAGTGTGCAGGGGAGCAGTTTTCCATGAAAGCGGGGGTGGGAGGGGTCGAAGCAGAGGAAGCAGGGGGCGAAGAAGAGACTCGGGTTAATAAGCCCATCTCTGGCTGCTGGGTGCAGTCCTTGGGGGCGTCCGGCAGACATCTCCAGGAGAGGGGGGTGCTCCTGGAGCAAGAGGATGGATTCTCAGGAGATCTTTGTGAGAAGGGTAGGATGTGAGGGGAGGGGGAAAAGGCGGAACCCAGGAAGACAGTTGACACTGTGTTTGATATGCTGGGAAGCTTCTAAGAGGGGGTGCTTCTAGGAGCTGAGTGTGTGACCTTGGGCAAGTGTCCCAGCCTCCTCAAGGCTGTTGTCACCGGTGTGAGGACTGGCTGTGTCGGGTCCCGGGCCGAGGCTGAGTCATCGGTGAGTGCCAGCTGTTGGCACTGAGGGACCGAAACCACAGTGCAAGTCCTTCTCCCAGCGAGCGCTCAGCCCATCAGCATCTCTTTGAGTCTCATTTTACTCCCTTATTTTTAAAGAGGTCAGACATGGCCTCACATTCAATGAAGGTGACAGGGTATTCAGAGAAAGGGGGTCTCCCTCCCACCCTCTCCTCCAGCCACTAGCACTGACCATTCATGGTTGTTCACCGAGCCCAGCCAAGGGGGCAGATGGGGACCGAAATCCTCAGCCACTCCTGGTGCCAGGCTGTGCTGCCTGGAGAGAGGGGTTGGTGGTGGGTTTGAAGGGACGTAGGGTCTCCTTAAAGAAGTCAGGTGAGTGGAAGTCTCATCATGAATTGGTCTTCTCCCCCCTACTTTTCTGGAACCTTCGCGGCGGCATCAGAGAGAAAGATGAGAACCCACCAGGCGCTCGCCTTCCTCCTGCTCTTTGTGATTGCCTCCGGGGCCTCTGAGAACGCCAGCACGTCCCGGGGCTGCGGGCTGGACCTTCTCCCTCAGTACGTGTCCCTGTGCGACCTGGACACCATCTGGGGCATCGTGGTGGAGGCGGTGGCTGGGGCGGGCGCCCTGATCACATTGCTCCTGATGCTCATCCTGCTGGTGCGGCTGCCATTCATCAAGGACAAGGAGAAAAAGGACCCTGTGGGCCTCCACTTCCTCTTCCTCCTGGGGACCCTAGGTCTCTTTGGGCTGACCTTCGCCTTTATCATCCGGGAGGACGAGACCATCTGCTCGGTCCGCCGGTTCCTCTGGGGCGTCCTCTTCGCACTCTGCTTCTCCTGCCTGCTGAGCCAGGCATGGCGAGTGAGGAGGCTGGTGCGCCACGGCAAGAGCCCCTCGGGCTGGCAGCTGGTGGGCATGGCCCTGTGCCTGATGCTGGTGCAGGTCATCATCGCCATCGAGTGGCTGGTGCTGACCGTGCTTCGAGACGCGAAGCCGGCCTGTGCCTACGAGCCCATGGACTTCGCGATGGCCCTCATCTACGACATGGTACTGCTCGTGGCCACCCTGGGGCTGGCCTTTTTCTCGCTGTGTGGAAAGTTCAAGAAGTGGAAGCAGAACGGAGTCTGCATCTTGGTCACGGCCTTCCTCTCCGTGCTCATCTGGGTGGCTTGGATGACCATGTACCTCTTTGGCAACGCCGAGCTACGACAGGGAGATGCCTGGGGCGACCCCACCTTGGCCATCACGCTGGTGGCCAGTGGCTGGGTCTTCGTCATCTTCCATGCCATCCCGGAGATCCACTGCACCATTCTGCCAGCCCCGCAGGAAAACACACCCAACTACTTCGACACGTCACAGCCAAGGATGCGGGAGACGGCGTTTGAGGAGGATGTGCAGCTGCCACGGACCTACATGGAGAACAAAGCCTTCTCAATGGATGAACACAATGCAGGTAAAGAGGGTACTGTCCCACTGGGTTAGGCTGTTCCTCCCAAAAGAGCTCCTTTTCCCCCACTAACTATCACAGGCCCTGGGGGTAGTCCTGGCAAATCAGAGCCCACAAACATTGACCCTGTGCTGAAACTGGCTCCTAGAGATTCAGCATTATCAATTTATTTAGCATGCGTGCCTGCATGTGTGTTCAATCATATCTGACTCTTTGCAACCTCATGGACTGTGGCCCTCCAAGTTCCTCTGTCCATGGGATTCTCCACGCAAGAACACTGGTGTGGGTTGCTATTTTCTTCTCCAGGACATCTTCCTGAGCCAGGGATCAAACCCGCATCTCCTGTGTCTCCTACATTGGCAGGCGGATTCTTTACCACTGAGCCATCTGGGAAGAGACTTAATTAGCACTTTCAACTAATTTAATGTAAAAAGTCAGGTTCCTGGCCTTTTTTGAAGTTGGATCTGGCAATGCTGGTGCCGTTCCCAACTGACACCAGTTGTCTGTACTGGCTGGAAGGCCCTGTCTCTTACCCTTCCGTGTGGTGGTGGCCTTTTAGGTGGGCATCCATCTTCTCTTCACTACACTCCCCTTGGGCTTCCCTGGTGGCTCAGCTGGTAAAGAATCTGTCTGAGATGCAGGAGACCTGGGTTCGATCCCTGAGTTGGGAAGACTCCCCTGGGGTAGGGCACGGCTACCCACTCCAGTATTCTGGCCTGGAGAATTCCATGGACTGTATAGTTCATGGGGTTGCAAAGAGTCAGACATGACTAAGCGACTTTCACTTTTCACACTTCCCATGGCTCCCTGTCCCAGCCACTATAGCATATCAACATCAGCTCCCTGCTTCCTGGATGTCTGAGTTTGCAGCCCGTGTGCTAGCTGGATGCAGGGGATGGTGAGAGGCAATGCACGCGCTCTCTCCTCCAGCTCTATCTCCAGGAGTGGGTGAATTTGGGCCCTGGAGTCAGGGTCTGAGTTGGGATCCTGCCCCTTCCCAGATGTAGGCTTTGTGTACCCCATAAAGCTGCTGTGAGTCCTGATGTACCGAGGGACCCCCACGGCGCCTGGCTTGTTGAATGTGTATCTTGGTTGAGTTCCCCTGAAAGCAGAGCCTGAGACTTGTTGCAGGTCGTTTACTTAGGAGGTCGCCTCTGCCTGGGAGAATGAGGCCGGGAAGACAGAAATGCCAGAACAAGAGCGTTGAGAGCTGTTTACCACCCTGGGCAGCTGGGGCTTATTCCTGCCAGGGACACGTGTAGAACGAGCCTCAGAATCGATCCTTGGAGGACAGGAGGCTGCGGCATCTGTCCATCAACTCCTATCTCCCGCTGCCATGAGTGGTCCGCCAGGGCTCCCATAAATGGGCTAATCAAGTTCTATTAGCTCTGCCAACAGAAAAGCAGAGATTGAACAGGCACTTCAGGTGGAGGTGGGATCCTCAGGTGAGCCAAGAAGTGGCAGCCCAGGCCCCAGCTACCCCTGCGGGAGATGCTGGAGAAGTGTCTCTTACAGTTGTTGCTTAAAGCAAGTCGGCTGGGTTCCCAGTACTTGAGATTAATTAAAAGTGCCTTTTCTCAGTTACCTAAAGATTTATCAGGAGCTATAATAATAATAGTAGCAGTAGCAGCCGCAGTAGTAATAATTACCTAGTATAATCGTCATTTTTGAACACTAGCTACATGCCAGACCCTCCTTCTTAACCTGCATTATCTCATTAGTCCATCCCTCCAGCTGACGAGGTAGGGTCTGTTATTATCCCCATCTCACAGAGGAATAAGTAGAAGCTGTAAGAGATTCAGTCTTGCCCAGTGACATAGGAGGTGGCCCCTTCCGAATGGTTGAGTCACCTTTTCTGTGACGCTCACCCAGGTGCCTGGGTGATGGTCTGGTCATACTGCAGAATCAGCCTTTTTGGGTTCAGCACAGCCGCCCACAACCACAGGCAGAGGGAAACACATCAAGCCCCCAGGTCCTCCAAGGCCCCCGACAGCCCTCCCCTCATCAGGAGGTGCCCAGCTGCCTCTGCACCCTGCTCCTGCTCAGACCCCTGGGAGAATGACAGACCTGCCCCCGGCTCGTTCCCCTCCCCACCATGGGTAGAATCACAGTCCTGGAGTGGCCTTTATCAGAGCGGTCTCCTTCTTACTGGAAGCCCCAGACCAGCAAGCCTGTGTTTGCAAGAGATTTGCCAGGGATGAGCCACAGCTCTGGTGGGGCTGACTCCCCTGGTTGCCAGGAGATGGGGGTCATTACAGGGAGCCCAGAGGGTCCCTCAGGGCATATGATAAGCAGAGGCCAGGCACCTGACCAGTTCTTCGAGTCTTGGTTGAGCCACCTCTTCCCTGGCCTCTCCTGGAATAGGATCCTCTTTATCTGACACTCACAAACTCCCCTTGGACCTTAAAGGTAACAGGAACCCCTGAAATGGTTATAGAGCTTCATACATTCACTGGGCAACTAGTCTATTGCTTTGTCAAATTCTCAAGGCCATTTGTGATCCAAGGTTAAGAATCAGTGTTGTTGAACCTGATGGTCTAGTTTACCTGCAGTGCAAGGAGGAGTTGGGTGCTAGAACTACCTACAAGTATTAGGGGCATCAGAAGTTAAAGATGGCTAACTTTTACTGGGTGCTTACAATGGACAGGTTCCATTCTGAGCATTTTAGTGACTAATCTCATTTAATTCCTGCAATAACCCAGTGAGGTCCATTTTGCAGACAGGAAACTGAGGCATGGAGAGGCTGAACAATTCGTCTAAGAGGCAAAGCCAGGGTTTGAACCCAGGCAGCCTGGCTCCAAGCCCACTCTGCCACAGAACTTCTCTTCTTAAAGCCCTTCAGCATCCCTCATCTCACAGGTGTGTCAGAGCAACTCTGTGCCTTGAGAAGACAGGGATTATCAGTCCCATTTTACAGAACAGAAAACAGAGTCTTGGAGTGTCCGGCAACTTGTTCAGGCTCATAGTGGAGCAGGGAGAAGGAAGGTTGGTTTTCTGAATGCCCTGCATCCTTTCTTGTGAAAATGCAGTCAGTATGTCATATCCTTGTAAGATCCAGAGATCAAAGCGATTTGGGACCCATTTCAGAACCAGCAGTGCCTGGACTGGCACAGGGGGTGTTGGGGCTTCAGAGGTGCCCACACACCCATCTGTTTCATACTCTGGGTTCCAGAGCCAAGGACATTGTCCCTCATTCCCCTCTTCCTTTTCCAAAGCAAAAATAACTTTTTTATTCCTTTCTGATGACAGAAGATCAACAATAATCAGAAGTTCAGCAAGTGAAAATAATAAAAATTGCTCAAAATCCCATTGCCCAAAGGCAACTACTGCTGACTGTTTGCTTCTGTCTTGCCAGACACAGTACCCCTACCCCACACACACATACACATACACACACACACACCAGTCCAGCAGAGCGGCTCTTAACCTGTCTGCACATTAGAGTCTCTTGGGCAGCTTTAAACAAATTACCAGCGCCTGCCCCCTCAATCTGATTGAGTAAGTCTGTTGGGCTCAAGTATTTTAGGCCCTCCAAGTGCTTCTAGGATGTAACCAGGTTGAAAACACTCGTTGTCTAAGAGGCTATCTGCAATGCACTTGCTTAAATAGACAGCATATCGTGGAGGGAGGCCTTTCCAGGTCAACAACTGCAGAGCTGTCCTTTTCACAAGACAGAGCTTTCCAGGAGGCACCATAATTTGTTTTCCTGATCTTGGTGGTGGTTTAGTCGCTAGGTCATATCCGACCCTTGCAATTGCACGGACTGTAGCCTGTCAGGCTCCTCTGTCTCTGGGATTCTCCAGGCAAGCATACTGGAGTGGGTTGCCATTTCCTCCTCCAGGGGATCTTTCTGACCCAGCAATTGAACCCGGGTCTCCTGCACTGCAGGCAGATGATTTACCAACTGAGCTATTTATGATCTTAGCTGGTGAATATTCTGCTTGTTTCTGGCTTTCCATACAAGTTATGCTGCAATAACTATTCTTATCCATTCATGTTTGTGTCCTTGATCAAATTACCTCCGTGCAAAAAAATTCCTAGACATGCATCAGAATCTGCACCTTTCAATCCTGATATATACAGCCAGATCCCCCCCTCCCCACAGAAAAGTAGACTGATTTAGTCTTCCCTGAATAATTGTATGAGAGCCCCCATCCCCACTTCTTCACCAACCTTGGATATTGTCAGACTTTTTTTAATAGCCCTGTTTTGCATTCTCCCAAATGTGTGTCCACCAAAATTCACGTGGGCACCACGCAAAGTCAATTCCCTCGGAAGGCTCACAGAGAGAGAATAAATAGTCATCCTGGTTCGGATTGCCTTTGTTCGAGAAATCCTAGTTTGCTGGCTGGGGAATGCCTGGGCACCCTTCCTGGCCATGGTGAGAACAGCTGTTGTCATCTTTGGTCTGACCTCAGCCAGCTGTATTTTAGGGAACCAGGCCCTACACGGGGCCTTACCCGGGAGCTATAGCTGGTGCTGTTTCTCCTGCATTTTAACCGGCCAGCCCTTTGGGCTCTCTACCCTTGAGAGTCCAGCCCTGAGGTCAAGAGACGGGAGGAATATGCCCCAGGCTGGCCTGCGGCTCAGCCTCTGCTGCCTGTTTCCTTCCCCCAGTGGGACCCCAGATATGTAGGACTTCTCCAGCCTGCTGTTTCTTAATACTTATCAACCAGGCATGAGGTATGTGACAGAAGATGAAAATACACTGAAGGATATAGCACTTCAGATCACATTTTGAAAAGCGCTAACAAGGCGCATTAAATGTTCACCTTTCAAGAGCAGGAAGGAAAAGTGTTCTTTCCTCCATGAGGGGATTTGGGCTTTCTGATCTCATTGGGCCAAGGACGATTTAAACTCTGCGCCTTCACTGCCCAGTGGAAGGCCTTGTGTCAGCTTTGAGGGCAGGACCCCAACTCGCCTCACTTGTAGTGAGGACTGGTAGGAGAAGGCTGGCATTTAGCCTATGCTCTTAGATCCCTCTAGGGACTCCTTGTGGGTGAGCCCTGCTTGCCTTTCAGAGGGCTCATCTCTGGGTCAGAGTGGACTGTCAGTTGGGATTCTTGAAGATGCAAATTAATTTTAAAAAAATATATCATCTGAATCAATTAAAGTAAACAAAACAACAACAAAACTAATGTACTGGGGATCAGGCTTCAGAAATGGATAGATCCAGGCGGCTCAAGGGATGCCAAGATCCGGTCTCTCTCCATCTCTTGGCTCAAGAATCACACCAGCTCTGGACTCATGCAGAGTCCCGCTAGAGAAAAGGAATGTTTCCCAGGATGCTTGAGTATAAAATCCCAGCGTTAACTCTGACTGGGCTTAAATCTGATTGGCCAGGCTTAAATCCCATGCCCACCTCAAGGCCCGGGGAGGAGGCAGTTGTAGCCAGTACTCAGGGACCCAGAATGTGGGAGGGATGTTTACCAGAGGAGAACCAGTCCAAATAACCACTACACAGAGGGATCGCCGGGCCAGGGCACCCCACAGACACCTATCCGGCTGAGACTTTTTCTTTGAAGAGAATGTGAGAGCCACATTCCCGCACTGCAGCTGGCCAGCCTCTGCTTTATGAGGAAAGCTGCGCTGTTCGTTCTCCCTCTTTTCGAGGAGGTCTTGGCTAGGAATTGGGACTGGTGAGAGCGAGAGTCCAGGGACTCTATGTCCCCTGGACCCTGTCCCCTCTTCTCAGCTCCCCAGGAAGGGCACCTCCTTGTCAGTGTGTGCGTGGGAGCTATTGAAGGCTTGGAGATGCTAAAGGAAAGAGGTTTTCACAAGTCTTTTAGAACATGCATTCCCCACTCTGCCTATGTTTTTTGGTTCAGTCTGGGCCGATCTGCCCCCAAATGTCACTTAAATTCAAATTGCTCCTAAGTAACTAATTGCAGTTGTTAAAAACATCGTATTTGGACCCAAAATAGTGTGATGGTCAAGGAAACCAATTCTCTCTACTTGGATTCAAATGCTGGTTCTTACCAGCTGTGTGACCTTGGGCAAGTTACCTAATCACTCTGTGCCCCATGTAAAATGGAAATAATAAAAGAACCTACTATGCTATGAAAATTAAATAAGATAATACATATAAAGTATTTTTATAACGAGCCCTGGCTCTTGGTTGGCACTCTGTGAAGGTTAACTGTACTATCAAGGTGATTTTGGTCCCTTCCCCAAGTAATTTAATTTGCAAAAATCCTAAGTCCTCTTACTACTTTTCAGTCAGAAAAAAAAAAAAAAAGACTCTCTTCAGGGAGGACTTTAATTGAGGTTTTTCTCAGCAAAGTAAGATAAGTGTCTTCAGTGAGAAGGAAAATAATGAAGGCGACAGCTCACAACTGAGACAGACTTTTGTTTTGATTTTTTTATAGTGCTGCTTCTTTCTCTGTTATCTTTTAATAGACTATTTTTTAGAGCAGTTTTAGGTACAGAGAAATTGAGCAGGAAGTACATGGAGTTCCCACCTGCCCCATCCCCCCTGGTTTTCCCTGTTATTAACAACTTGCGTTGGTGTTACATTTGTTGCCATGGATGAATCAATATTGATACATTATTATTAACTCAAGTCCATAATTTGCTTTCTAGAGGTCACTATGTACAGTTCTGTGGGCTTGGACAAATCCATGATGTCATGTCTCCACTGTTACAGTATCACCCAGAGTAGTTCCGATGCCCTAAAAATGCCCTGTGCTCCTCCCAAACCCCTGCCAATCACTAATCTTCTCACTGCCTTTATAGTTTATACTTTTGCAGAATATTATAGTTGGAATCATATAATGTGAGATTTTATAGCCCACTGCGTTCACTTAATAATACACATTCATGGTTCATCCAAGTCTTTTTGTGTCATTTGATTTTTCTTCACCAAAAGAGGAAATTTAGATGTATCAAAATACGTTGCAAATAAGAAACATCATTTACCTTTCAGAGGTAAAACGAACAGACCTATTTTGCTGCCTTCGCTTCAGATCTCCCTTTTTTCCTGTCTAGAAATGACCCCACCGATACGCCTGGGGCCCCTCCGTCCTCTCCCGCGTCACTTTCCCAGGAAGATGTCCGAGCTCTCCCATGTACCTGTGGTCCAGCATCTCAGGCTCGCCCACCTCTGTGTGTATCCAGAAACCGTGTTGCACAGTATGGTGTTGAACCTGACATGGACGGCACCCAGCCGTGAGCAGGGCTTTTGTCAGGAGAGACCTTGTGAGAGAGGCAGGCGCTGTCTTTGTCACCCATGGCCCTCTGGGGGTGCGGGGAGGGGCTCCACCCCGGGTCCCCTCCCCGAGAGCTGCCTGCGCCCTGGATTCTGCAGGCTCCCCAACCCCACTGAGATGGGTCAGGCTCCAAGAGAACCTGAGAACAAAGCGTCTTTGTGACTTTGTTTTGAATCTGGCTTGTGACAAAGGGGAGGAGCAGGGAGGGGGCGTGTGCCTGGAGCATGGTGTTGATGCAGGGGAAGAAAACAAAACTCAAAACTGTGTCTTTGTGTGTGTGTGTGTGTGTGTGTGTGTGTGTGTGTGGTGTTGCCTTTCCCTCCCTCAGCTCTCCGAACTGCAGGATTTCGCAACGGCAGCTTGGGAAACAGACCCAGCGCTCCATTCAGAAGCAATGTGTATCAGCCCACTGAGATGGCCGTTGTGCTCAACGGGGGGACTGTAAGTATCAAGAGGTGATGTTCTGGCAGGAAGCCTTGGAGTGGTCAGCGTTGGGGGGCAGCTTCGACAGGGACACACCACTCTCTGGAGGCTGCTCACGGGGCTGCAAAGAGAGCAGCTCACGTCAACACCCCTTGCAGCTAGGATGCATGCAGTGTTCCATTTCTCTTTCCTCTCCACCCACTTTCTCCATGCATGAGACATTTCCCTGTAGTTAGTTGACCATCTGTAGATCATTTGAACGGGTTCCTGTTTCTTGCGGCTCTTGCACCCAGTAAATTTTCTATTTTTCATCATACAGGAGGTGCCCCTTCCCATGCTTTCCTTGGGAACTGACTTTTAGGACAAGCCCAGAGTTACAAAACCCTGGCAGATTTTGCTGGCATCCAACCTAGTTGAGCCTCCTGCCCCATGCCCCAGCTGGGTACCAGGTTCCCCGCAACCCCCAATCCTTAAAAGATGTCTTAAGAAATTGAGGTGATTATCATTTCTCTCCCACAAACACAAAAACAGATACTATCTGATGCCAAACAGACCTTCAGCAGAATTGTCATCATTTACATTCTGCCTCTGTGGAATTACATCATTTTGTTTCTCTAGCGATCCAAAATTGCACTCATTCCCACATTTAATTTTCAAACATAGCTACATGCTTCTTTCACAAACAACACATGAACCAGTTTACACGTGTAAACTGGATTTCCATTCTTTATATCATGTGCCAATTCCATAACTCAACCTGAACTTTTTTATTTTCAATGTGAGTCAGAGATGGTCTTTGATCTCTAGAGGAAACAGGTTTTCCTGGCCTTTGACTGGCATGAGAGGCATCACTTGCACTGGTATAGCAGGGGCTCAAAGCAGTAGGCTCACAGGTTGCAGTCATGAAGAGCACCAGCCATCCGTGGGCCTGTTTGTCGTTGAGTACCAAGAAAATCCTGAGTTTCAAGCATTTGACCTGTGCGTCTTAATAAATTTAGTTAGAAAACAGCCCCACCAGTCATTCTTAAACCCTCTGTGTCCAGTCAAGGCCAATGTGCATAAAAACACCCTGGACTTAGAAAGTGATGTGGGTTCTGGGTAAGGAAACGTATTTGTTCGGGTGCACGATTATAGAAAAGGGGCAGACAGCCTTCCCAAGAGCAGAGTGTTGTAGGTAACACACAGTGGTTGCTGCTTTTCTTGGGAATTATTCAGCCCTTTTGGAAAAGGCAAGCTAACTTAGCTTTGGTACATTGTTAACAAATGGGTTTCTAACATTGACTTTGCAAAGCTGAGTTCTTAGTGTGTTATTCCTATTTCCAGATCCCAACCGCTCCGCCAAGTTACACTGGAAGACACCTCTGGTGAAAGACTTTAAGTTCCAGAGAATAAGAGTCTCTCTTACCAATTTTATTCCCTGGTCGTGTCTTTCTTGAGGGAGAAATCAGTAACAGTAGCTGAACAAGGCCGCCTCGCAGCCAGGAGATTTGGAAATCCTAGACAAGGGGATTTCGTGTAAATGTGAACACTGCTGAACTGAAAAGCTAACACCAACTGCCCTCCCCTCCCCTGCCACACACACACACACACACACACACATAATACCAAACCAACCTCAAACCCCGCAAACTAAAGCAAAGCTAATTGCAAATAGGATTAGGCTCACTCGAAAATGTGGCTGGGAAGACTGTTTCATCCTTTGGGGTAAGAGCAGAACCGCGTTCACAGTGGTTGAGCTGTGGTTGAGCACAGAGAGCCCCACACCATCGCCCCTCCCCAGCACGTGCTGGACCCCAGGTGGCCTCTTGGAGACGGTCATTTCACTGAGGAAGGCGAATAGGGGCTTTCTCACTGGCCTGCCTGTGGGTTTTCGCATTTCAGGGGAGTCAGGAGCAGCGGAGGAGATGGTGGGTATGATTCCGAGGCCCAGCCCATCTGTATCCGGGGAAGAGCTTTATGAGCAGTGGTGGAGGAACCGTGGCATGTGCCAAAGAAGAGAAGGCAGTCTGGGAGTTGAAGGGACCGTCACACTTAGAAAGTAGCACCCAGGCTTTGCTCCTTCTCTGGGCCTCTTGCTCTGGCGTCACTGCCAGGAAGCAAGCCTGCCTGCCTCCAAGGGGCAGTTTCCGACTGGAGCAGCCGTCTCTCCCCTGATGACCCCTCCCTCTTCCCACCTCATGAGAGTTCCTCCAGCCCTTCCCCGCCTCTCCTGCCATGTCCATTTCAAAGGCTCAAGTGGAGCCAGCAGCTCAAAGCCCTGTGGCTTGGCCAGGGGGCGGATGCCGGGGTGGATTTTCCACGATGCTGTCACGTGGCAGGGGTACCCCAGGGTGGAGAGGCGATGCCTGCTGCCTAGCAAGCAGTGAGTTCTTGGGTCTTCTCTGCAGATGTAGTGAAAGGTCCAGCGTCGGGTGGAGCACATGAGGATTTCTTGCTGCTTTGGGAGGGCGTGGGGGACATTTTTGTCTCAGTTTTCTGCAAGTTCCATGAAAATGGTTCTCTTCCAAGCCCATTGTTTCTGTCATGGTTTCCATCTGTCCTAAGCAAGTCATTCCTTTCTTTGGCATTTCAGACATCTCGGCCATTAAAAGCCCCATGTTCTCTGCACTGTTTGGCCAGCATAATCGCAGGCAATGATTCAAAGCAAAGAGTTTTAACCTGACGGCATGGAATGTATAAATGAGGGTGGGTCTTTTTGCATATACTCTAGTCACTGTATTGCTTTTTTTTTTTTTTTTTTTTAAAACAACCCATAAGCCTTTAACCTTTACAGAAAATGAAAAAGGTTAGTGTTTGGGGGGAAACTGACCTCTTCAAAAGCCAATATGTCTGAGCTGAGTATGTTTTAATAAACCTTCTGATTTTTCTTGAGGCCCTAGTCTGCTGTGTCCCATCCTCGCCCTCCCCTGTCCCCATCCTTGCAAAGCACCCAGGTAGAGAGGCCAATCTGGCCCCGGTGAGGCCCTCCTCCAAGGTAGCCCATTTCCACATGTTGCCAGCACGGGGAAGAGGGGGCATACCCTACGGAGGGAAGCAGGGAAGCACCCGCCCACCCGGAGCACGTGCTTGCTTCTAGAGAGAGTCAGATCCTGTCTCTTATACACATCTTAACCTTGGATCACAAATGGCCTTGAGAATTTGACAAAGCAATAGACTAGTTGCCCAGTGAATGTATGAAGCTCTATAACCATTTCAGGGGTTCCTGTTACCTTTAAGGTCCAAGGGGAGTTTGTGAGTGTCAGATAAAGAGGATCCTATTCCAGGAGAGGCCAGGGAAGAGGTGGCTCAACCAAGACTCGAAGAACTGGTCAGGTGCCTGGCCTCTGCTTATCATATGCCCTGAGGGACCCTCTGGGCTCCCTGTAATGACCCCCATCTCCTGGAGAGGATGCATGTGGACCTAGAATTCTGAAAATCACAGAAATCTCCGAACACCTCGGTCCAGTCCGGTGAAAAGCGGCCACGATACATGTTCTCATGCCAGGAAACAGTGGCTCACCCCCGCTCCCTGGAGTCCTTCGGAGCTCTCTGATCCCATCAGGGGCTCAGGCGTCAAGAGCCCCCCCACCACTTGCAGAGCGGAGAACTCACACGATCATGTTCTAAGTTCTTGGTGGTCTAAGCGTGCACGGTGAACACAGCAGAGAAGGCTCCAGGCGGAAAGCAATGTTTCACCACCGCAAAAATAGAACTGGCTTTGAGCCACAGGAAACCTCACTTAATGAAACCTTTTTCTTTTCAAGTTTCTGATAGTTTTTGCGCTTCTGGGTTTTATTTTGGCTTTAAGGTCAAGAGAGGGCTGAGTGCTCTCCCAGTGGAGGTGGATGGGAGGCAGGGAGTGAGGGGGAGGGCGGTAAACTGTTCCCTTTCTAAGGACTTCACCTGAAGGGTACAAAGAGGTATCTTTGCCAAGAGACTGTGGCAGCCCCCACCCCTACTGAGTGAAGTTTAAATACAAAATTAAATGGCACCGCTGTTTCAGATCTGTTGTAAACAAGACGTTGGGGAGAATGACCGGGAAGGAGAGCTTCTGTGATCAAAACACCTCATTGTAAGCACAACTCTTTCCAGATCCAGTTATCAAAATCACCTTGGGACTATAACAGCCACTCTTTCTCCCCTTTAGTAGGAAATGGTTATTCTGTGCTGGATTCCTCCCCTGGAGATGGGGGCGGGGAGGGAAGGCGGGAATGACAGACTGGGAAGTTCTGTGTGTCTCAAGGGTTGCAGAGCTGGTTGTTGCAAGCTGGGGATCCATTGTTTTAGCACAGTTTCTGTCAGGGTCCAGGAAACATGGGCAAAGTGGGGGTGGCCTTCCTGGTTAGGCAAGGCCGAGTTGAACCCTGAACTGAAAGGGAGCATTGTGGCTTTTATAATCCAATGATGCAATGATTATACCAGCTTACAGGAGTTCTCAGCAGGTGCTTTTTATTAATTGATAAAGAGCTAAGGCTCATTTTTGATAGATAATATATATTTATTAAGTGTATTAATGTGTGTTTTATAATGTACCTTTATCCTCCCCGGCTGACTGTTGCATACTTAAAAAAACATCGTTAAAGAAATTTCAAGACAATCAACGTGTATCATAAATGACTGTATATAATAAATATTACAGATTTAAAAGGTTGTAAAGCATGGGCAGATAGGTTTTATTTTCAAAATGCTGTTCTTAACACAAAAAATAAAGGCTTTACTATTTACTTAAGATGTGTGGTAGCTTGTCAATACAACCCCATACAACTGTTTGGCTTTCAGGTCCGCCTGGAGGTTAAGTCTGTGGCATTTTGAATGGGAAAATCCATCCAAAAATGGGTAACAGCAAACTGTGGAACAATTGAAGATAATAAGTCAGTTTACCCATGAAATGAGGAACTTTCTATAATGTTTTGGGGCGTAGACAACAAAACTTATTTATCTGTTATAGTTGCCTGTGTTTAAGCATCTCATCTTGCTAGGTTTGCGGTCAAAGTTCAGGGTCAACCTCCTTGTGAAAGGATCACAGGCAATGATGTCTTTTTTTTTTTTTTTTTAAGCCTGCTCAGCGGATAAACTTAAACCCACTGCAGAGGTTTGGGACTTTGTTTTAAACATGGATCTTTGCAAAGGCGACCAAAAGTGGGAAGCTGGTAACTAGAACATTTCAACATCCCTTGGAATTAGAGTTCATTGTACATTTTAGCAGTGGGTGATGTAGAAGTATATTGCTGAAGAAATAGACAGATGAAAGAATAAAATCGGGGGATAATGCAGAAAGTTAAAACTACTACTTTTTTATGATAAACTATTTGCACTACAATATGTTTGCAACAAAAAGATCCTTATCCGAATGTACCAGATCTAATCCTTCAAGAAAGCACAATAGAGGAAGCATAGCTAGAACACTGTCTTCCAGTTGGGTAACTGGAGCTTAGAGTGGGACAGACGCCGACAGCTGTTAAGGTTGTGGAGTCTTAGCTGCAGCCTCTTCCTCATCCTCCATTCTGCATTTCACTGCAAAGAAATGAAAGAGAAAGTCAGGGCTGATTTATCAACACACACCTAGACAGAAGCGGCATCTGGACACCGCAAACTTTGCTACACGGAAGTCAGTTGCTTTGAATCCCACTGAGCGCCTGCGATGGTTCCGATCCCACAGATCCACCAGGGAAGAACACAGGGCCATTGTCCTCCACTGGCAGCACCTGAAGTTTCGAAGGAACTGCACAAAGTGTTCACAGCTGTTCTGAGTTCAGTTCAGAAGAAGGTCAAAAGTATGCTTTGCAAGTCAGGGGCCCTGAGGGAAGTTTCACTAAAGATGATGACAGATTTGAAGCTCTCGATTCAACCGAATCTATCACCACTCACCCTGTGCCCCGCCACCACCCAAAATTTAAAACTCAGGACAACACTGGGGTCAATGCACGGCCAGAAGAGAACCTTTTCTTTGTCTTTCATGGACCGGACGAGAATGCGATCCGGGTGATTTCCTGAGTTGGCCAAACGGGAAAGTTAGGTGAACACACAACAGGGCAGTCTGTAAGGGAAATCGTCCCGATCGATAAAAACCCTTCCCCCAAGATGTACGGAAATCCAACCTCCTGGCGGGTGGGGAATCCATCTGGAAAGACCCTCTCTTTTTAATAAATCTTTGCTTCTAGTGTCCAAGTGCTTGCCCCCAGTGTTAATGCCTAAAGGGTTATCCAGAGCAAGGCCACAGGCTCTGGTCATTTGCGGAGAGCACTGTTCAAGTTGGAAAGGGTATTTGGGGGTTGGTACCATGTAGAGCAGAGATTTCAATCAAGCCTGACCTCCCGGTGATTGAGGTCACAGGCTGGCCGTGGACCCCATCACATGCAGTGCAGCGGGCTAGACAGGCTAGCCCAGCAGTCTTCAGACTGGGGCTACATGAAGACTTCCCAAGAGTTCTTGGTCATGTGTTATTCAAAGACAATCAATTTCCAAATCTTGGCTTCCTTGAGTGGACCTACAGTGTTAGTTTCCCCAGCCTGGCATTGCCCAGGGTGTCAAAAATCCCCAGGGGCCAAACAGGGATGCAGTTTGAAATGCTGGTGACCCCCAGAGTCTTCTTCACTTTCTATATTTAATAACTATCAAATTTTAGGATGTGTTTAATTGGCTTTGTGAACTACTATTAGTTGCATTAATAACTCAAACCAGAAAAATATTTTTAAAACTAGGAACCTATAGGCATGGGGAAATTATCCTGAGGGCCCATAGCATAAACTAGGATATGAAATGTTTAGCAACAGACTGTGGTGGCAGAGTTTTGATTTGTAGCATTTGCCAGTTTCCATGGCTGATTTCAAGCTACCAGCCTGATAACATAATACTGAGGCAGAAGGGGGTTCACACAGCCGGATGGAGCAGCTCAGCACATGGCAGCCCTGGATCCCCATGAAATATGCAGGGAAACCCCCAGTGCACAGTGGTTTTCCACATTCCACAGCAATGTTTGCATCACCGGGAACCTACTAGAAATGCACATCCCGGCCCCTGCCCCAGGCAGGTGGAGCCCAGCCATGTTGTGTTCTTAACAAGTCCCCAGGTGATTCTGTTGGACAATGGATAAAGCTGAGACCCACTGACTACTGGTTCTCTATCCTGGCTGCATTTAAGAATTACCTGGGTAGCTTCTGAAGCCTGTTGGTACCTAGGTCTCTCCCTAGACATTCTGATGTAATTGGTCTGGAGCCCAGGCATCAGTATTTATTCAAAGTTCTTGTATATTCAGGCAGGGTCAAGAAACCCAAACCAGGGTTTCTTTAAGGAAACGTGACTACAAAGACCCTCAGAGCAGGTCACAGGAGCCTCAATGTCTCAATATATAAGCCGTATGAATGGCATTCTCTCTGGCCTACAAGTGGCAGACAGACACTTAAGGCTACTGGTAGCATGGGAGGAAGGAGGAATTGGCTGACAGGCGGCGTTCCCAGCCCTTGGGTTTTCTTTAATTCCTCAACCCTGCTGGAAAAATCCACCTGCATGTCTTTCCTTTGTCCCAGGATTTTTAACCAGTCCTGTCACGCCTTGAGATGCTCTTCCCCAGCTCCACATTTTGACCTCGCCTGGGTAAAGCTCTTCTCTCTTTCAGATCATTATATGAAAATCTTGAGGGAGAAGAGTCAAAGGGATGCTAGGGACACTCCTTCCAAGTTGGAGTGTCAAGACACTAACTGGAGTTGATGGGATCACCTGGAACTCTGAACACTCCTGGTGCCCAGCCTCACGCTGGCCAATCAAGTCAGACTCTCTGGAGGTAGGGACAGTCCATTGGTGCAAACACCCTGGGAAACTGACATCTTAAAGCGAAAAAAGTGTGTACATTCCCCACAATGCAGTGATTCCACTTCTTTATCCAGCCCCTGGAGAAGCCCTTGCTCACGTGTACTGGCACACATGAATGAAAATGTTCATGACAGCAGAAAAAACTGAAAAGAGCTCAAAAGTCCATCAACAGCTGACTGCATCAATAAAGGCTGATTTCCTGGAACGGTGAACACACAGCAGTGAACGCGAATGAAGCACAGCTAGTCATGCCAGCTTGTGTTAACTTACAGTATTGAACGAAAAGGTGCAAGGCACAGAATAACACAGAGTGTGATCCTCCTTTTAACACATCTAGATGTTAAGGGATACCTATAAAGATGAGAAGAACTCTAAAGAAAAGCAAGACCATGATCATCACTAAGGTTAGGGTGAGTGGCTTCACAGGGGAGGGGAGCCTTAAAAGTGGCCACAGAGTTTCACTCCCTTAACTGGGATGATGGTTGCATGAGTGTTTGCTTTATAAGTTATATGTGTTTTATGGTAGCTGTTTTTATGTATATATCTCCCCCCTCAAATAAAAGGTAAGAAGATGGCAGTGTATTATTTGAAATTACAAAGTCAACTAATAAAGGAATGGAAAGGAGCAATTTAAGTCTTTGGGGAGGGCGTGAATGGGGTGGAAGCAAGCTGATTCTCATGTGTCACAGCAGGAAATCAGGAGACAGTGTCTAAACGCCTCCTGACCCTAACACCCTTAACCACCCAGAGAGACAGCTGAGAGCTCAAAGTGACTGCCAGAGAAGACGGCGACAGCTCTGATGCTCCTTCAGCCTCCTGCTTTATCCTATATACCCGTAACCAGGGGAACCATGTGCAAGGATGACTTTGCTAAAAAATTAAGAAACATAAAACCTCTCCCTTGTGGTTTTTCTCCTCCTGGTCTTGATGGAACAGAACCTTGCACAGATAGGTTATTCAGTAGAAGGACAGAGCAAGGGAAGAGGCAGCGGGGAGGAGCAGGCGGGGAGATGAGAGACCCCAGCTTCCACTGTAGTTTAGGGACATCATTGAGATTGGCTTCCATCATGAACAGACGGCTGCCTCCATGCCCCTGCGCTGTCCTTGTCCCCCTTCGGCAGGCTGGTGAGCAACCAGTTCCGGAAGGGCTTGAGAGAGTGGAAAATCCCGGGGTGATGCGCCAGCCCTTCAGCTTCAGTCAAAGGAAGTGTGACAAGAAAGGCCTCGCATATTAATGAGACCTGCTTGCACTCTCCACCTCTCGATCGCCCCCCTACACTCTCCGGTTCCAGCCGGTCACAGAGCTGAGAACTCCAGACGTGGCTAGAGAAGCTGCCTAAGATGCAGGGAGGAAATTCAGGGACCACGGGGATCACCCAGCTGCTCATTCAGTGTTGCCCACATGCGGCCTCAGTGCACAGGGTCCCAGACCTTGACAATCAGAATCTCAGAGAGTGAGGCCAGGGAATCAGGACTGCTCCCACCACTGTGATCCTTCTGGATGTGACAAGTGATCCTGGATGTGACTGTGATCCTTCTGGATGTGACAAGTTTGGGAAAGAGCACGGTATCGCTCAGCCATCACTCAAGGCTCACGTTAGAGAGGTGCCCTACCTCCTAAGGGCCTGGGAGGGGCAATCAAGACAAGACCAGCAAAGTGGTCACTCAGCACTGAGTCGGATCCACAGAAGCAGGCACGGCACATTAGCCATTACTATTTTCGGGGCACAGTCTCTGACCTCAAGGAGCTCACAGCCTAGAGGGAGAGGCAGGAAAATTAACAGGGAATTGGAGATGCTTCCCTGGTAGCTCAGCTAGTAAAGAATCCACCTGCAATGCAGGAGAGCCCAGTTTGATCCCTGGGTCAGTAAGATCCCTTGGAGATGGGATAGGCTACCCACTCCAGTATTCATGGGCTTCCCTCGTGGCTCAGACAGTAAAAAAAAAATCTGCCTCCAATGCAGGAGACCTGGGTTCGATCCCTGGATGGGGAAGATCTCCTGGAGTAGGGCATGGCAACCCCCTCCAGTATTCTTGTCTGGAGAATCCCATGGACAGAGGAGCCTGGCGGAATACAGTCCATAGGGTTGCAAAGAGTCGAGCATGACTGAGCGACTAAGCACAGCACACGGTACAGCACAGAGATGCTTACAAACCAGAGAGAGAAGCTGCCTCAGTAAATGTGCATCCATCGCAGAGATGGGCCCTGAGGTTACAAAGCGGAGACTGGTTCACACTCTCAAGTCAGCAGTATGCATATAAGGATTAATATATATTTTTTAATCTGGTTAGCACTCAGGTTTTAGGATTCCAGGTAAATAATAAAACAGCACTTCTCTGGTGCTCATTGGGCCCTTTGAGCATACAAAGGAGCAGTGAGGTACATGCTATTGTTTTCCCAGTGATCATACGGATGAGGAAATGGAGGCATGCATGAGGCGCCTGGGGTCACACTGTGGGCTGCCTGGCTCCTGCATTCATGCCTTTACCCTCTTCAGGGTCTTGGTCTCCCCCTAGCGAGATGATTTCTGCAATAAAGATGTAATAAAGACTCACTTC
This sequence comes from Cephalophus harveyi, assembly GCA_006410635.1. NCBI lineage: Eukaryota > Metazoa > Chordata > Mammalia > Artiodactyla > Bovidae > Cephalophus > Cephalophus harveyi. The sequence goes on from SJYT01009330.1 coordinate 430,261, forward strand.
CCACATAGACAGTTTAGGAACAACTACAATGCCCAACCCCTGGGGAATGAATAGGTATCTGATATTTTCTAAACTTCATAAAACAGGAGGCTGCCATTGCAGATGTGCTTCTGCAAAGTTTAAAGGGACAGGGAGACAAGCCAAGGGCAAAATACAGTGGAATTTATAAAATTCCTGTACATTTTGACTATGCAAATTTCTTATTCCATTCCCAAAGTTAACAATGTCTCCAAAGGGGACACTGTGGCTTCTGTCTGGTGGTGTTGAAAGCCAACCAAGCTGATTTCTCTGAAAGTAAAGTAGAATTTAGTTTCTTCCACTCAGCCATCTCTGCCCCAGTTTTCCCTCTTGCCTTTCTGAAAAAAATTTTTTTAAAAAAACAAGTGACTCCTAGTTTACGTTTGTTCCTGAGTGAGCTGTTCACAGTACATCCTTTAAATGTGACTGCCCTGTAAAAAAAATTACATTCATAACTAAGTTGTAGCCCAGCTTTTTAACTGTCTAAACAACAACAACAACAAAAACTAAACATATATTAAATGATTGAAAAAAAACAGGTGAATTTTCGTTTTCCCAAATGTCTACAATATACATTCATTGCTATACTATTGGGAAAATTTTTCTAAAAGAATTATCAGAAAATATACCAGACAGAAGAAAAACAGACTGTCAGAGCATCAACAGGTGCATGGTGTGACTGCGATCAGGCAGAGCGCAGAGGTGGGGAGAGGAAAGAAGGAGGAATGGTGAGGAGCTGGGGAGTCTGGAGGGGTGGGGTGCTGGCCTCCTGGTATCAGCGGACCCGGTGTTAGGATGCTGGGAGACCCCAGGGAGAGCTCTACCCAGGGTGGAGTTGCCTTAGGAGAGTGGTGGTGGTTTAGTCGCTAAGACATGTCCAGCTCTGGCAACCCCATGGAATGTAGCCCTCCAGGCTCCTCTGTCCATGGGATTTCCCAGGCAAGATTACACAAGTGGGTTGCCATTTCCTTCTGCAAGGGATCATTCCAACTTAGGGATTGAACCCAGGTCTCCTACATTGCAGGCAGATTCTTTACCAACTGAGCCTTCATGGAAGCCTTAGTAGAGGTGACCATTTAAAAAATATTAATGAAATGTATGCTAGGAACAGCTTGCTTGTTCACAGAAGGGACGATTTTGGAGACAAGTAGACCCAGTGTTCGAATCCTAGCTCTTCCATCTAATAGCTGGGTGACCCAGGCCCAGCCTCGTTTCCTCGTTTGAAATAAGTGAAATAATCTTGCCCTCACAGAGTCCTTAGGAAGATTAGGGAGATAATGTACCTAAAGTGCCCAGTGCAGGAATTGATATGTACTCAACAAAGGTGACTTCTTCTCCCCTGAGTGGCCTGTAGAAATACAAGCTGAAGTGCTACTAAAGAGTTCACTTAGCATCATTGAAACTCATATCACTCATTTGAAAGTTATTTATCTTCAAGCTCAGCTATCAAACACAGTCCAGGGCCTGAAAGTGAGCAGAAGAGGCTGTGTAGGTGCTTTGGAATGTGTTCCCCAAACGCTGGCATGTTAGTCACAGGAGAGTCTCTGAGACCCCTCTCAGAGCTGTGTGCCCGTTCCTAAAGCATCATACTGGCAAGCTGAGTTATCCTTGGACCATAACGGAATTTAGGAATGAATTAGTTTCCCAATGGGCTTCCCTGGTGGTTCAGACAGTAATGAATCTGCCTGCAATGCAGGAGACCCAGGTTCAATCCTTGGGTCAGGAAGATTCGCTGGAGAAGGGAATGGCAACCCACTCCAGTATTCTTGACTGGAGAATTCCATGAACAGGGGAGCCTGGCAGGCTACAGTCCATGGGGTTGCAAAGAGTTGGACATGACTGAGTGATTAACACACACACACACACGCACATACACAGTGTCCCAGTGGCTGATAAGCACATGAAACTGTGAGGGTCCACAGTGGGACAGCCACGACACACCCACCAGAATGATTACAATGAAAATGTCTCATCACACTAAGTGTTGACAAGGATGCAGGACAACAATGCTGAGGCATCGCTAGTGGGGATGGGAAACCGTCCCACCACTTTAGCAAACTATTTGAAAGTATCTCGCCAAATTAAATATTATTATATACTCTCAGGCCACTGAGAGTGTATTCCACTCCTGGCTAATCCTCAAGTGAAGTGAGTATTGACATCCACCAAAAAACATACAGGCTTCCCTGGTGTCTCAGACGGTAAAGAATTTGCCTGCAATGCAGGAGACCCGGGTTAGAATGTTCATAAAAGCTGGATACAACTCAACTGTCTATCCAAACTGTGATGATATTCAAGGGAAAGAATACTACAGTTTAGGGAAAAAGAGCAAACTCCTGCCGCCCTCCACAACTTGGTTGAGTCTCTCAGATGTAATGTCCAGCCAAAGAAACCAGACACAGAGTCCGTATTGAGCTTCCATTTATATGAAGCTTGAGAATAAGTAAAACCTTTTCCACAGTGATAGAAATCCAAATACAGTTTGCCCTGGGATCAGCTGCGGCCTGGTGGGGGCCTGAGAGAGGCCCCTGGAAGGTGGGGCCCCTTCTTCAACCATCTGGGTGCTGTTACATTGTATGTACATACAGATGAGTTCATTGAGCTGTACCCTGAGAATTAGTACATCCTGCTGAGTTTCACCTCAACAAAAGATAAAATAAAAACAAAATAGGAAAACAGGGAGGAAGAGAACAGGCACCAGAATCTGAGGACTTTTTCATTCAGATCCAGGGCAGAGTCTGAGGTGCCTCGGTAGTCCCTGAGGCCTCCACACTTGCAACAGATTATTAACAATATCACAGAATTAATTAGAAAATTTGCATTTACGGAACGCTAGAACAGCCTTTACACAAATTTTTCACCTCACTTAATGTTCCTAGTCACTCCAGGAGGTAGATGCTAGCATTATTTCCATTTACTGATGAGAAAATTAAGGCCCAGAGACACTAAGCAACTTGCCCAAGGTCACAGAGCTGAAAGAAATGCCCCTGCCAGGACTCTAAGCTTGGTCTATCTGAGTCCAAAATCCATGGTCTCAACCACCATTCATACCAGTGCAGAGTAAGAACTTGGACCCCTGATCATGGCCCAGAATCAGCCAACAGAGCTTAAAGTCATGTTCCAGACTTTCCAGTTAGGAAGGCAGGGGACTGTGCAATATATATTACCAAGGTTCTATTTCTTTTCTGTTTTACCGGGCTGAATTTTTAAAATAAGATTACTTTTTGATTATAAAAGCAGTTCACAGTCATTATAGAAAGTCTGAAACATATAGAAAAAAAATGTGAAAAAAACTCCACATGTCCCCACTGGAAGATGTTGACATGCAGAGGGTAATGTGAGTCCTCTGGGACGTTTCCCTCCCTTTCCTAATGATGCCAGATGTTGGGTTGTGTTATTTTTGAGGAAAGTTGAGCCAACTTGGAAGCCACAAGGGACTGGGGTGGACATTCTTGAATGTGCAGTAATTACTGGTGTTGACTTCTAAACAATGTAAACTCAGAATAAAGTCTCCTGGGAGGCAGCATTTTGGAAGTGGAAATATTTGGTGCTGGAAGTGACAATATTAGTGATATTGAGACAGAATCTCAATATCAAGTTTTGACCCTGGAAAGGGAGACCATCAATAAAAGACTTGCTTTTCATAGATAACAGAAACGGAGGCTCCAAAAGGGGAAGGAATGGGGCCATTGGAGCACAGCTTAGTTGTTCAGGGCACAGCTTCTGAAACCAGGGGACCTGGCTGTGAATCCCACCATCATTTACCAACAGAATCGCCTGAGCAAGTCTCTTAACCTCTTTGAAGCTTCAGCTCCCTCACTCATAAAATGGGGTCAGTAATAGAGTGCAAAGGGTGAAGTGAGATGGAACCTTCCTGGCACGTGGTTGACGCCCAATAAAATTATTTCTTAATTATACAGGTAATGCAAACTCCAGGCAAACTCCAGGAGATGGTGAGGAACAGGGAGGCCTGGCGTGCTACAGTCCGTGGGGTCACAGTCGGACACCACTGGACGACTGAACAGCAACAATGCAGTGACTTTAGAACAACTGGAAATAAATATTTACACAAATTTTCTTTAAATTATGTAGGTGACCTTTTGTGCTACTCATATGTATTTATATATCAGTTAGTATTTTCTTTCTACATCAGAATTTACAAAGGTAGTTCCATTTTGAAGTTATCAAGACTGGAGATTTAGCACAGCAGTTTAAGCCACTATGTAACAGGCTGTCCTTCGAAATTCTGCATCTTCAAAGGCCTAGTGAGTCCGGGGTGTGAATGAACACAGACGAACCCTGTCAGCCGTGTCTCATGACTTTTTTATTTATCTCTGCATTCTCAGCTGCTGCCGCCAAGACTGAACCTTTAGAAATATCCCAGGCATTCTGAATGAGCTTGGGGTATAAACAGTTCTCATCCAGTTCAGACTGGCAGAAGCTCTGTATATTGAATGCTGTCTTTAAGTGAAATGGAAACAGATCCCCCAGTTTATTTTTACACAGCTCCTCTGTAAGTATAACAAGCTAATAACTAACTGAGAAACTATTTCAGTCTGTACTTAGGTACTGTGACAGTATTCTCTTATTATCTGGTGGTCAGTCCAGAACCCTGGGCTGACACAGATCTAGACAAGAATCATCCAGGACTAGGAAGACAGTTTTATCAGACCTTAAATGAAGGAGATGGGAAGTAACATTCCAAGAGTTTCAGCACAGAGTTCTAAAAGGAAGCTCTCTGGTGTACTGAAAAGAAAAAAACAAATATTCTCAAACCCTGACCTCGGAGAGAAACATACTGACTCCTAAACAAAGCTACTTTTTAGAAAGGATCACTCATATCACCTATGTCATTTTTACCCTTTAAACATCTCCTAAACCCATCCACTTCTGTCAAATTCCACTGCCACCAGGTCATCCGATTCAGCCCCCACCTCCAGCCATGCTCATCCTTCTAGAAAGCCCATCTGATGATGCCACTGCCCCGCTAAGGCCCTTTAAATGCTGCCTGCTGCCCCTAGGACCAAGGGCAAAGTCCTTAACCAGGCCCCTGAGGCCACGCTCTCTCCCAGCTCCCCATCACCTCACACTTGCTTCCATCACTCAAGCCTTCTTTCAGTCCCCCTTCCAGGCTCAAGGTTTTTGCCTCCATCCTTTCCTCCTCTGAAAGCCCTCACTGCCACTCATGTCTAGTTAATTACTAGGGGAACCTATTCAAACCTCCAGCTAAAGTCTCTCAGGGCATCTATCTGATGCCTCAGAACTTCTCCCGAGCACTGGTCTGTTATCAAGGATTCATGTGATTACTGGAATAGCATCCAGCTTCCCCAACTGGCTTAAGTTTCCAGGAAAGCAAGGTGTTAGCTTCTGTTTGCCACTGAACCTCCAGCGTTGGGCAGGTCCAGTCCTGTACCCAGAGTAGGCGCTCAGTAAATTGGAAGCCCCCAGGCCTTTCTCTCTCAGCCTCCCTCCAGACTGTTGAAAGGACACTCCTGTTTACCAGCAACATGAAGGATGCTCCAGTTCAGTGGGGATACCCAGACTTTAGCATCAGAGAGGCAAGTGTTTGAAGTATTTGCATCCAGGCTCCAGCTCTTACTACCAGCATGCCCTTGGCCTAGTCACTAACTCTCTTGATGTTTGTTTCCTCACAAAAACCGGGGGTTTTGCAGATCGTATTGCACAAGGTAATCTTGATATTTAAATACGTTAACTGAGATTACATACACAAATCCACCAGAAGAGTGCCTGGCACACAGCAGATGCGATAGATGCTTAATAAACGGCAGTTCTTCTCGGGATTCAGATGGCTATTTCTCCAGTTTTCTAGGCAAAATATAACAAGATGTAACCGGGGGCTTGCTGCCTTCCTTCTTACCTTCCTCTGCCAGGACCTACTGTGTGCTTGTTAATGCAAGACGTAAAATGACGAACATACCAGACAGAGCCATGCTCTCTTGGAGCTAATCTATGTTTCAACTAAAAGATAAGTGTTTTCAATATGCAAACAATATCTTCAACAGTTACATGAATTGGGTTAAACCCTCTCACAGACGTTGCTGGGCAATGATCCAAAGAAACTGATCTTAGATCCATATAAAGATTTAGGAGTGTGGACACTTATCTGGTGTGTGATACCAAAACACTTCTGTTTGGCTGAGGTGAGAAAACATTTAATGTCTGCTTATTCTGATTGGAATTCCCAGGCTGGTAGCAAGGACCTGCATATCCCCTCACCATCTCCTCACAGGCATCCTGCTCTGTTTCCACTGCCTGTTGCAAATTTAATAGTGCTAGCAACAAGAAAAACAATGATGAAAATAATGATAATCATTATAAGTACTATTTATTGAGTTCTTAAAATATATGCAAGCACATATATCCCTATATTGTCTTTAATCTTCAAAACAACTCTCTGAAGGTATCATTATCTCCATTTTTCAGATGAGAACGCTGAGGCTCTGAAAGGTAAGTGACTTCCCTAAGGTGCAAGTGCAGGATTCGACACCTCATTTGCCTGTTCTGTTCTACTGCTTTTAAGAAAATCAACTCAAAGTTTGAATTAAAAGATTCATGTTTTCAGTATGTAAAAATATCTTCAAAAGCTGCGCAAATGAAATTAAACTCTTAGGAATGAAGGTAGCCGTGGCAGCAATATTTATAATGGTGAAACTGAGAAAGAAGTTTCCAATAAGAAAATAATTAAATTATGTAGCTAATCATGTAAAACAACTTTATAATATAGGGGGATAGGTCTACCACATAAAGTTAGATGAAAAAAAGCAGGGATACATGAAATAAGTGCTATGAATTATCTCACTGGTTCAGACTTAGAGCCTTTGTGCTCCAGACCCTGTGTTGCACAACTAGAGAAGCCCACACACTGCAATAAGGAGCCCTTGAGTCACAATCAGAGAAAACTCACAGGTTGCAACAAAAAGCAGCACGGCAAAAAAAAATTGTTTTTTAATTTAAAAAATAAAATACATTAAAAAATCCTTACTATTCAAGAAAACACAATCTAATTTTAAAAGGTGGAGGATCTGAATAGACATTTCTCCAAAGAAGCTACACAAACAGCCAATAAATACCTGAAAAGATGCTCAATCATCTCATTAGGCATGTTGCTGTTCAGCCCCTCAGTCGTGTCCAACTCTTTGCAACCCCATGGACTGCAGCACGCCAGGCTTCCTTGTGCATCACCACCTCCCAGAGCTTGCTCAAACTCGTGTCGATTGAGTCAGTGATGCCATCCAAACATCTCATCCTCTGTTTTCCCCTTCTCCTCCTGCCCTCAATCTTGCTCAGCATCAGGGTCTTTTCTAGAGCTGGCTCTTCGAATCAGGTGGCCAAAGTATGGGAGCTTCAGCTTCAGCAGCAGTCCAAGGGACTCTCAAGAGTCTTCTCCAATACCTCAGTTCAAAAGCATGGATTCTTCGACCCTCAGCCTTCTTTATGTCCAACTCTCACATCAATACATGACTACTGGAAAAACCATAGCTTTGACTAAACAGACCTTTGTCAGCAATGTAATGTCTCTGCTTTTTAATATGCTATCTAGGTTTGTCATTGCCTTTTCTTCCAAGGAGCAAGCATCTTTTAATTTCATGGCTGCAGTCACCATCTGCAGTGATTTTGGAGCCCAAGAAAATTAAATCTGTCACTGTTTCCATTGTTTTCCCATCTATTTGCCATGAAGTGATGGAACCAGATGCCATGATCTTAGTTTTTTGAATGTTGAGTTTTACGCCAGTTTTTTCACTCTCCTCTTTCACCTTCATCAAGAGCTCTTTAGTTCCTCTTTGCTTTCTGCCATTAGGGTGGTGTCATCTGCATATCTGAAGTTGTTGATATTTCTCCTGGCAATTTTGATTCCAGCTTGTGCTTCATCCAGCCTGCAATTTCACATGATGTACTCTGCATAGAAGTTAAATAAGCAGGGTGACAATATACAGCCTTGAGGTACTCCTTTTCCAATTTGGAACCAGTCTGTTGTTCCATGTCCAGGTTCTAACTGTTGCTTCTTGACCCTGAATACAGGTTTCTCAGGAGGCAGCTAAGATGTTCTGGCATTGCCATCTCTTTAAGAATTTTCCACAATTAGGCATGAGAAAAACATAATTCAAACCACACTGAGATACCACTTCACATCCACAACGATGACTATAATCCAACACGCAGTTAACAACATGTGTTAGTGAGGATGTGCAAGAACTGGAACCCTGATCCACTGCTGGTGGGAATATAAAATGGTGTAACCACTGTGAAAACAATCTGGCAGCTGCTCAACCAACTGAATCTAGAGTTACCATATGACCCAGCAATTCCACTCTTGGTTATACACCCAAGAGAAATGAAAACATGTGTCCACATAAAATCTTCCACATGAATGTTTATAGCAGCATTACTCATAATAGCCAAAATATGGAAACAATTCAGATATCTGTCCACTGAAAATGGATGCAGGGGTGTGATACATCCATATACTGGAATACTATTTGGAAACATGAGTTGTGTCTTCCTCAGATTCACATGTTGAAGCCCTAATCCCCGACATGAGACTGAATTGAAGACAGAGCTTTTAAAGAGGTGATTAAAGTTAAATAAGGTCATAAGATGTAAATTGAAAGAACGGGAACCCTTATAAGAAGAGGAGAAGATACCAGAACTCTCTCTACATTATGTGGGTACACAGCTAGAAGGCAGCTTCTGCAAGCCAGGAGAGCTCTCACCAGACCCAATCATGCTGCCATCTTGATCTTGGAAATCCAGCCTCCAGAACTGTGGGGGAAAAGATGTCTACTGTTTGATCCCCCCAGTCTACAGTATTTTGCAGCCATGTAATCAAGCCATAAAGAGAAATGATATACTAATATGTGTTACAACATGGGTGAAGCTTGAGAACATTGTGCAAAGTGAAGAAGCCTGTCACAGGGGCAAATCTATAGAGACAGAAAGCCTGTGAGTAGTCGTCTAGGGCTGGGAAGAATGGGAGTCTTGAAGGACTGTGGTTAAGCTGAGTAGGGTTTCCTTTAGGGGTGATGAAGATGTGCTGAAATTGATTGCAGTAATGGTTGCAAATTCTGTGACTTATACTAAAAGTCACTGAATTGTATGATACATGAATTATATCTGTGTTGTGTGTTAGTTGCTAAGTCATGTCCGACTCTTTTCAACCCCAGGGACTTTAGCCCACAAGGATCCTCTGTCCTGGAGCTTGCCAGAATTCTCCAGTCAAGAATACTGGAGTAGGTAGCCATTCCCTTCTCCAGGGAATCTTCCCGTCTCAGGGATCGAACCTGGGTCTCTTGCATTACAGGCAGATTCTTTAACATCTGAGCCATCAAGCGAGTCCCCGAATTATATATAAAGTTACTTTTAAAAAAGAAAGATGGCATTTTAATAGCAATCATCTCTGGATGGTGAGACTTAACTTAGAATGATCTATTGGGTTGGTTTAAAAGTTTATTTGGTTTTCAAGTAAAAAAAACACATTTTTCATTTTCACCAGAACATTACTGAACAACATATTTATTGTTTTGTTCTATTACCTTCTGCCATTTTTCAGGCAACTTCATAATTTCATCTTCTCAAAACTTTTATTTTTTTGAGCAAAGAATTCACTTGTTCCAGGTGCCTTGTATAGTCTTCCAGGGAAAACAATTTTTTTTTAATTTTTTTAAAAAATTTTATTATTATTTTAATAATAAAAATTTTATTATTTTAATAATAAAAATTTTATTTTTATTTATTAAAAGAATTCTGTAAAGACTGAAATGAATGGAAATCCGAAGATGTGATGTCTGGTGAATAAGTGGATTAATCAGAACTTCCCAAACTGTAACAGTTTTTGCCTGGTCATCAAAGAAACATACTGTCCTGTGTTACCCTGATGAAAGATTATGCGTTTTTTTGTTGACTAATTCCAGGTTCTTTTCATCAAGTCCTACCTACAGTTGGTCTAACTGGAAGCAGTCCTGGTTTGAATTAACCATTTGGTTTTCCAGAAGGAGCTCACAATAGAGGACTCCCTTCAATCCCACCATATACACAACATCACTCTCTTTGGATGAAGACCCATCTTTGGTGTGGTTGATGGTGGTTCATTTCACATGCCCCACAATCTCTTCCATTCCACACTACTGGATAGTATCCACTTTTCATCACCCATCCCAATTTGTTTTAAAAGCAAAATACCTTTACGTAGAAAATCACAAGTGGAAATATGGTCAAGAAGGCTTTTTTTGCTTCACTTATGTGGAACCCAAACATCAAAGTGACTAACATTACCAAGCTGGTGCAAATGATTTTCCACAGTTGATTTGGATATTTTGAGTATGTCAGCTATCTCCTGCATGGTATAATGTTGATTGCTTTCAATTAGTGTCTCAATTTGATCACCATCAACTTGTCTACACAACTGTGGAGCATCATCCAGCAAGGAATCTCCAGCACAAAACTTCACAAAACACTTCTGACACATTCTATCAGTCACAGCACCTTCTCAATTTTTTGCTGTTGTTGTTGTTCAGTTGCTAAGTTGTGTCTGACTCTTTGGGACCCCACAGACTACAGCACACCAGGTTCCTCTGTCCTCCACTATCTCCTGGAGTCTGCTCAAATTCATGTCCACTGAGTCGGTGATGCTATCTAACCATCTCATCCTCTGCTGCCCCCTTCTCCTTTTGCCTTCAATCCTTCCCAGCATCTGGGTCTTTTCCAATGAGTTGGCTCTTCACATCAGATGGCCAAAGTATTGGAGCTTCAGCTTCAGCATCAGTCCTTCCAATGAGTATTCAGAGCTGATTCCCTTTAGGATTGACTGGTTTGATCTCTTTGCTGTCCAAGGGACTCTCAAGATTCTTCTCCAGCACCACAATTAGAAAGAATTAATTCTTCAGTGCTCAGCCTTCTTTATGCTCCAATTCTCACATCTGTACATGACTACTGGAAAAACTATAGCTTTGACCTTTTACCTATAGATCTTTGTTGGCAAAGTGATGTTTCTGCTTTTTAATATGCTGTCTAGGTTTGTCATAGCTTTCCTTCCAAAGAGCAAGTACCTTTTAACTTCATGACTACAGTCACCATCTGCAGTGATTTGGCAGCCCAAGAAAATAAAAGCTGCAGAAATCTCTTTTTGTGTGTCAGTTGTGTTTTTACCTTTCTTGAAATAATAAAGCATATTATGCCAAAATGTTGTTTTTTCTTCCTTCTTCAATATTAAAATGGCTACAAAAAATTCACCAATTTTGATGTTTTTTTTTTTTTTTTGCACACTGATACAACAGCTATCATAGTACAATATAATGAAATCACTTCACATTAAGTTAAAGACAAAGCTGGACCATAAAGAAGGCCAACCAACTGCCTAAGAAGTGATGCTTTCAAACTGTGGTGCTGGAGAAGACTCTTGAGAGTCCCTCGGACAGCAAGGAGATCCAACCAGTCAATCCTAAAGGAAGTAAACCCTGAATACTCATTTAGAAGGACTGATCCTGAAGCTAAAGCTCTAATACTTTGGCTACTAGATGCAAAGAGCTGATTCATTGGAAAAGACTCTAGTACTGGAAAAGACTGAGGGCAGGAAGAGAAGGGGGTGACAGAGAATGAGATGGTTGGATGTCACCACCAATTCAACGGACACGAACTTGGGCAAACTCCAGGAGAGGGTGAGGGGCAGAGAGGCCTGCTGTCCATCTGGTCGCAGAGTCGGACACAACTTGGAGGCTAAACAGCAACAACAAGCACTATGAGAGCCATCTCATGGGTAAAAAGCCGAATGAACTTTTAGGCCAACTCAATACTCTTTTTGTTCAACTTTCCAGAAAGAAAGTTAAGAAGAAAGTTATTTTTTTTTAATTCTGTTAGAACAAGTGCTAGCAGTATTCATATTCCTTTTCTACGAAGCTGATAAAGCTCACACCTCTGCAAGAGTTGAATGCACACTAATGATAACTCTTCCAGGTCAGGCTTCTCAGGGTTTAATGTTCTCTCATGTACATTATCTCATGTGATATTTACACCTTCTCTGCGTTGTAAGCAAGGCAAATACCTATTTTCTTCCTGAATCTATTTATGTCCTGTTTCCTCCCTAAAAGGATTTCAGATAATTTTTTGAGTTGGCCAAAATGTTCTTTCATTTCATCTGAATGAAAATTTTGGCCAACCCAATACAATAAAATATAGTTAACAAAAACAGAAAAGAAAAAGTCAGATCTGAAGAGAAATGGAGAACTTAGATATGCTAACCAGGAAGAGTCAATAAGTTGCTATAAATGAGCTTTAAACTGAACTCTGAGCTTCCTGGCAGATGAGGCAAAAAGGAAAAGATAGGGAATAAAGAACCATTTCCCCAAGGGGAGCAACATTTTTCTTGGCCCTGTTTGCTGGATAACATTTCTCACGTGGAAATTTATTTCTGTAAAACGATTTTATGGCCCATGACCCAGGAACACTACTCGTAGGTATACATACTCAGGAGATACTCTTAGATACATACCAAGAATGTTCATAGCAGTTACATTCATAATAACTAAAGGCTGGGAACAACTCAAATATCCTTCAAGAGTAGAGTGATAAACAACTGTAATATGTTTATACAATGGAATACTATACCACCAGTGGAAAAAAAAACAAATTACTGATACAAGATGGCTGAATCACACAACATATGGAGTGAGAAAGCCAGATATAAAAGATCATATAAAATCACTATATGATTTTTATTTAAATGATGATCAAAACACAGGTAAACCTAGTTGAGAATGAGGAAAATCAAAACAGTGATTCTCTAGGCGGGTCAGGGAGGTGAGAGGTTAGGTAGGTGGGTGGGGTTGACTGGGATGGGGTATGGAGGAACCATCACAAATAACAGTAATGATGTTGGCACTAAGCTGGTTGGTTGGTGGTTATCTGAGGGGAAATATCTATTCAGATCCTCTGCCTGTTTTTAAATGTTTGAGGTTTTTCTTTTTTTGATGTTGAGTTATATGAATTATTGACATATTTTAGATACTAACCCCTTATCAGATTCAGTGGGTGGCATTTTCATTTTTTCAATAGTTTCTTTCTCTGTGCAAAAAGCTTTTTAGTTTGAAGTGGTCTCATCTGTTTATTTTTGCTTTTATTTACCTTGCCTGAGGAGACATACCGCCCCCTCCCAAATCACCTAGACTGATGTCAAAGAATGTACTGCCTATGTTTTCTTCTAGTAGTTTTAGGTCTTACATTTAAAAGAATAAAACTGGACTACTTTGTCATACCATATGCAAAAATAAATTCAAAATGGATTAAAGACTTATTTAAGACCTAAAATTATTTCAGTTTTTAAAATGCATGTGGCAACCCACTAATTGATTTCACCATCCTCAGTGGGAAATGGGAGTCAAAAACTGTATGGTTTACAATAGTCACTGATCATCACTGAACCCCTACTGTCTGTGAGGCATTGGACTAAACCTGTTACATGCACCATTTCATATGAGTTTCTCTAGGATCCACTGAGGGGAGTATTTTTATCATTTCTATTGTACAGATGAAGAAATTAAAGGTCAGAGAGGTTAAATAACTTTCTCAAGATCCCACAATCAGTGAAAATTGAAAGATGAGCATTAGCTCAAGTCTTTTTAACTCAAATAACCTTGTCTCTAAGTTGGACCTTTAGGGGGATGTTAGTTACATTTTATAGTTAAAAGATGGTTAAAAGATCAGGAGGGTTAAGTGCTTTGCTCAGGGATACACAGCTAGGACCCTTCCAGTCAGGGTTTGCATATAAAGCTTGGGACTCCAGGCCCAGAACTTTTTCTGCTGTTATAAGCTGCTCACTCTGGAACAGCTTCAAATATCATTCCAAAACCTCTTAAATGACAGGTCTCCAGAGGCCACAAAAAGCAAATGAGGGCAACTCCAATACACATGGCGGAAGAAGAATACATGCAAAAGACCCAGTCTCCTCCACCTCCCACCTGCTCAGCTGGGATAAATAAAGCACTTCCTAAAAAGTCTTTCTAAGTCCTCCTATACATCAAAATATCATCAGGGACAGCACGGTGGGTAGTTTTATTTTGTTTTGTTTCGTTTGATCTCTTGAAACTTTTCTGTATTTTTTCAGAATGAGAATACAGAACAGTTTTTCAGTTATTAAAAAGGGACAGTATTTATAGTTCTAAAAAGAATCAGATTAGCCTCCATAGCTCTATACCTTTAAATTTTTCCATGTCCTGGACTAATGAGAGTTGAATCTAAAAATTGGGAAGACATTTTAGCGGCTCAGATCCTAAATTTAGATCCTCAGGGTGAATACCGTACATAAACCAGGGTTGGACTTGTGCTTACAGAGAGAAGGCGGGACAATTAGGTGGGTGGGACCACTGCTCTTTAAACCAGGCTAACAGCGTAAAGGAACATGTGCTTCATGCCCTCAGCAGTTTAATCAGAGGGTGGGTCCTGACAGATTTCGCAAAAAAACCAAACACCAGCAGATTTCTCCCGAGTTTAACTCCATAAATAACATCTGTGCATTGCAGCATAAGGAGGTGGGGAAGAGGAAAGACTTCCAAGCTCTCTTCCTTTCTGGGTGACCCTGGGTACATTGTTCAACCTCTCTGTTCCTCAGTTTCTTCATCTATAGAATGGAGACCATACAGTACCTTTGTCAAAGGGCTGATGAGAAGACTGAGTTCCTATTAAGGATGTGCTTAGAACAGGGGTTGCTTCATAGGAAGCACATGGGAGTGTGAACAGTCCTTTTTATTATTTTAGAAAAGACGGATAATAGATTTCCTTTTATTTATTTGTTTGGTTGGTTGCTTGGAAACAACTCTTAATTACCTTAGATTGACCTTGTCCATAGGGTGTTTATCAAGCTGGATGATTTGGGAAGGGGATTGTGTAACACAGATTCATTCACTGAATCAACAAATACTTCTTGAACATCTATCACATGTATGCTAGGCACTGTGCTAGCAGCTGGGATAGAGCAGTGAATGACACAGAAAGGAAAAAATCCCCAAGCTGGCACAGGAAGCTTCCATGTTCCAGTGCAGTCACAATAAGCAAACAATATGCAATAAATAAAATAAATTATTAAAATCCTGGGCAAGTCAAAAGAATTAAAAACTTGAAAAAATATTAACTAGTGACTGCTGCTGCTGCTGCTAAGTCACTCCAGTCGTGTCCGACTCTGTGCAACCCCATAGATGGCAGCCCACCAGGCTCCCCTGTCCCTGGGATTCTCCAGGCAAGAACACTGGAGTAGGTTGCCATTTCCTTCTCCAATTAACTAGTGGCTAAATATAATTAAATACATCACATAGTCAAAGACAATTTGTAAAGGAAATACAGTGATTACAATATAACTGATCCTCTACGGTGCAGCCCCCAGAACATACACCGGACTCAGGGCACCCTGCCATCCTGGAGCTAGCTTTGTCCTATATCCTTCATCACAATCAGAGTTGAAGGGCAATCACTTTATTTCTCCAAAGTGGCCAAGAAGAAATGGCACCAACACTAAGTTCTTCATCTATGTCCATGCGTGTTTTAATAAAAGTCTGGACGTGGCCAGTTCCTTTTGAATCTCCCTGTAAATAACATGTTAGATGGCGATGAGCAGGGTAGAGGGATGGGGGTGGTCAGGGAGGATGCACTGAGAAGGTAATAATTAAGCAGAGTCTGACAGAGGTGAGGGAGAGAGCCATGAGGGAATCTGGGGTCTGCACCTTCACTTTTTTCCTCCTAATATTTTTAATGTGATAAAATACACATTTAAAAAGGCAAAAGATTTATATGATCTGAAGAACAACAGACTAGTTCCAAATAGGAAAAGGAGTATGACAAGGCTGTATATTGGGAAAAGGAGTACGACAAGGCTGTATATTGGGTAAAGGAGTACAACAAGGCTGTATATTGTCACCCTGCTTATTTAACTTATATGCAGAGTACATCATGAGAAACGCTGGACTGGAAGAAACACAAGCTGGAATCAAGATTGCCGGGAGAAATATCAATAACCTCAGATATGCAGATGATACCAATTTGGAAGGAATGATGCTAAAGCTGACACTCTAGTACTTTGGCCACCTCATGCGAAGAATTGACTCATTGGAAAAGACTCTGATGCTGGGAGGGATTGGGGGCAGGAGGAGAAGGGAACAACCGAGGATGAGATGGCTGGATGGCACCACTGACTCGATGGAAGTGAGTCTGGGTGAACTCCGGGAGCTGGTGACGGACAGGGAGGCCTGGTGTGCTGCGATTCATGGGGTCGCAAAGAGTCAGACACGACTGAGCGACTGAACCGAACTGAAAATACACATAAGATAAAATTTGCCATCCTAACCATCTTAAAGTGTACCATTTGGAGGTATTAAGTACACTCATACCATCGCCACGATCCATCTCTAGAACTCCTCATCTTGCAAAACAGAAACTCAGCACTCATTAAAACAAGAACATCCCTTTCTCCCCTCCACCCAGCTTGTGGAAACCACCATTTTACTTTTTGTCTCTATGGATATTACTATCCTAAGTATCTGATTTAAGTGGGATCATTCAGTATTTATCTCTTTGTGACTGGCTTACTTCGCTTAGCAAAATGTCTTCAAGTCTCATCCACGTTATGGCATGTGTCAGAACGTCCTTCTTAAGGCTGAACAATATTCCACTGTATGGACACACCATATATTTCCTATCCATTGATGGACACTTGGGTTGCTTCTACCTTTTGGCTATTGTGACTAATGCTGCCATTAACATGTGTGTACAAACATCTCATTGAGTCCCTGCTTTCTTTCTTGTATATGCCGCAAAGTGGAATTGCTGGCTCATGGGTAATTCCTTTTTAAAAATTTTTAAGGAACCACTTTATCTATATCATTTTATATTCCTACTAATAATGCAAAATGGTCCTTTTTTTCCACATTCTCATTGATACTTATTATTTTCTATTTTTTGATAGTATCCATCTTAATGGGTGTAAGGTAGTCTGTGGCTTCATTTTTATATGACAGGTTTATGAAAATATAACTCACATGCCATATAATTCACTCATTTAAAGTACACAATTCAATGATTGTTAGTATATTCACAGACAGATGCAACCATCAACACAATCAACTTCACAACATCTTCATATTCCCCTAAAGAATTCCCTTACCTTTCAGCTATCACCCCCATTCCCTCAGCCTCCCAGGCCCAGGCAAGCACTAATCTGCTTTCTATCTCTACAGATTTTCCTATTCTGGACATTTCACATAAAGGGAGTCACATAATACGTGGTCTTTTGTGTCTGGCTTCTTGTACTTGGCAAGTTTTCAAGTTCTCAAGGTTCCTCCACATTCAAGCATGTATCACTCCTTCATTGCTTTTTATGGGGTGGCCTTCACGTCTGCATTGAACATCTGTTGCACTTTTGAGAGCATGAATTCCAGACCTCTCCCTCAGCCCACTCGTTCGGGGACTGACAGAAAGGAAGGGTATGAGGACAGCAAGGCAGTATGATGCTGAGGAAGTCTAAATGTCCTCAGTTCTGCTCCTTAGCAGCTGTCGACCAAAAGCAAGTGACTTAACATCTGAGACAAGAGATGGGGTGACAATAGGTTATTCTCATTACATTTGTTATCAAGATTAAAATAATATATTTAAGGCATGTGTGACGACCGAGGATGAGATGGCTGGATGGCATCACTGACTCGATGGATGTGAGTCTGAGTGAACTCCGAGAGATGGTGATGAACAGGGAGGCCTGGCGTGCTGCGATTCATGGGGTCGCAAAGAGTCGGACACGACTGAGCGACTGAACTGAACTGAACTGAGGCACTCATAAGGACCATGGATCTTTGCGGACACCAAGGCGTGGCAGCTAAGGGTAAAGACAACGCTATCCTGTAGGCTGGACATCACAGCAGGAGCAGTTTCCCATGGCCCTCCCTCTGTGAGCTCGATTTTCACTCAGGAAGTCACCCTTGGGTGTGATAGAAATCCCTCAGTCTAGGAGACATCTTCCTACTCTTCAAGTATATGACCAAACAGATAGCGCCTTTAAACATCCCTACTCTTTCCCCTCAAATTCTCTTAAACTGCCAAACACCCAAAATACCCTTTGCTCTTCTCCCCTCCCCAGTTACTCTCTGGCCCTATCTAACCTCATTCTTCACAGCAAAACCCAGAATGTTCCTCATATGTTGTTCCTGGCTTCAATCTGAAGACCAAACTCCCCAAACCAACAACCACCACCAAGACAACAGCAATAGCTTTCCAGGCTTTGGATTTGGTCAACAATATTTCTCTTAACCCTGGAGGCAGGAGATTCTATAGCAAACACCTATCGGATTTCCTGTTTTATAGAGATTTCCTTGCTCACTCGTTCCACTTTTCAAAGGGGAAAGCAAAGTCCAGCTAGTTGGTAAACTGAAGGAACTCAGATGCCCTGAATTTTAATCCAAATGAAATTGCATTAGTGAGAAGAGCCCCGCAAAGGAAGATTTTGAATCCAAAGCTATTACTGGGATCCTCCAGCTAATCCATAGCATTAGGATTGTGCTGATGTGGCTACCACACATTCTCTTCTAAGAATACACCCATGTAATCGCTTTTGCTGGCCTCTGGCCTGACACATCCTTGTAAATTTCCCCCAGGGTGTTCTAACCTGCAGCCAGGATTGAGAACCACTGCTGCAAGTAAATCACCTGGAATACATTTTGTTTCTCTTTCTTGACAGTTCAAAAAATATAACAGAAACCAGCCACCAATTATCGATCATTCCCTTTGTACCAGGATCTATTTAATAGCATCAGTTCAGTTCAGTCGCTCAGTCGTGTCCGACTCTTTGCGACCCCATGAATTGCAGCACGCCAGGCCTCCCTGTTCATCACCATCTCTCGGAGATCACTCAGACTCACATCCATCGAGTCAGTGATGCCATCCAGCCATCTCATCCTCGGTCGTCCCCTTCTCCTCCCGCCCCCAATCACTCCCAGCATCAGAGTCTTTTCCAATGAGTCAACTCTTCGCATGAGGTGGCCAGAGTACTGGAGTTTCAGCTTTAGCATCATTCCTTCCAAAGAAATCCCAGGGCTGATCTCCTTCAGAATGGACTGGTTGGATCTCCTTGCAGTCCAAGGGACTCTCAAGAGTCTTCTCCAACACCACAGTTCAAAAGCATCAATTCTTCGGCGATCAGCCTTCTTCACAGTCCAACTCTCACATCCATACATGACCACAGGAAAAACCATATTTAATTCTCACAAGAGCTCTGTGTGATGGGCCCTAACTGTCCCCACATAACAGAGGAGGAAACTGGGCTTCAAGAGAATGAGCACCTTGCCCTGCCCATGCTGATGTTAGAGGCAGGATTCATTCAGACCCCAGAGCAAGTATACTTAATAATAATATATATTAACCATATGTTGAGCATTTATATTACTACTAATAATAATCATTTATTGATCACCTTTTTTTTTTTTTTTCCTGAGCCAGGCACTATTCCAGTTCATTTAATCCTTATAAACACCCTATGGAGTGGTTACTAACATTAGTGCTTCTATTTTATTGCCATGCAAATTGAGTCACTGAGAGGTTATGCAAGCAGCACAAGGTTATACAGCCGATAAATGGGAAACTTTATCCAGAGTGGTTCCTTGAGCCTTCCAGGTGTTTGTGGATACATCTAGATCCTACAAGAGCATTCTGCGTCTATATAACTGCAAAGAATGCTGAAAAGTCAGATGACAGAATGAAGCTACTGGTTGGAAGCATCCATTTACAAAAGATTAAACTGGGGACTAAAACTTTAGGAGCAGATCGTTTAATAAACGAAGTCATCTTTTATTTTACTTTACATTTCAGTAGAATAGTAGGGGAACATTAGCATTTTAAGCAAAGGCACGTCCTGGTTGTGCAGACTTTTGCAAATTTTAAATGCAAAGATATGTATGAAAGTTGATGTCATCCTAATATCCTCACCCACTGGTGAGTCTTAAAAATAGAACTGATGAAAGTAATCTCAAGGCATGAAGTCACTAGACTTCTTTTAATCAAATTTTTATTTCTTCTGCTGGTTAAAATAGAAAAGGAACTAAGGTTTGAGGAGATATGAGAGAAAAAATTAAAATGAAAACGACACCTTAGATTTCCCAATAGTGTATTTCTTCTTAAAGAGCCATGGTGATATCAAAGCAATGACCTCATTTAGAATTATTCCTGAGGCATAATCATTCTCATTTTACAAGTAGGGAAAATGAAACACAAAGATTACATCACCCATCAAAAGTTCCAAAGTGACTTGGTTATGCATTAAGCATAAATTGTTGTAGTGTTTTTGGATGACAGTATGGTGATCACTGTCTAAACTTAATATATTTATATCCTTTGACTCAGCAACTCTATTTCTAGGAATTTATCCTATAGAAATACTTTTATAAGTAAGCAAGAATATATCTACGAAATGCCTTTCAATACATTGGTCATGCTGTGCTGCATTGCGCTTAGTCACTCAACGTATCTGACTCTTTCTGACCCCATGCACTGTAGCCCACCAGGCTCCTATGTCCATGGGGATTCTTTAGGAAGAATACCGCAGTGGGTTGCCATGCCGTCCTCCAGGAGATCTTCCCAACCCAGGGATCAAACCCAGGTCTCCCGCAATGCAGTTATATTCTTTACCATCTGAGCCAACAGGAAAGCCCAAGAATACTGGAGTGGGTAGCCTATCCCTTCTCCAGGGAATCTTCCAGACCCAGGAATCGAACCGGGCTCTCCTGCATTGAGGCTGGATTCTTTACCAGCTGAAGCTACCAGGGAAGCCCCTACATTGTTCATAATACAAGCCAAATATCCGTTCATTGAGAATTATTTAAAAAAAAAATATGGTACAGATTTATCAATGGGCTTCCCAGGTGGCTCAGTGGTAAAGAATTTGCCTGTCAATGCAAGGAGATCAGGTGATGCAGGTTTGATCCCTGGGTTGGGAAGATCCCCTGAAGGAGGGCATGGCACCCCACTCCAGTATTTTTGCCGGGAGAATCCCACGGACAGAGAATCCTGGCAGACTACAGTCCATAAAGTCACAAAGAGTCAGACACAAATAAGCAACAGAGCATGCGGCACAGATTTATCATTTTTATGCAACCACAAAAAGTCATGAGAGGTCTCTGTATGTGTCATGAAAAGATGTCAAAGAATATGTTGTCAAGTGAAGAAAAAAGCAAGTTACAAGATACTATATATAACATAGCTCATGTTTATAAACATAAATATGTGTATATATATTTACATATTAATAGATGAAGAAACTCTATGAGCTGACACACTCAACAGTGGTTGTCTCGAAAATAAGTCACTGAAAATTTGCCCCTTTCTGTTATATGATAGATCATGTTTGTCAGTCACAAAAGGTCACACCTAATGCCAGAACCCACCTCCAGAGCCTCAGGCCAGTGTTCTCTGCACCTGGGCCCCTCTTTTGTGGTCAAGGCCTTCTCTGTTCATCTGTAGACGGGAAGGGCATATGGAAGGAGGGAGACAAAGCATCCTCATCTTCATCTTCTCACCCCTGGCTTCCTGCTCTAATGGAAATGTCTCCTAGAAACATAGTTATAGATCCTGCATCCTTCAGACTGGGGACTAGGCCTTCCCTCCCCTCAGATCTCCCCTATTGCATCAGCCTGCCATCACTTCAGCTAGTATCAAGTGGACAGCCAGATGCTGCCCACTGTCCAGCCTGGGGGTCCTGGTACCCTGCTGGGAAGATTTGCAGGGGTCAAATCTTCCCAGGGAAGATCAGCCCTACTGGACACACAGCTTAAAGTATTAATAACTGGACACTGTGGCAGGAGATGACCAGAGATTCCCTGGCATCAGGCAGATCTGGGTTCAAATCCCTGGTCTCTAGCCTTCCTGGCTGTGTGACCTGGGTGAGTCACGTAACCTCCAGCCCTGGTTTCCTCGCCTGTACGACGGAGATAATATCCTTCCTCTGGGAGAGAAGTATGAGGGCTACATGGGAACACGGGTGCTTAGTTCAGGGCCTGGGACACAGTGTATGCTCATGAACTCATAACTGTTCCTGAGCTCCAGACAGCCTTCTCTGCTCTAAGAACCAAGTTCCAGGGTGTGACCAAGAAAAGGTGCTCATTTTAAGAATATCCTAAAACCCCAATCCTAATAGTTAAGATTTGTCATTACAATCTAAACTTAAATACTAGATTTAAAATCAAGAAAAGAAATTTCTCTGGTTTCTACCCTACCCGGCACTCAGGCTTTTATCTTTTTCCTCCAGAAGCCATGCCCTACTAAGAAACTCATTATATTTAGGGAAAGGATAATGTTCACCTTATTATAATGTCTTCTTTGTGAGAGAAAAATTAGCTCCAGAAATAAGTGTGCTTCCAAGAAACTTTTTAAATTTGAGGACAACTAACAATGTAATGATCCTATTTCATTCATTGCTGTGGCTTCTAGGAAGCTCGGATATTTCTGTTTATTGTAGGAACAATTTTGAGGTTATTATTCACATTGCATAATGTATAGGGAAGGACCCAGTCTTTCCTGAACCACTGGCTCACTTTTTTTTTCCTTGTGGATACTGTGAATTATGTAACAGCCCTTATTTCCCTCTTTACTTTGTCCCTAAGAAATCTCTAGCAAATACAGACCTTGGAGTAAGTATTTTGCTTATTATATTTAATGGCTTTATTTTTTCTCTACTTTTAATTTTTCCTTAATCCAATTACACATTTACCTAAAAATGTTACATTATGTCTTTCTGTAAGTGACTATAAACTACTCTTGGACTGACATAGGGAATGAAAAGGTGAGCAAACCAAAGTAAAGAATCTGTTTCCGTTGACAGGTCAGCTTCCCCCACCCTTTCTTTTAAAATATCAAGAAGTGATATTTAAAATAGCAAAAATTCCAAAAAGAAAGTTATAGGTAAATGACTCTTTTTTTTAAACTGGGATATGGTCACTTTCCGGCGTTGTTAGTTTCTGCTCTACAGCAAAGTGACTCAGCTATATGTATACATATATCCCTTTTTTGGATTCCCTTTCCATCTGGGTCATCACAGAGCACTGGGGAGAGCTCCCTGTGCTACACAGCAGGTTCTAATTAGTTCTCTGTTTTATACATAGTAGTGTGTACACATCGATCCCAATCTCCCAATGCATCCCACTCTTAAAGATTAAAACACTGTCAGTCTTACAATGATAGAAATAAAACCACAAAAAATTATCAAGAAGTGATAAAAGTCATTCAAAGAGTATTTACACAAATATGCAGAACACACACACACATATGAAAATTGTTATCAGATGCTGTATATATATGTAATCTGATGTTGTATACATAAAAAAATGTAATCTGATGTTATGGAACAGTTTCTATGGTTTCTTTCTCCTTACTCATACCAGATTTCCAAATAAAATATGAATATTCAGTTACAAAGCACATTTGAAAACAATTACCAATTATATGAAGCTAAAAATATGCTATTAATCAAGAAGAGATTGTTGACCACATCTCAAAAATGACTTTGGCATCTTCTTTTGGATTATATTGACTATAATTCTTGTCATAAATGCTTTAAAAATAATTCCTGCAACTGTCCTGATGGATAGAGACTTAAGGATAACTTCACACCACTTCTGTCCTAGAAGAAAATCCTGCAGGACGGCCTCTGACTCAGTGTAACATGAGACAGGCTATAAATGACCATGGTTCTACCCTGACAGCTGACGCTCCTCTCCTTCAGACCTCCTGTCTGCACCAAGGTTGCTCCAAGGAATGAACTTGGCAAAACTCATTCATACTATAAATACCAGAGCACAATATGGATAAAATGGCATCCACTAAAAAAAAAAAAATCTTATGCCTGTATGATGGATTTGTACACAGATGAGTCTGTAGTGCCTTTTTTTTTTTTTTTTCACATGAAGGTGAAACCCATTTTTATTTGCAATCACTCCACTTTTTTTCTTTACCACAAATCTAAAGAACTACATGTGTTCAAATTGTTTCATCAGAGCTCTTTGGGGGTCTAATCACAATGTCACCTTGGCTGGAGGGAGTTGATTTTCAAAACCTCCACACTACCCAGATTCATAAGATTTTCAACAGGAATAACTCTGTTGTACATGAACTTAACAAAGTAAATCAGCTCAGTGACACTTGAAGGAGATAATCAGTTTTACTTCATTTTATGGGCAGCAGGTTGTACCCTGGTTCTGGCAATTCAGCCCCTACGCAAGGACTTCAGTCAATGCAAACACAAACAGCAAGAAACCATAGGTCGTAAGAAATCAGACAAGCCATGTATCATATTCAGGAGGATTCCTGAGAGCTTTGGGTCTGATAGTAGAAGCCAAGAGAGTGTCTTGTCTCGCTGCATCTCTCCTCTGGGATGTGTAAGAACACAGGACAAAGAAAGGGCATCCCCGAGTGCCAGCCCTAGGGCCTCCCCAGCTGTGTGACCTTGGCAAGCCCTCAACCTTCCAGGCCCTCTACTTATTCATCTATAAAATGAAAACCAGAGTTCGATTCACCAAATATGTACAGACTGTCTGCTCTGTGCCAGGCTCTGTGCTAAATGATGAATAAGACACTCAGTCCCTGCACAGAACCCCTTCTAGCTTAGAGTCTAAGCTAGAAATCAATGTACAACTGCTTGAAGCACAGACATATTTTAAAATGACAATAACCAACATGTATGGGAACTATGTGCCAGGACTTATTCCAAAGATCATCTCTTGCAATCCTTTAACAACTGTATGAGACAGGACTATTAATAGTTCCATCTTGCACGTGGGAATATTGAGGTTGAATGAAGTTAACTAGATCAGGGTCACACAGATAAAAGCAAAAAGATTCCAAGGGCAAGTCTTGCCAACTCCAAAACTCCACTGTGCTGTACTGACTTTCTTCTGAATTGACTCCATATCTGGGGACCGTGTTTAGAACGATTTTCTTTCCCAAGGGCCATTTCTACAGTTTCATTGCAAATGAGAAATTTACCCACACATTCACAATGGGGGCGTTGACTGAAAATCTCATCTTGTTTGGAAAGCACTGCTCCTTTTGGAACCCTCAGAAGGTGGAAAGGAGGCAAGGGGCTTGGGCAGCAGGTGGCCGAGATGGGACCAGTCATTCTGCCCTCTGCTGCTGGCTGAATCACTGCATTAAGTCCAGCCTGCACTCGCTGCCACATAGCAAGCCAAACTAATCAGTGAGCCAGTGGCAAATCAACTAAAAAAAAATAAAATAAAATAAGTAAAAACAGAAATAAATAGGCACACTGCTGCGTGTTCCTTGAGCTTTAATCTGATTACAGTTCTGATTGTCTTCTAGTTTTGAAATGAAAAGAACCAGCAGTTGTACAGAGATGAGCCTGTCAAACAGTTACAGCTCAAGCTACTTCTTAAAAAGGGACACTAAGAACACCAATGTGATGAGCCTCTGCTCTGCACCAGGCTCTGTATGTGGACTCATACAAGGCTCAGAACTCCATCCATCTGTCCATTCATTCATAATCATAATCATCCAAAGAACTCTCAGATTCACCATTGTTTATACTTGATCATTTTCTATGTGTATGTATATGTGTGCGTGTGTCTTATTACTTTGTTCTGGATCATTGGAATTTAAATTGCATAAAACCTTCAGTATGCATCTTAAGAATACGTTTCTGGGACTTTCCTTGTGGTCCAGTGGTTCAGTTCAGTCACTCAGTCATGTCCGACTCTTTGCAACCCCATGGACTACAGCATGCCAGGCTTCCCTGTCCTTCACCAACTCCTGGAGCTTGCTCAAATTTATGTCCATTGAGTCCGTGATGCCATCCAATCATCTCATCCTCTGTCATCCCTTCTCTGCCCACCTTCAATCTTTCCCAGCAACAGGGTCTTTTTCAATGAGTCAGTTCTTCCAATCTGATGGCCAAAATATTGGAGTTTCAGCTTCAGCGTCAGTCCTTCCAATGAATATTCAGGACTGATTTCCTTTAGGATGGACTGGTTGGATCTCCTTGCAGTCCAAGGGACTCTCAAGAGTCTTCTCCAACACCACAGTTCAAAAGCATCAATTCTTCAGTGTTCAGCTTTCTTTATAGTCCAACTCTCACATCCATATATAACTACTGGAAAAACCATAGCTTTGACTAGACGGACCTTTGTTGGCAAAGTAATGTCTCCACTTTTTAATAGGCTGTCTAGATTGATCACAGCTTTTCTTTCAAGGAGCAAGCGTCATTTAATCTCATGGCTGCAGTCACCATCTGCAGTGATTTTGGAGCCGCCCAAAATAAAGTCTCTCACTGTTTTCATTGTTTCCCCATCTACTTGCCATGAAATAGCATGGGAAATAGATGGTCCAGTGGTTTACTGGTTAAGACATGGTCCCGTGGTTAAGACTTCACTTTCCAATGTGGGTTTGATCCCTCGTTGAGGAGATAAGATCCCACATTCCTCCAATAAAATCAAAACATAAAACAGAAGCAATATTGTAACAAATTCAATAAAGACTTTTTAAAAAATGATCCACATCAAAAAAGAACCCCAAAGAGGTTTCTGATATTGGCCCAGAACATTGATCAACATGAGGAAACTTAATAATACTATGTATCATTATCTAACATAAAGCCCATACTCAAAGTTTGCTGTTTCAGTCATGTCTTTTATAGAATTTTCCCCCATCCAAGATCCAACCTAAGATCACGCATAGCATTCAGCTGTCACACCGCTTTGGTCTCCTTTAATCTCTGTTTTTCTTAACATCGGCATTTTTGAAGAGTCCAAATCAGTTATTTTGGAGCATGTCCTCCGTTTGGGTTGATCTGATGTTCCCTCGCAATTAGATAGGTTCCAGTCATGCACTTTTGACAGGAGTTGTGTCTAAGAATGTGTGATGTATGTCTTCCTCAGTACATCACATCAGGAGGCACGTGATGTCAGTTTGTCCCAATATTGGTAACATTAATCTTCAGCACTTGGTTAAGGTGGGTCTGCCAGGTTTCTCTAATGCAAAGTTATTTTCTTCTTAGATATTTTTTAAAACTTTTTATTTTGAATTGAGGCAGAGCCGATTAACAATGTTGTGATACTTTCAGGTGAACAGCAAAGGGACTCAGCCATATACATGTACACGTATCCATTCTCCCCCAAACGCCCCTCCTATCTAGGCTGCCACATAACGTTGAGCAGGGTAGCATGTGCTATACAGGAGGTCTTTGTTGGTTATCCATTTTAAATATAGCAGTGTGTACACGTCGATCCTAAACTCCCTATCCCTTCCTCTCATCCTTCCACTTGGCAACCAAAAGTTTCTTCTTGAAGTCTGTGAGTCTCCTACTGTTTCATAAGTTCATTTGTATCATTTGCTTTCAGATTCTACCTACAAGGATTGTCATACGATATTTCTCTTTCTCTGACTTACTTCACTGAGTATGACAATCTTTAGGTCCATCCACGTTGCTGCAAATGCATTATTTCATTCTTTTTAATGGCTGAGTAATATTCTGTTGTATACATTTACCACATCTTCTTTATCCATTCCTCTGCCATTTAGGACATTTAGGCGGCTTCCACATCTTGACGATTGTAAACAGTGCTGCAGTGAACACTGGAGTGAGTGTATCGTTTCAGATCATGTTTTTCTCCAGATAGATGCCCAGGAGTGGGATTGCAGGGACATGTGGCAGCTCTGTTTTAGTGTTTTAAGGAACATCCATACTGTTCTCCATAAAGGTTGCACCAGTTTACATTCCCACCGGTAGTGTAGGAGGTTCCCTTCTCTTATGGAGAGATATTTTAAAACTATGAATATCGTGTCCCTCAATAAACTTTCACCCAGTGGTTTAGCATCTACTGATGATTCTTCCTTTAGTCAATTGATTTATTAATATGGTTACAAAATAGTGACTTTTAAATTCCATTATGTCTTCTAAATGTATTAACTGTCATTCTAATGTGGGAGAAAGGCCTCCTCTTCTCCTACATTTATTTATTTGGTTATTTTGTATACCTATGGGCATTTGGATATTTATTTTAGCCAATGACTTCATTACTGTCAGTTAATTTTGATGCTTAAATTAAAAATTCAAGAGTCTAGAAAATACCAGAGGGCATTACATATAATAGGTTTGTATGTGAAGTCATTCAATAATGTCGAACTCTTTGCGACCCCATGGACTATTCAGCCATGGAATTCTCCAGGCCAGAATACTAGAGTGGGTAGCCATTCCCTTCTCGAGGGGATCTTTTCAACCTAGGGATCGAAATCAGGTCTCCCACATTGCAGGCGGATTCTTTACCAGCTGAGCCACCTGGGAAGCCCAAGAATACTGGAGTGGGTAATCTATCCATCTCCAGGGGATCTTCCTGACCAAGAATTGAACAGGGATCTCCTGCATTGCAGGCAGATTCTTTACCAGCTGAGCTACCAGGGAAGCCCAACTAATAAGGTCATTTTTCATAAAACTTTTGTTTTAGCTATGTATATATGAAACCATCAGTATAGTCATATGTCATAGATTGTGACATAAAACTATTTCTTTCTGGTTCACAATCCCAAAATGTTGAGACTTGCTGGCCTAGAGGAGAATGCTGTATTTTTCTATCCTCCCTTAGACAGGAGTGGATGCTTCCCCCACCCAAGCCCAAGGCAGGGGAGGGAAGATCTAAGAGAACAACTCAGAAAGATTAGGGGCCCCTCATTATCTGATTGGTCATCTCCTTTAAGGGCAGATTTCCACACACTTCAACCTACTGTGCCTTTGAGAGCAAGTTCAGTGTGAACTGGGGAGACACGCGAGGTAGAGAAAAGGGGGCAGTGGAGAAGTCTGCGTGTCGGCTCCTGGCTACCTCTGTGTCAAGTGAACACTGCTCCATTGGGTGCAAGAGGGCTGGCCACTGGCTAAGGAGACCTCAGGAGCAAAAGGCTGGGAGAGCACTGGCAGAAGTGGGGTCTGAGTGGAAGGAGAAGAGGGAGCGGCAGAACCAGATCCCTCAAGGGTTCTGCCCTGTGAGCTTTGAGGAAGTGCTCATGTGAAACGTAGGAGTCAGAGAGCCAGCATGGGGATGCCTGCCCACAGGACACGGATGGCCACACGGTCTCAGCCAGAGAAGCACCAGCAGCTAAGAGAGGACCACACAGGAAGGGAGGGGAGAGAGGACCACACAGGAAGTGAGGGGACGATGCCCCCGGATCTCCCTCCCTCCTCCCAACCCCACTGAGTCAGAGCGTTAAATCGGAGCTGAGACTGAGATTTTTAAGTAGGCAGGACTTCATGAAATCAGAACATACTTCAAAGACATGAAATGCACCCAATATGCCATGAAGGAACTGGAAAGAGAGATTTGAGAGAACAGAACTGAAGACAGTCTCTGGGCAAAAAAAAAAGAAAATTTTTTTCTAGATTCCGCCATGTTGAGATTGCTCCATATCGTTCCTGGTCCCCTTAGGTGAGGCAAGTGGGGGCGGCCCCTCTGAGGCATTAATGCCCCTAGGCTGAAGGGTGAGAAGGAATGGTCACAGAGCGGCCTGGAGAGGATGATGTGGCAGGAAAGGGATTGAAAGTGCAGTCCCCGAGGTGAGGAAGGTGTTGGCATACAGCAGAACAAGAGAGACTGGAGGGACTGCAGTCTAGTGAAAAGGGACACGGAACGGGGAGGATGGGGAGGTCAGACACGGACAGTGAGAGGACAGTGGTCTGTCGAGGGAGGTAAGATCATTTTTTCCCGTTGGTTTTCATAATTTAAAAAATTCCAAAAGTGCAAGATTTTCCCTAGTCCTGATTCCTAAAGGAAACTAACACTAATGTATTCTCCAGGCTTTTTAGACATCTCTCTATTTTCAAGCATGTATTTTAGCTAGTGAGTGTTAGTCAGTCACTCGTGTAACTCTGCGACCCCGTGGACTGTAGCCCACCAGGCTCCTCTGTCCATGGGATTCTCCAGGCAAGAATACTGGAGTGGATAGCCATTCACTTCTCCAGGGGATCTTCCCACCCCAGGTCTCCTGCTTTGCAGGGGGATTCTTAATGAATCTTAATTTTCTTAATGAAAATTTATTGTCCTGCAGTTATTTTCCATTTGACAATCCATCATGAGTCTCATGATGAGACTCATAAACTCATCATGAGTTTAACCAACCATGTTGTTGGCTAAATAAATGAAGCTAAATCAATACCACACAGCTATTAAACATCACAATACCACTCTCCAGTGCTGACCACAATGACGTTCTGAGTATGTTCAGTGACAGTGCCGATGACATAATAGAATGAGCAGATATATGGGTAGTAGAATGTAAAAACCCATATTTAATAATATACAAATGGATATTTATTTGCATCATTTTGTACTGGAAAAAGTATAGCAGGATGTGCACCAAAATTTTAACAGTGGTGACATTTCTGACTTTTCTCCTTTTTTGGTTATTGTTTTTCTAATTTTTCTACCACGAATATGTAGTAACAAAATTTAAAAATAAAAATTAAAAAAAGGGAAGCAAATAGGACAAAACTGTGACACATACAAGACAGGTGAAGGGTGCTTGCTCTGTTATTCTTAGCGCTTCACTCTGTACGTGTGTTTAATTTCTCAGAAAAGGGGCGAGGATGGCATAAAACAGCACTTAAGTTCAGACACACAATCAACAGCTCAGAAGGATAACTACCCATCACACTCATGGGCACTGTGTTTCCAAATTGATGGGTTATTCTTTTTGTTTGTATCTAAAAAAGAGAGAGAGAGAGCGAGCTGCAAACGTGGGACGACACTGATGTGTACCTAAGTGAGGGGAACGGCTGGGACAGTTACATCGCGTCACCGCTGTCATTTGGGAACCGACTCTTTAACATGCCGCCACCTCCTTACCCCAGTGGAATTCCGTGCAGAACAAAGACCCCAGGAAACCGCGCAGGGCTTCCTTCTTGAGCCTGGAGTAAGACTCAGGCTTTTCCTGAATGAACCAAGGGTTGTGAATCAAACAACTGACCTTTTTGTTCTTGTTTGGCCCAGAAGATTTTGACTCGCTGGCGAATATGCTTGTCCTCACGCAGCTTCTTCTGCCACTGACGCAATTCTTGAATCTCAGGATCGCAGCGAACCTGGAAAATTCCCGCAAAGCTTTAGTTCCCTTTCTACATACTTCTACACATTAACTTGCTAACCCTGCAAGGAAAATCCTTCATAAATCACCTGGATTACTTTTGATTCCAAATGAATCATTGTTTTAAATGAATTAACTATACTCCTAAAGCTTACGTAATATTCAAGAGTAAATGAGGCTGGATGAAGGTTTGCTATACCAATGGCAGGCTGAGAACTTCCTAGATCTGTGCTGTTCAACAGAAATATAATGAAACTACATGTGTAATTATAAATTTCCTTGCAGTCTCATCTTATTTTTAAAAAATGTTTCTTTATTTATTGAAGGATAATTGACATACAATATGTTAGTTTCAGGTGATTTGACATTTAAATACCTTATGAAATGATCACCATAAGTCTAGTAACCATCTGTCATATACAAAATTGCTACAGTATTATTTGCTGTATTCCTTAGGCTGTAAGTTACATCCCTATGACGTTTATTTTATAACTGGAAGTTTTGTACCTCTCAATCACCCTCACCTATTTGCCCATCCCCCCACTCACCTCCCCTCTGGCAGCAACTAGTTTGTTCTCCCTATCTGTGAGTCTGTTTCATTTATTCACTTTTTTTTTTTTAGATTCCACATATAAGTGAAATTTTACAGTATTTGTCTTTTTTTGACTAATTTCACTTAGCCCAATATTCTTTAGAACTATCCATGTTGTCACAAATGGCAAGATTTCATTCTTTTTATGACTCAGTAATACTCTGAAAGAGATGGGAATACCAGACCACCTGACCTGCCTCTTGAGAAACCTATATGCAGGTCAGGAAGCAACAGTTAGAACCAGACATGGAACAACAGACCGGTTCCAAATAGGAAAAGGAGTATGTCAAGGCTGTATATTGTCACCCTGCTTATTTAAATTAATTGCAGAGTACATCATGAGAAATGCTGGGCTGGATGAAGCACAAGCTGGAATCAAGATTGCCAGGAGAAATATCAATAACCTCAGATATGCAGATGGCACCACCCCTATGGCAGAAAGCGAAGAACTAAAGAGCTTCTTGATGAAAGGGGTGGGGGGGAAGTTGGCTTAAAGGTCAACATTTAGAAAACTAAGATCATGGCATCTGGCCCCATTACAAATATGGGGAAACAGTGTCAGACTTTATTTTTCTGGGCTCCAAAATCACTGCAGATGGTGACTGCAGCCATGAAATTAAAAGACACTTGCTCTTTGGAAGAAAAGTTGTGACCAACCTAGGCAGGTATATTAAAAAGCCAACAAAGGTCCATCTAGTCAAGGCTATGGTTTTTCCAGTAATCATGTATGGATGTCAGAGTTGGACTATAAAGAAAGCTGAGCACCAAAAAACTGATGCTTTTGAACTGTGGTGTTGGAGAAGACTCTTCAGCCCCTTGGATAGCAAGGAGATCCAGCCAGTCCATCCTAAAGGAAATCAGTCCTGAATATTCATTGGAAGGACTGATGTTGAAGCTGAAACTCCAATACTTTGGCCACCTGATTTGAAGAACTGACTCACTGGAAAAGACCCTGATGCTGGGAAAGATTGAAGGCAGGAGGAGAAGGGGATGACAGAGGATGAGATGTTTGGATGGCATCACTGATTCAGTGGACATGAGTTTGTGCAAGCTCTGGGAGTTGGTGATGGACAGGGAGGCCTGGCGCTCAGACACGACTGAGCGACTGAACCAAACTGAAATACATGTATGCTGCTGCTGCTAAGTCACTTCAGTCATGTTCGACTCTGTGCGACCCCATAGACGGCCGCCCACCAGGCTCCCCCGTCCCTGGGATTCTCCCAGGGAGAAGAGAATCTTCACTGGAGTGGGTTGCCATTTCCTTCTCTAATGCGTGAAAGTGAAATTGCTCAGTCGTGTCTGACTTAGCGACCCCATGGACTGCAGCCTACCAGGCTCCTCCATCCATGGGGTTTTCCAGGCAAGAGTACTTGAGTGGGGTGCCATTGCCTTCTCCATACCCATCCTGCTGCCAAGTCACTTCAGTCGTGTCCGACTCTGTGCAGCCCCATAGACAGCAGCCCACCAGGCTCCCCCGTCCCTGGGATTCTCCAGGCAAGAACACTGGAGTGGGTTGCCATTTCCTTCTCCAATGCATGAAAGTGAAAAGTGATAGTGAAGTTGCTCAGTCGTGTCCGACTTAGCAACCCCATGGACTGCAGCCTACCAGGCTCCTCCATCCATGGGATTTTCCAGGCAAGAGTACTGGAGTGGGGTGCCATTGCCTTCTCCACCATACCCATCCTAGTGGACATAAAATGGTATCTCACTTTGGTTTTGATTTGCTTTTCCTAATGACTGTGACATTGAGCATCTTTTCATGTGTTTGTTGGCCACTGGCATATCTTCTTCAGAGAAATATCTATTGAAGTTCTTTGCTCTTTATAAAATGAAGTTGTCTTTTTATTGTCGAATTATATTTTTTATATATTCTGGATATTAGACTCTTACTTGATACATGCTTGTTAATATTTTCCATTTCTAAAATGTCTTTTCACTCTCTTGATAGTGTCCTTTGATGCACAAAGTTTTTAATTTTGATGAAGTCCAATTTAATATTTTTCTTTTGTTGCTAGTGCTTTGGGTGTCACATCTAAGAAATCACTATTGAATTCAAGGCCTTAAAGATTTACTTCTGTGGTTTCTTACAAGAGTTGTATAGCTTTAGACCTTGTATTTAGGTCTATGATCCATTCTGAGTTAATTTTTTACACAGTATAATATTAGGAAGTGAAAGAAAGTGAAGTCACTCAGTTGTGTCCGACTCTTTGTGACTCCATGGATTGTAGCCTGCCAGGATCCTCTGTCCACAGGATTTTCCAGGCAAGAATACTGGAGTGGGTTGCCATTTCCTTCTCCAGGGGATCTTCCCGACCCAGGGATCAAAGTGAGAGGGTCAATTCCTAGGCAGATTGATAAGAAGTCCAGGGATCCCCAAGGAGAGAGGGGTCTGGAATTCTCAAGGTGGAAAAAAGGACAAACTTTTTTTGTCCCTGTACATTCCTTAGGATTATATAACAATAATGTATCCTGCTTGAGGACACTCTCTGGAAGAAAACTTCGGGCTCATCCTGTTATCTTAAGGTGTAAATTATGGGAGTAGGTCTAGTGAGGTCTTTACAACCTCCAGACATTCTTTTGATTCACTGTAATAACTAATTAGAGAGTACATAACTCCATGACTAACACTAGTAAAGGGGTACTCTTTCTACCCCACTCTGATGCCTATGTCAGAAGCTTTTTCTTTCTCCTTTATACTTTAATAAAACTGTATTACACAAAAGCTCTGAGTGATCAAGCCTCGGCTCTGGCCCTGGACTGAATTCTTCTCCTCTGGAGGCCAAGAATCCCAGCATCTTTGTATGGTTCAGCAACAACCTTTCATCTTGGGGGCTCATCTGGGATTCTTCAGGACAAAGTAAGGATGCTTAGAGCGCTAGTTCTTTGTTACACAAAAGCTCTGAGTGATCAAGCCTCATCTCTGGCCCGGGATTGAATTCTTCTCCTCTGGACGCCAAGAATCCCAGCATCTTTTTGTGTGTCAGCAACAACCTTTCAAAAGCTGGGTCTCTTGCATTTCAGGTGGAATCTTTAGTGTCTCAGCCACCAGGGAAGCCCATAAAATTACAGTCCAACTTAATTCTTCTCCATGTAGACATCTAGTTTTCCCAGCATCATTTTTTAAAGAGACAGTTACTTCTCCCATTGAATAGTCTTGGTATCCTTGTTAGAAACCATTTGACCACAGTTGTATGGGTTCATTTCTGACCTCTCAATTCTATTCCCCTAATGCTTTTTTCTTTAAGTTAAAATTTATTCACCTCCTAAATAAGGTACAGGGATAGTGAATAAAGCTTAGTATACACTTATTAAATCCTGATATATTTAATGCTGTCTACACTTTAGCATATGAATTTCTTCCCAAAATGCTCATCACAGCTGGACTGAAAGATTATTTTTTAAATGTGGCAATGTGGTTTGGTTGAGTGCTATACATTATAAGTCTCCTAGATATCCAAAGAGATTTGCATGCCTCTTGCAAATTGGGGGATTATGTTCTATGACATAAATATAGGGTTATTTTTATTCTCTGAAATGTGCATAACTTTATGATTTATAGGTAGATACATATACAGTACTTTGCATGTATATATAATTTTTAAAATATATATTTATAGACAAATTGTATTTTTTTAAGCAAGAGTAGTTTTCATTTATAAATTCAACTGGAAACAGTCAGTCTTCTTTATTTTGGAAAAATAAAAGTTGAAGAAGTTGAAACAAAAGAACAAGCAGCAAAATCTATTCAGATCGAGATCTACCACTAAAATATGGAAGTACAGTTGACCCATGAGCAACATGGGTTTGAACTGCGTGTATCCACTTACATGGTTCAGTACTACACAATCCACAGTAGGCTGAATTCATAGATGTGGAGCTTCAGATACCAAGCAGCATCTGTGGGGCTTGAGTTTCCTCCCATTCTGGTATCTATGCAGGTTCTGGAGCCAATCCCCTGTACATACTGAGGAATGACTGTACTTTTTTTTTTTTTTTTTTTTTTCAGTTTCAAAGCAAGAACAACCACTTTAAAGTGGCGGGGAGCCCAGTCATGGCAAACTTGCTGTCATGAACATCCTTTAGCCTTTTACCTTCCTGGATTAGTTTCCCAACAGTCCTGCTGTCTTCCAGAAGGATTCTCCCATGGACTTTTATAACTAGGAATCTTGAGAAATGTTGGGGTTGGGATGATCTCTACCCCTTCCCTTCCAGAAAGTTTCTAGTTTCTTTATGCAGATTAATCCAAAGTACCCCAGAGCTCTATTCACCAAGAGGAATTTGGAGAACTGCCCTGATCAAATACAAGAAAAATAAATTTCTTCCTGTTACTTCCTCTCCCAGGGCATGGGGTATAGTGTGCCTTACTTGTTTTAAGACAACTACTCAAGTAATTTTCTTTTTCCAAAATAAAGAAGACTGACTGTTTTCAGTTGAATTTATAAATGAAAACTATTCTTGCTTAAATAAATACAATTTGTCTATAAATACATATTTTAAAAATTATATATACATATAAAGTACTATACATGTATCTACCTATAAATTATAAAGTGATGCAAATTTCAGAGAATAAAAATGACCCAATATTTATGTCATAGAAATAATCCCCCAAATCTTTTAAGTTACAAACCAATACTTTTATAGTATTCCCCAAAGTCTTATTTCATAAGGTTAGGTACCTTCAACATCTTTGTTCTGGATAGGAAAATTATCAGCTGTGATCTCAGCAAGCCCAGATTCTTCCAGAAGGCCAAAAAGAGGGTTATCCACAACTTTCCCATACGCTTCTGTTTATTAGGATCCAAGAACACAGATATCCTCACATTTCTTCCCTGTGACAACTGGTACCCTAAACGAGAATAAACTCGGAGAATCTTCTAAATCACTAAAGAAGGGTTAATACTAATTATAATCAGCAAGTTGTTTTACTATCACCAAATCATTTCTTTACAGTTGGTTTATTCTTAAAATTTGGAAGGAGTTGTCAGTTCCTCTAGGGAGAAACCTATATGCAGGTCAGGAAGCAACAGTTAGAACTGGACATGGAACAACAGACTGGTTCCAAATAGGAAAAGGAGAACATCAGGGCTGTGTATTGTCACCCTGCTTATTTAACTTCTATGCACAGTACATCATGAGAAACGCTGGACTGGAAGAAGCACAACCTGGAATCAAGATTGCTGGGTGAGACATATCAATAACCTCAGATATGCAGATGACACCACCCTTATGGCAGAAAGTGAAGAGGAACTAAAAAGCCTCTTGATGAAAGTGAAAGAGGAGAGTGAAACAGTTGGCTTCAAGCTCAACATTCAGAAAACGAAGATCATGGCATCTGGTCCCATCACTTCATGGGAAATAGATGGGGAAACACTGGAAACAGTGTCAGACTTTTTTTGGGGGGGCTCCAAAATCACTGCAGATGGTGATTGCAGCCATGAAATTAAAAGATGTTTACTCCTTAGAAGGAAAGTTATGACCAACCTAGATAACATATTAAAAAGCAGAGACATTACTTTGCCAACAAAGGTCCGTCTAGTCAAGGCTATGGTTTTTCCAGTGGTCATATATGGATGTGAGAGGTGGACTGTGACGAAAGCTGAGCGCCAAAGAATTGATGCTTTTGAACTGTGGTGTTGGAGAAGACTCTTGAGAGTCCCTTGGCTGCAAAGAGATCCAACGAGTCCATTCTAAAGGAGATCAGCCCTGGGTGTTCTTTGGAAGGAATGATGCTAAAGCTGAAACTCCACCGTACTTTGGCGACCTCGTGCGAAGAGTTGACTCATTGGAAAAGACTCTGATGCTGGGAGGGATTGGGGGCAGGAGAAGGGGACAACAGAGGATGAAATGGCTGGATGGCATCACTGACTCAATGGGCATGAGTTTGAGTGAACTCCAGGAGTTGGTGATGGACAGTGAGGCCTGGCATGCTGCAATTCATGGGGTCGCAAAGAGTCAGACATGACTGAGCGACTGAACTGAACTGAACTGACTAGGGAGAAAGTGAAATTGGTGGGGAGAGGGACTTTCATTTTTTACTATATGTTTTTCTGGATTGAATTGTTTGGGATGTTTACAATGACCATATATTGTTTTAGGAATACACGTCTTTTAATTTTAAATAACAGGCTGCTGAGAGGCAAGCAAGAGTTCTTTAACTTAAAAATCATTGATGGATTTTTGCTATAATCCCTTGAATTCTCAATCACTTAAGTACTCAACAAACAGAAACACCCATTTGCCCACCACTCAGGAAGCCTGCAGTTGTTCTCAGGGTTCTGCTGAACAGGTTAGGGTGATTTTCCTCTGTTTGCGCCGAGACCTTCATCTTTTCTTTGATTTCCATCATTTTCAGTTGAGGACTGCTGTTCATCAGCGCAGAATACAGCAGCCTTGTAGTTAACTTATTACCAGGAAAGCCTGGATCCCTAGAGAAGGCTTTTGTAAGCCCTGGGGAAAGTATGCACCCATTGAACTGGGCTAATCCTGGTCATTATTGTCATGATTAGGGAATCCCAATTAAATGGCAGTGGTTGCACCAATCAGCAAATACCACAGAGTGCAGAGTAGTGTTTAACACATAAACAATTTCATTGCAAACAAAGGCTCCCTTTCGAGTGGCTTTCTAGTTTTACTTCTTTAAATTACCATGCGGAGTCTGTCTGCTCTTCCAGGATAGGCACACTGAGTTTTATACACATTATTGTGTACTTGACTTTAGGGTAAGACTAGGAAGAAAACACCATTATGTGGATGTGAATTTTTTTTAATGCCCATTGAAAGAGCAAATCCTGAGTTCTCATCACAAGGAAAAAAATTTTTTTCTATTTAATTTTGTATATATATGAGATAATGTATGTTCACTAAACTTATTGCAGTCATCATTCCACAATGTATGTAAGTCAAATCATTATACTATACACCTTAAACTTATTCATTGTTGTATGTCAATGACACTTCAATAAAACTGGAAGAAAAAAAGAAAAGAAACAGAAATAAAATCCCCCCTCCCAAATGCCCATGAAGCAATCAAATTCTCTTAATTATATATTATTTCAATGAAAGCCAATATAGGGTGAAGACAGCCAATTCTGGACCAGAAAGCCTGAAGTTGAATCTCAGCTCTGAAAATTATAAATTGAGACATCTTTGAACATGTTGTTTAAACTCTCTGAGCCTCCATTTCCTCATTTATAAAATAGAGTAATGCAAATATTTCCCTCATCGGGTCATTATGAAAACAAGATGATATATTGTCTGGCACATAGTAAGCTCTCGACGTATTAGCAATTTCTTAAATCAGTTAATAAAGTAATGAGAATAATCTGCGTTCAGCTCTGCGGTTGCATCATACAATTGCTGTTTAGGAGCCAAGAGACTGAAGAGCCAATGATTCACAAAATTGAAAGTGAGACCTTCTCCCAAGCGTTTACAACATATTGAATACATAAAGGATTTCATAATTGCATCACTTTAGGCATTGGTCAGCTGGTAGACAGGTAATGGGTCTGTCAGGCAGAGAGGGAGAGGCTGCTGGAGACTGACACTACCCTTCATAACTATACTTCTTCATCCCTCTTAGCTCAGTTGTTTTCCTTGCTTCTTGGCGAAAACATGGCAATAACAAGCCTCTCTGGATGATTCCCTGGAGACTTGCTAATTACTCTGGAGGAAGATAATGCATTACAGTTGCTGCTAAGACGCCACAGAAGTAGTACAGTGGGCAACCCTTCCATGGTGCTCACAAGGCCTTACTACATCTTTGCCATGATGTGACATGCTGCTGCTAAGTCACTTCAGTCGTGTCCGACTCTGTGTGACCCCATAGACGGCAGCCCACCAGGCTCCCCCGTCCCTGGGATTCTCCAGGCAAGAACACTGGAGTGGGTTGCCATTTCCTTCTCCAATGCATGAAAGTGAAAAGTGAAAGTGAAGTCGCTCAGTCGTGTCCGACTCAGCGACCCCATGGACTGCAGCCCACCAGGCTCCTCCGTCCATGGGATTTTCCAGGCAAGAGTACTGGAGTGGGGTGCCATTGCCTTCTCCGATGATGTGACATACTAATGACTATATTGAAAGGTTTTATGCACTAGAAAGACAGATTTCAACATCAAGGAAACATACATTTTTGAAATCTCTTTCAATTACCTACTGAAATATTCTGAGTTCCCAACTCTCTCATGTAGATAAGTTTTAAGATTTCTTCTCAGATATTTGGCAAAACAAAACAAATTTGGTTTCATCCTGGTGGTTATGGTCCTTATTGTCTTTAGGAACTAGTTATAAAACCCCACAGACTTCACATATTTTCTGGTATCGTAGAAATGGCTCAGACAGTTAAGCGTCTGTCTACAATGCGGGAGACCCGGGTTCAATCCCTGGGTCAGGAAGATCCCCTGGAGAAGGAAATGGCAATCCACTCCAGTACGATTGCCTGGAAAATCCCATGGACAGAGGAGCCTGGTAGGCTACATGTAGTCCATGGGGTCGCAAAGAGTCGGACAGGACTGAGCGACTTCACTTCACTTCAGAAATACAGATATACATCTGTGGTATGACAATATGCTTCTTAGGAGTTACTTGGGCTTTCAGGGAGACTTAGAAGTGTGTTTAGAGCAGCATTTTTATTTAAAAATTGTTCTCTTTCAGTTTTGTTGAAATATAATTGACCTATAGTACTGTATAAGTTTAAGGTGTATAGCACAATGGTTTGACTTACATATATCATGACCTGATTACCATGATAAGTTCAGTGAGCAACCATCATCTCATATAGACTCAAAATAAAAGAAACAGAAAAACAGGTTTTTCCTTGTGATGAGAACTCAGGATTTACTCTCTTCACTTTCATACAGAATATACAGCAGTGTTAATTATATTTATCATGTTGTACACGACATCCCTAGTGTTTATTTAATCTTATGACTGGAGTTTGAACCTTTTGACAGCCTTCATCCAATTGCCCCTCCCCCCACCCCTACCTCTGCTAACCACGAACTGATCTCTTTTTCTATAAGCTGGTTTTTGAAGTTTAATTGACCTACAACACTATGTTCCTGTTACATAGTGATTCAATATTTCTATACATTTCAAACTAATCATGATAAGTTTATATTATGACCTGTCATCACAGATATTACATAATTATTGATTACATATCAATAACCTCAGATATGCAGATGACACCACTCTTATGGCAGAAAGCAAAGAGGAACTAAGAAAGTGAAAGAGGACAGTGAAAAAGCTGGCTTAAAACTCAACATTCAGAAAACTAAAATCATGGCAGCCAGTCCCATCTCTTCCTGACAAATAGATGGGGAAACAATGGAAACAGTGACAGACTTTACTTTCTTGGCTCCAAAATCACTACAGACAGTGACTGCAGCCATGAAATTAAAAGAAACTTGCTCCTTGGAAGAAAAGCTATGACCAACCTAGTAAGCATATTAAAGAGCAGAGACATTACTACTTCACTGACAAAGTGCATATTGTCAAAGTTATGGTTTTTCCAGTAGTCACGTACAGATGTGAGAGTTGGACCATAAAGAAAGCTGAGCGCCGAAGAATTGATGCTTTTGAACTGTGGTGTTGGAGAAGACTCTTGAGAGTCCCTTGGACTACAAGGAGATACAACCAGTCAATCCTAGAGGAAATCAGTCCTGAATATTCATTGGAAGGACTGATGCTGAAGCTGAAACTCCAATATTTTGGCCACCTGATGCAAAGAACTGATTCATTGGAAAAGACCCTGATGCTGGGAAAGATGGAAGGCAGGAGGAGAAGGGGATGACAGAGGATGAGATGGTTGGACGGCATCACCGACTCAATGGACATGAGTTTGAACAAACTCCGGGAGTTGGTGACGGACAGGGAGGCCTGGCATGCTGCGGTCCGTGGGGTTGCAAAGAGTCCGACACGACTGAGCAACTGAACTGAACTGAATGACTGATTATATTCCCCAGACTACATTCACATCCCTAATTTATGTACTTTGCAACTGGAAGCTTGTACCTCCTAACCTCCTTTCGCTATTTCTCTCCTCTGGCCACCCACCTTCCCTCTCCCACCTGCCTGTTGTCTGTATCCAAGACTCTCTTTCCATTTTGTTTATTCCTGTATTTTGTTTTCTTAGATTCCATATATAAGTGAAATTATAGGGTATTTGTCTTTCCTTGACTTATTTTGCTTAATATTCTCTAGGTCCATCCATGTTGTTGCACATGGAAAGCTTCCATTCTTTCTTATGGCCAAGTAATATTCCACTGTATTTATGTATATACACATTTTCTTCATCCATTCATCTTTTGATGGGCCCTTACATTGCCTCCGTTAAAGAATTATTTTTTAAATGGTGGGTGAGTAGCACATTAGTGAGTAGTAAATTCAATTTAATGGGTTGAATAGCATTTTTACATATCAGTCTAATCTGATAGAAAACTAATTTTCCTTTATTATTAAGGACACTCTTTAGAACTTTAAAACACTTTAACTCCAATCTTTCTATTCTCAACTCTCCTATGATTGTTGTCTAGAATTTCCATTTCCTCTCACTTATCCCCCATTGGGATCTGTGTGTGTGTGTGTCTGAGTGCATGTGTGTGTGTATGTGTATTTTATCTATTACATTGTGTATAAATGTTGTATCACACATATATGCATATATAATAATAGTCAGTGCCTACTTAGATTTAACAGCTTTTTCATTCACCATTGTTTCTTGCATCCCATTCTCACTCCTTCCTTATGGGTTCAATTTTCTTCTAACTGAAGAACCTCATTTAGTAGTTCTTTCAGTAAGAGATGTGTTTGAAAATGTATTTACTCTTGCTCTTGAATGATAATTTCACGGGGCATATAATTCTAGGTCGAATGTTACTTTCCTTTAGGATTAGATGATAATACACTTCACTGTCTCCTGGCACATACTACTGCTGATTAGAAGTCTCAGTGTCATTGTTTTTCCTTCGTAGGTAATTCTTCCTTCAAGATAGCTTTAAGGCTTCTTTGCTTTTGGTATTCTGGTTTCACCACGAAACATTTTGATGTGGTTTTGTCACTTTCTATCCTGTCCAAGATTCACTTTCCTTCAACTTTGTAATATTCTCACTCAGTATCTCAACTCAGAATGTGGCCTCTTTCCATTCATTCTATTGTCACCCTCTGAAACTTCTATTAGACTTATGTTGAACTTTTTCTCACTCTCTCTGTCTCAATGCTTTCCCACGTTTCCCACCTCCCTCTCTGCTACATTCTGTCTCCCAGATCTATCCCCCAGCTTACTAATTACTCCTACAGCTGTGTTTATCTGCTATTTAAGTCATACCCATATGGCTCATGGATCAGCAATATCACATCACCTAGGATTTGTTAGAAATGTAAATTCATGGGCTCCACCTGAGACTTATGAAGTCAGAATTGAATTAGCAACTGGGGCCCAGAAATCAGGGTTTTAACAAACACTCCAGGTGATTCTGATGCTCACTGAAGTTTGAGAGGCACTGCATTAGCTCATTCACTAAATTATTTTCATTTCTACAGGAGGTACTTAGTTATTTTTCAAACCTGATCTTTTTTTCTTTTTTTCCTTATAGCCCTGTTCTTTCAGCAAAGTTTACATTCTTTTAAAAATAATTTTGTAACTCTCTATAATCATCTTAAACATATTATTTCATGTTTCAAATGGCCACTCATGGGGGCCTAGATTCTCCAGTTGGTTGTATTTACTATTTCCTTCTTTGTTGCTTTATTTTTTAATATGAATTCATAATCACTGAGGGCCCTAGTTTCAGTTCCAAATTTGCTCAGATCTGACGTCATGTCTTTTATCCGAAGATCAGTAAACTTTTTTTGGTTAAAGGTCAGATAGTAAATATTTTTTGGCTTTATGGACAATATAGTCTCTGTCCTAGTGATTCAACTCTGCCATTATAAACAAAAGCAGCCATAGCCAACTTGTTTTAAAAACATGGGCATGACTGTTTCAATAAAACTTTATAAAAATAGAAAATGGGCCAGATTTGGTCCACAGGTTATGGTGTGCCCATCACTGCTCTT
Organism: Cephalophus harveyi; assembly: GCA_006410635.1. NCBI lineage: Eukaryota > Metazoa > Chordata > Mammalia > Artiodactyla > Bovidae > Cephalophus > Cephalophus harveyi. Next base: position 474,029 of record SJYT01009330.1, read on the forward strand.
ATCCTTGAGTGGGCATGTTTTAATGTAGCCTGCTAATTACTTATTCTGTGTAGTTCATAAATATCATTGTTTTAAGATCATTTCTTTAACTACACAGGTTGTTGCCCTGTAGGTTCTGATTCAGTCCATGTGAGGTGGAAAAAAACATGAATATATTTAGTAAGAACCCCAAGTGATCTAATAATTCAAAAAGTTTGCAAACCCACTCTAATGGAAGAGAAGGTGAAGAATGAACTTAATGTTACAAGACTGTACAACTTAGTCTCAGTTCTTACTCACACAATGCCACGTTGATTACTGCAAGTCCTTAAAATCAGAATCAGGAAGGACAGTTCAGCCTCTCAGTGTGTGGTCAGGAGGCAGGATCTGTGTGACTCATGAATAGCAGCTGCTTTTTGCAGGATAATCCTTTCAGTGCAATTCTAGAAAGTCCTTCTCTCAGGAAGCCACACCTATATCTTTTTAAATCAAGTCCCTTTAATAATAAAGCCATATCACAGTACATACTTGGAAAAATGGAATTTCCCCCAACAGCTCATTGATGACAGTTGAGATAAAGTTCATCCAACTTTCCTTGGTGCTTATTTACGCAAATAATCAGGGAATGAGTAAGTTGCAAAAGCATTTAAGGTATTTGATGAACCTTCCAATGATTTATAGGGTAAAATTACAGCATAGTTTGCTATGCTATGGACCACATTATTACTTACACAAAGCTTTGATCTCTTTTCTATCAACACCTAGATCTGACATTTATGCTGCCCAGATGCCTCTAACGTGCAGTCAAGGTTGAGCACCACTGCTCCCCTCCACAAGTGGCTCTCAAAGTGCTATCCCTAACCAACAGCATCAGCATCATTTGAGGACTCGTTTGAAATGTCCCATTCCAATCTTACTGACTCAGGGACTCTGGGCTTGGGGCCCAGCACGCCATATGTTAACAAGCCTTCCAGGTAATTCTGATGCAGGCTAATGTTTGAGTATTGTTGCACTGTGCCCCCAGTGGGTCCCTGCCCCTTTGAAAACTTGCCACTCTCCTTATTAAGTAAGGAGTCTATTCCCCCTGCTCTTGAATCTAGGTGAGCCTTGTGACTTGTTTTGACCAATAGCAGGGAACTGGAGTGCTGCTGTGCCAATTCCAGAGTCTCAGTCTCAAAGCTCCCATTTTCTGCCCTCTTAGAATGTTCCATGATGCAAGGAAGCTGGTCTGGCCAACTTAGGCCACGTGGAAGAGAACTAAAGTGCCCTAGGCAAGAGCAGCACCGACATCCCAAACACATGCATGAGACCACCCTGGACCTTCTAGGGCAGCCGGGAGGCCTTCCAGGGAAGAACACCATCCTGCTAAAGGGGGTGCAAAGGAGGCTGAACCCGCAGCCCAGCGTGGATACCCTGCAGCTGAGGCTCCCGAACGCGGTGTCCACCATCAAACACACTGACTGAATGCAGTGAGTGAGCCAAGGGGAAACAGCAGAGGAACCACACGGCTGACCCACAGAACCACGAGAGATAATCAACTGCTAGGATTTCAAGTCTTTGGGACTAAGTAGCTGCTGTGCAATTTACCCCTAAACTTTGCCTTGAAGGGAACTCAGCCAGCCCTTTAAAGCAAAAGTCTCTCGGAAAGTGGGGAATGTGGCCGGTCCTGACTGCCCGAAGGGTACTGGGTGCCTCGGGGCAGGGCTGGCCCCTGGGCACTTCCCTGCACCGTTGTCACATCGTGCTTCGAAGGGTTTCACACTTGTTCTAAGGCTCCGCTGTTGCCATCTGGAAATTCATAATAACTTTGAACAAAGGGCGCTGCAGATTATGTAACCAGTCCTGCTAAATGCAGCCTTTTCATCTATTCCTCACAAAAATCCTAGGAATTGGGTTTATCAGCTTTCATCACATATTTGGGATATGCTGTGAGCAAATAAAAAGAGGGGCTTTGCAGATAGTCTGGCAAGTTGGCAAAGCATTTACGGGGCATATTAAGGAGAATTCCCTTGCTGATAAAATCCAGAGTATATTTAAACAACTACAGGGCCAGGCAGGGGGGAAGGGGAAGGGCCTGGCCTGGGAAGCTAGGCTCTGAGCAGCCCAGACTCCCTATTTATAGTGCTGTGGCCTATTTTGGCCTGCTGGGTGGCCCTAAAAATTGCCCTGAGAACTGGGCCTGGAACTGATGCTGGAAACCAGGTGCCTTCATTATGGGATGTGGCTGGAATCACACTGGGCACAGACAAAGGCCTTTCTGATGAGCTCAAGGACATTTTGAAAAACAGGATTTAAGTTGAAAGAGAATTTTTTAAAAATTAAGGAAAGGAGTCAGGCCATGACCAGGAACACAGTCTTAGGGAAGAAAATGCATGGATCTCATCAAGTCAATAAAGACCTAACAGTTCATCAGGCACTGTGCAAAGTGGTTGACATGTACCATCTCATTTACACCCTCACATACAGCCTTATGAGGGCAGCACTATTATTATCCCCATTTTACAGGAAAGGAAATTGAGGCTTGGGAAAATTAAGTAATTGACTGAAGGTCACAGGGTTGATAAGCCAGGATTCAAACCCACATCACAGCACTCCATATGCCCAGGCATTCACCTACTGCACTGCTTCGCCAACGTCGACGTGTAAGACTCACCTGGGAATCTTCTGAAGATACAGATTCTGATTCAGGAGGTCTGGGGTGGGGCCTAAATTCTGCATTTCCAACCAGTTGCCACATGAAGATGATACAACTGATCCAAGGATCATACTTTGAGCAGCAAGGATGAGTGTTCCTGCTTCTACTTTCAACCTCCTACAATCTGCTTTCGCCACAGCAACCTGAATTACTGGGTTAGTTTCCATCGTACATAATAAATGAAAATGAACCCCAAAACTGAGTGGTTTAAAACGACAACAAGCACACACACACGCGCACGCACACACACATACACACACACATATATACATATATTTCTGTTGATAGTCAATGACAGGAATGCATATTCCAGGAGGATAGGGTCTTGGTCTTATTCCCTACAACATGTCCAGCATCTAGACCAGTGCCCGCCTTCTATATCATAGGTACTCAATAAACAAGAGTGAACAAATATCAGTGAGTGAATTGATCTCACTGTAGAGTCTGCTTGCTTAGGCTAGATTGCTTTCAGAGTAGTTCAAAAATTTGCCAAGTATTTTTTTTAATTGTCTTGAATGGGAGCTCTAAGCAGCACATCGGTCATGAGGAGAATGTGACTCACCCCGACGTGTCAGCCTTGGCTCTGTGCCAGGTGCCATCCCTCTTCACCTGGGCCACATCTGAAGCCATCCAGAAATGACAACCCGCCCCTGCCTGAGAACGGAAGTGCTGCTTTAAACGACACTTGCTCACCTGGTTGGGCCGTGGTCCCAGAGGGAGGCCAAGGAGACAGCTAGCAACACACACAAAGGGAGGAAATGCCCCCCACTCCCAGAACAGCTGCACCAGGAGACACCCCTTTCTGGAGAGGAGGAAGAGGAAGTCAGCAAAGCTACAAAGCTGACCAACAATCTGGGGAAGCCAACACTCATGAGAAAGCAGAAGGAAAAAAGAAGCTGGTCCTTAGATCACTCATTGTTGGGACTTGCTGAGGAAATAAAAACCAACACTAACCCGGAAGTTTTCTTTAGTCCTGCCACCTCAGAACACTTTGAATTGGGAGTATTTTGTATGAGAAATGTTTGACCAAATTCTTACCTGCAAACTACATTAGAAATGTGTTTTCTTTAAAACACAAATGCTCTGCAAAGATCTACCTGTGCTCTTGTGGAAAGCTAGCCTCGATGCTAAATGAAAGGTCCAGATGCAGGCTGTGAAGTGTGAGCCCATATTTATAAAAATATCCCATATTTGCAAAAAGTGCAATAAATATACAGAAATGTTCACATACACAGTGGAAAAACACGGAAAGTATACACACAAAACTGTCAACAATGGTTTCATCTGGGTAGGACAGGTTTCATCTCAGTAGGACAGGACATGAGATTTCACATTTTATTTTAAATTATTTGTTATAGACTGAATGTTTATGTCCCTCCAAAATTCCTGTGTCAAAGTCCTAGTTCCCAACATGATGGTATTAGGGGATGGAGCCTTTGGGAGGTGATTAAGGTTAGATGAGTTCATGAGGGTGGGGTTCTCACGGTGTGATTAGTGACCTTAAGAAGCCAAGTGCTTGTTTTCTCTCTCTGCCACGGGGGCACACAGTGGGAAGGCAGCCATCTGTAAGTCTAGAGGAGGGCTCTTAGCAGAGTCTGCATCTGCCAGCAGCTTGATCTTGGACCTCTCAGCCTCCAGAACTGTGGAAAATAAATGTTGTTTAAGCCACTCAGTCTGTAGTGTTCTTAGAGCAGCCTGAACTAAGATATTATTTCTATATGGCCTCACTTTTTCTTACAAGGAGTATTGGCCCCTTTTACAATAAAAATACCAATAAAAGAATTTTTCATCCAAAGATGGCAATTTTTTTTCTGTACCAGAGGTGACATGCCACTTTTTGCAATGTTTTCAAAGGTGGTCAGATGTGGGTGCAAAAGGATTCTTGCTTCATACGATATTTGCCAGGGACAAGGGGCCCTTCTCTGAGAAGCAGACCTCCTCTCACTTGCCTTGAGGTAGGGACTGGATCATGAGCTGCTCTGTAATTGTATCCTTGGCAACACATATCTGCTTGCCTGTCCTTCCAGTTACATCAGTGTTTACTTTCTACAAACACACTGACTTAACCTATCCAGCCAAGGATTCGTGGTCTACAGTGGTACCCAGTTCTGCCAACATCACCACAGTCTCAAGAAGGAGTGTATTTATCCCCCTCTTCTCTCCATCTGTGTTTGGCATTATACTTACTCTCATGCATCAAGCGATCATCTAAGGCACACACCGAAATGACAGAGAAAGACTTCTCTTTCCCTTTGGTCTTTAAAACCTCTCATTTGTTTCAGAACTAGAACTTCTGGTATTTTTCCAAGAGGAAAGACCCTGATATGTAATTATATCCATATTTATGCATCTACAGTTCACAGAACAGTTTCTCTAGTGTTGCCACTAAAAATCATTTTGATCTTTCTGATAACCTCGTGAAATAGACTGGGCAGCTACTAGCATTCTTGACTTAAAGAGAAAGAAATCGAGATTCTGAGTTCAGTGACTTGTCCTGGACCATTCAACTAGTAGGTAGCAAAGATGATTCCAATTCATCAGTGGGTGTAAACCCTGGGTGCTTTAAAAAAATGCCCATCTCCTGTTCTCACCATGGCCAACTGAACAAGAATCTCAGAGAATGAGACCCTGAGTATTAGAATTTTAAAACAAAATCTTTCCACAGATGACTTTGATGCACAGTGAGCTTGAGACCACTGCAATCCATAGATATAAATAAGCCAGTCTCAGGTTACTCACATGTGTTTATTCATCAACAGGTGAAGGCCTCCCTCATGATGAAATACTGCACAGTAATAAACAGAAAGGGGCTGCTGATACATCCAACCACGTGGAAGACCTTCAAAGGCATCAGACCAAGTGACAGAAGTCAGACTCAAGGGCTACACACTTTATGGTTCCCTTTGTATGCCATTCTGGAAAGGCAGAACCACAGGGGTAAATAGACCAGTGAGTGCCAGGCCCTGGTAAAGGAAGCAGAGGTTAACTACAAAGGGGAAGCGTGCAGAAATTTGGGGGATGGCATTTCTATATCTTGACTGTGGCCGCAATTAGGCTGTATGGATTTGGCAAAATTGAGAGACTATACACATCCAGTCAATTTAAAGGAAATCAACCCTGAGTTTTCATTGGAAGGACTGTTGTTAAAGCTGAAGCACCAATCCTTTAGCTACCTGATGGGAAGAGCTGACTCACTGGAAAAAACCCTGTTGCTGGGAAAGATTGAAGGCAAAAGAGTGAGATGGCAGCAGATGAGATCGTTAGATAGCAACACTGACTCAATGGACATGAATATGGGCCAACTCTGGGAGATAGCAGGGGACAGAGGAGCCCAGTGTGCTACAATCCATGGGGTCACAAAGAGATGGACATGACTTAGTAACTGAACAACACTGAAAAGGGTACACTTTATTGTATGTAATATATATACATCTCAGTAAGCTTGACTGAAACACACACACACACACACAATGTAATACCACTATACATGCACTAAAATGGCTAAAATTAAAAAGACTGACCATACCAAAATCAATAGATCAGGACATGGAGCAATGCAAACTCTCAGATATTGCTGGTAGGAATAGTTTTTAAAAAGAAAAAAAAAAAAGGAGAGATGGGGTTCTGAGGACAGTCAGACTCTGTCACTTATCAGTGTATGATGTTGGCCAAATCACTACAGGATTTTAGGCCTTGGTTGGTTCATATATATATATATGGGATAATAGAAGTACATTCCTGCCTATTTATAGACTCAGCATAAGGCATAAAGGAGATGTTGTTTGTGAAATGCTAGCACAGTGCCTGGCATATAGCAAGTGACCAAAAATATTAGATTTGGCTACTCTTAATATTATTATCATTCTCCTTGGTATAGCTGTCTCTGGGTTCCTCCAGGAATGGATGGATTCTGTGTCTCCAGTTCTTGGCAAGTAGAGAGCCCTCAACACGTTTGTCAAATGAAAGAATGAATAAATGAAGTTGCATGCAATGGAAGACATAAGGTCTCTATCTGAGTAGAATGGCAGAAGAGTTGGCACCAGCTGTCCTTGGAGGCATTCCGCTTTGAGTGTCCCAGGCCTAATGTCTGAATCCCCAGCTCAAACCGGGGCTTCTACATCATTGAGAAGATCAAGAGTTTTATTCTACCTGTTCAGTTGAACTTGTATAGGTGGTCTCAGCTTCCCTAAAAGCCTATAAACATTTTCCACATGTTAGAAAATGTTCAAAATCAATTTCAAATAGGGGGGTTTCACAATCACTCTAGGATGGCCTAACAAAAAGGGGATTGAGTCTTTTGCTTGGTAATGTGGCAATAAAAAATGGACTGAAACTGGATTCATGAGCCAACAAACAAGAAGAAGATTCCAAAGAGAAGACAAATCTTTCCACATGGAAGCTCCCACTAGGGGAGCCCTGGGAGCTCTCATCAAATCACAAAGGGCACGGCCAACCCCTCCGAGGATAACGAAGTGACTGCACCATCAAGAGGGGGAACTGGTGATAATCTGATGCAATGCCCCATTTCTAGCATTCCTTTTGTACAAAACAATGTCTGACTTTTCCTGGCAAAGTCTCCTCACCTGCCAGCAGATATCAGCAACTGGAAGAGAAATTGCTAATGAAGAAAATCTTTTCTCTCAATTCTCAGATGAATTAGACATGCCCAGTATGCCTTCGGGCTTTCTGGTGGCTCAGTTGGTAAAGAATCCGCCTGTGGTGTGGGAGACCTGGGTTCGATCCCTGGGTTGGGAAGATCCCCTGGAGAAGGGAATGGCTACCTACTCCAGTGTTCTGGCCTGAAGAACTCCATGGACTGTATAGTCCATGGGGTTGCAAAGAGTCAGACACAACTGAGTAACTTTCACTGTCAGTATGCCTTCACTGGGCTTCCCTGAGGTTCAGTGGTAAAGAATCTGCCTGACAATGCAGGAAAATCCCATGGACAGAGGAGTCTGGTGGACTACAGTCCATGGAGTCACAAAGAGTCAGTCACGTGTTAGCAACTAAGCATAGAACAACCTCAGCTGATGCTCTCCTTTAGAAAGCCTGCTTGGGGGACTTCCCTTGTGGTCCAGTAGTTAAGGATCTGCCTTCTAATGCCAGGTACATGGGTTCGATCCCTGCTCCAGGAAGATTCCACTTGCCAGGAGGAAGCTAAGCTTGTGTGCTAAACTACTGAGCCAGTGTGTCTTAAAACTTGTGCTCCACAACAAGAGAAGCCACTGCAATGAGAAGCTCGCACACCACAACTAGAGAGTAGCCCTCGCTCACTGCAGCTAAAGAAATCCCATGATCAGCAGCAAAGACCCAGAGCAGCCAGAAAAACATTTTCAACTAAAATAAACAAAATAAAAAGCCTGCTTGGGGATCATAATTTCTCACTGTTGTATCCAACTCTATGTGACCCCATGGACTGCAGCACACAGGCTTCTCTGTCCTTCCCTATCTCAAGAAGTTTACTCAAACTCATGTCCATTGAATCAATGATGCCATCCAACCATCTCTTTCTCTGTTGCCTCCTTCTCTTTCAGCCCTCAATCTTTTCCAGCATCAGGATCTTGATTTCAGCTTGTGATTCATTCAGCCAGCATCTCACATGATATACTCTGCATATAAGTTAAATAAGCAGGATGACAATATGCAGCCTGACGTACTCCTTGAGAACAGTTTGAACATTAAGTGGCATGGCTTGTCCGTCTAGTCAAGGCTATGGTTTTTCCAGTAGTCATGTATGGATGTGAGAGTTGGACTGTGAAGAAGGCTGAGCACCAAAGAATTGATGCTTTTGAACTGTGGTGTTGGAGAAGACTCTTGAGAGTCCCTTGGACTGCAAGGAGACCCAACCAGTCCATTCTGAAGGAGATCAGCCCTGGGATTTCTTTGGAAGGAATGATGCTAAAGCTGAAACTCCAGTACTTTGGCCACCTCATGCGAAGAGTTGACTCATTGGAAAAGACTCTGATGCTGGGAGGGATTGGGGGCAGGAGGAGAAGGGGACGACCGAGGATGAGATGGCTGGATGGCATCACGGACTCGATGGACGTGAATCTGAGTGAACTCCGGGAGATGGTGATAGACAGGGAGGCCTTGCGTGCTGCGATTCATGGGGTCGCAAAGAGTCAGACACGACTGAGCGACTGAACTGAACTGAATTGTCTTTGGGACTGGAATGAAAACTGACCTTTTCCAGGCCTGTGCCCACTGCTGAGTTTTCCAAATTTGCTGGCATATTGAGTGTAGCATTTTAACAGCATCATCTTTTAGGATTTGATATAGCTCAGCTGAAATTCTGTCACCTCCACTAGCTTTGTTCATAGTGATGCTTCCTAAGACCTACTTGACTTCACATTCCAGGGTGTCTGGCTCTAGGTGAGTGACCACACCATTGTGGTTATTCGGGTCACTAAGACCTTTTGTGTATAGTTCCTCTGTGTATTCTTGCCACCTCTTCTTAAGCTCTTCTGCTTCTGTTAGGTCCTTGCCATTTCTGTCATTTACTGTGCCCATCTTTGCATGAAATATTCCCTTGGTATTTCTAATTTTCTTGAAGAGATCTCTAGTCTTTTCTATTCTATTGTTTTCCTCTTTTTTTTTTTTTTCCTTGTTCACTTAAGAAAGCTTTCCTCTGGAACTTGCTATCCTCTGGAACTCTGCATTCAGTTAGGTGTATCTTTCTCTTTCTCCTTTGCCTTTTGCCTCTCTTCTTTTCTCAGCTATTTGGAGGAACTGAGAAGCCCTCCTCAGACAACCACTTTTCCTTCTTGCATTTCTTTTTCTTGGGGATGGTTTTGGTCACTGCCTCCTATACAATGTTACCAGCCTCTGTCCATAGTCCTTCAGGCACTTTGTCTACCAGATCTAATTCCTTAAATCTATTCATCACTTCCACTGCACAATCATAAGAGATTTGATTTAGGTCATACCTGAAAGGTCTACTTTCTTCAATTTTGTAATAAGGAGCCTGAATTTTGTAATAAGGAGCTCATGATCTGAACCACAGTCAGCTCCAGGTCTTGGTTTTGCTGACTATGGCTAATGGGGAGAAATCAAAGCTCCACCCATCAGCAGAAAATTGAATTAAAGATTTACTAAGCATGGTCCTTCCCACCAGAGCAAGACCTAGTTTTCCCCACAGCCAGTCCTTCCCATCAGGAAGCTTGCACAAGCCTCTTATCCTCATCCATCAGAAAGCAGACAGAAGAAGCAAGGATCACAATCCCACAGACTCCAGAATGAAAACCACAATGACCAAAAGCTAACTAAAATGATCACATAGATCACAGCCTTGTGTAACTCAACGAAGCTATGAGCCATGCCTTGCAGGACCACTGAAAACAGATGGGTCATAGAGGAGAGTTCTGACAAAACGTGGTCCACTGGAGAAGGAAATGGAAAACCACTCCAGTATTCTTGCCTTGAGAACCCTATCAGTAAGTTCAGTTCAGTTGCTCACCCATGTCCAACTCTTTGCGACCCCATGAACTGCAGCACGCCAGGCCTCCCTGTTCATCACTAACTCCTGGAGTTCACTCAAACTCACGTCCATAGAGTCAGTGATGCCATCCAGCCATCTCATCCTTGGTCATCTCCTTCTCCTCCTGCCCCCAATCCCTCTCAGCATCAGTCTTTTCCAATGAGTCAACTCTTCTCATGAGGTGGCCAAAGTATTGGAGTTTCAGCTTTAGCATCATTCCTTCCAAGGAAATCCCAGGGCTGATCTCCTTCAGAATGGACTGGTTGGATCTCCTTGCAGTCCAAGGGACTCTCAAGAGTCTTCTCCAACACCACAGTTCAACAGCATCAATTCTTTGGTGCTCAGCTTTCTTCACAGTCCAACTTTCACATCCATACATGACCACTGGGAAAAACATAGCCTTGACTAGATGGACCTTTGTTGGCAAAGAAATGTCTCTGCTTTTCAATATGCTATCTAGGTTGGTCATAACTTTCCTTCCAAGGAGTAAGCATCTTTTAATTTCACGGCTGAAGTCACCATCTGCAGTGATTTTGAAGCCCCCAAAGATAAAGTCAGACACTGTTTCCACTGTTTCCCCATCTATTTCCCATGATGTGATGGGACCGGATGCCATGATCTTCGTTTTCTGAATGTTGAGCTTGAAGCCAACTTTTTCACTCTCCACTTTCACTTTCATCAAGAGGCTTTTTAGCTCTTCACTTTCTGCCATAAGGGTGGCGTCATCTGCATATCTGAGGTTATTGATATGTCTCCCAGAAATCTTGATTCCAGCTTGTGCTTCTTCGAGCCCAGCATTTCTCATGATGTACTCTGCATAGAAGTTAAATAAGCAGGGTGACAACATAAGCCTTGATGTACTCCTTTTCCTATTTGGAACCAGTCTGTTGTTCCATGTCCAATTCTAACTGTTGCTTCCTGACCTGCATATAGGTTTCTCAAGAGGCAGGTCAGGTGGTCTGGTACGCCCATCTCTTTCAAAATTTTCCACAGTTTCTGGTGATCCACACAGTCAAAGGCTTAGGCATAGTCAATAAAGCAGAAATAGGTGTTTTTCTGGAACTCTCTTGCTTTTTCGATGACCCAGCGGATGTTGGCAATTTGATCTCTGGTTCTTCTGCCTTTTCTAAAACCAGCTTGAACATCTGGAAGTTCATGGTTCATGTACTCTAACCATTAATGTAGTATTTTGAAAGAAGAAAATGTCTGCTTCTACAGAAGTGCTTAATGTCAAGAACTATCAGAAGCTATTTATAATGCTGATTATATCATCACAACTCTCAAGAATGGTTTACTACAAATAGTTCTTCATACCATGTGACATTTCTGTTCATGTGGTCAGTTAAAAAATATTTCATGAATGTCTGGATGGTTTTATGACAACAAGTGAAGTGTCAGATTTCTGGATTTTAAAACTTCCTGGCAAGAATATTATTCAGACTTAAAAAAGGGAGGAGGTTCTGACACATGCTACAATATAGATGAAACTTGAGGACATTTTGCCAAGTGAAATAAACCAAAAGGATAAATTCTATATGACTCCACTTTTACCTGAGGTTCTTAGAGCAGTCATAGAGACAGAAAGTAGAAAAGTGGTTGCCAGAGGCTGGGAGAGGGAAGAATAGGGAGTTAACGGATATAGAGTTTCAGTTTAGAAAGATGAATGGTAGTGATGATTGCAAAACAATGCAAGTGTACTTAATTTTACTGAACTGTACACAAAACTGGTTAAAATGGTAAATCCTATGTATACTATACTACACTCAGAAATTTTTTACTTCCTATAGTGGGAGACTATATTTTTCCTTCAGAGTGTTTAAAGAAGTAAAGGTTTTTGTTAATTTAAGAAAAAATTAATATTAAATGTAGTAAAAACTAGACCCCCACCAGGTCAAAACCACTGGCCCCATACTCATAGACCCTAGACCAGCTGGAGTTGGAAAATTGATTATGGAGCTTCCTGAAATACCACCCTCACTGTCTACCAATCAGAAAATTGTCTATGAGCTGATTAGATTCCCTGCGACTTTCACCTCTAACACTGTCTCTATAAATCTTTCCCAGGGAGTTCGGGTCTTTTGAGCATTAGCTGCTCATTCCCCTTGTTTGGTACCCTGCAATAAATACTGTACTTTCCTCCACCACAACCCAGTGCCAGTAGATTGGTTTTACTGTGCATCTGGTGAGAAGACCTGAGTTTGGATTAGTAACACTCCCCCTCTAAAATCAAGAACAAGACAAGGATGCCCACTCTCACCACTTTTATTCAACATAGTATTAGAAGTCCTAACCCAAGCAACTAGGCAAGAAAAAGAAATAAAAGACATTCAAATTGGAAAGAATGAAGTAAAACTGCTACAATATGAGGATGGCATAATTTTATATATAGAAAATCCTTAAGATGCTACAAAAAATATTTAAAAATAATAAATGAATACAGTAAAGTTACAGGGTACAAAATCAATACACAAAAATCTATTGCATTTCTACATGGAAACAATTAGGTAGCAGGAAGAGAAATTAAGAAAACAGTCCCATTTAAGATTAACAACAAAAAGGATAAAATATCTTGGAATAAATTTAACTAAAGAGGCAAAAGACTGGTACTCTAAAAACTATAAGATATTGCTAAAAGAAATTGAATAATACACAAATAAATGGACAGATATTTCATGCTTATGGATTGGAAGCATTAACATGGTTAAAATGTCAATATTACTTATGCAGACAGATTCAATATGATCCTTATCAAAATTCCAAGGACATTTTTCACAGAAATAGAATTTAAAATTCTAAAATTTATATGGAACCACAAAAGACTCCAAATAGCCAAAGCAATCCTGAGAAAAGTGAACAAAGCTGATTTCAAGCTATATTACAAAGTTATAGGAATCGAAACAGTATGGTGTTGGCAGAAAGACAGTTACACAGATCAATGGAACATAAATGAGTGCCCAGAAATAAAACCATACATATATGGATAACGGGGCTTCCCTGGTGGCTCAGAGGTTAAAGCATCTGCCTCTAATGTGGGAGACCTGGGTTCACTCCCTGGGTCGGGAAGATTCCCTGGAGAAGGAAATGGCAATCCACTCCAGTATTCTTGCCTGGAGAATCCCATGGATGGAGAAGCCTAGTAGGTTACAGTCCACAGGGTCGCAAAGAGTCGGACACGACTGAGCGACTGAACTGAACTGAACTGAACTGAATTTACAACAAAGAGCAGGTAGGGGTCATAAGATGGTGGAGGAATAGGATGGGGAGACCACTTTCTCCCTCACAATTCATCGAAAGAACATTTTAGCGCCAAGCAAATTCTACAGAACAATTTCGGAATGCTGGCAGAACACATCAGGCACCCAGAAAAGCAGCCCATTGCCTTTGAAAGGAGGTAGGACAAAATACAAAAGATAAAAAAAGAGACAAAAGAGGTAGGGACGTAGATTCGTCCCGGGAAGGGAGTCTTAAAAAAGAAAGAAGTTTCCAAACACCAGGAAACACTCTCTCCAGCGGGTCTGTGGCAAGCCTTGGAATCTCAGAGGGCAAAATAACCAGGAAGAAAAATAAATAAATAATTAAAACCCACAGATTACGTGCCTAACAGCAACTCTCAGTGGTGCAACAGCCCAGAGGCTCGCATCTCCCACTAGCAAGAAGGGGAGGGACACGGAGGAGCAGGCGGGCACTGCTTACAATAAGGACCGATAAGGACCAGGCCTCAATGCCCTGAGGGCAATCTGAGGGAACTAGCTTAAGATAGCAACCCAGACTGTGGAATAGCTATCCTGCAATCCCGCTAAAAGCCCTAGAACAATATAGATGAAACAAAGGACTGAGCAGAGCTAGCTGGCTATGGACCGGCCCATCCCCCACCAGAGACAGGCAGGCAAGGGCAGCCAGAGCCGGAAGGGGGCAATCGTGGCCCCAGAGAGGCATCCTATACCAAACTGCAAGCAGACTTCATTGCTAACCAAGACTGCTTGGGATTCTGGACAGTCAACATCTGCTGGGAGGGTCACACCCAAAGATCAGCTTCCCAGGAGAGAAACAAGGTGCGCCCGTTGTATACCCAAAAATCAAGCGGCTGGGACAGGGGAGGGGATAAGTCGCAGCCTTCCAGTGGGGGCGACTACACGCTCCAAGGAACAGGTCACCTGAGTTACTTGGACCTGCTGCTGCTGCTAAGTCACTTCAGTTGTGTCCGACTCTGTGCAACCCCATAGACAGCAGCCCACCAGGCTCCCCCGTCCGTGGGATTCTCCAGGCAAGAACACTGGAGTGGGTTGCCATTTCTGTCTCCAATGCATGAAAGTGAAAAGTGAAAGTGAAGTCGCTCAGTCGTGTCCAACACTCAGCGACCCCAAGGACTGCAGCCTACCAGGCTCCGCTGTTCATGGGATTTTCCAGGCAAGAGTACTGGAGTGGGGTGCCATTGCCTTCTTCACTCGGACCTGGGACGGGTACAAAACACAGGCCCAACCAAGTCTGTGCCTTTGTGGAGTACCCAAGAACCTGAACCTNTGACCCCAAGGACTGCAGCCTACCAGGCTCCGCTGTCCATGGGATTTTCCAGGCAAGAGTACTGGAGTGGGGTGCCATTGCCTTCTTCACTCAGACCTGGGACGGGTACAAAACGCAGGCCCAACCAAGTCTGTGCCTTTGTGGAGTACCCAAGAACCTGAACCTGAGCAGCTTAGATCTGAGAAGTGCATGCAAACCAAGGCCCACATCAGATAGTTCCCGGCAGAGCAACCTAGAGTCTGAGCAGTGTAGACTGGGAAAGCACCCACGCCGTGAGCATGGGCAAACCCAGTGTGGCTGAATCACTGTGAACACACACCAGTGATATTTATTTGCAGTGTTCCTCCCTCCCCAAAGCACAACTGAACAAGAGAGCCTAAAAGAAAGTGACCACCATTGCACCCCTTGTGTCAGGGTGGAAATTAGACACTGAAGAGACCAGCAAACAGAAGAAGCTAAAATAAGCAGAGGGAATGGCTTTGGAAGTGACAGGTGCAATAGATTAAAACCCTGTACTTAGCACCGACTACATAGGAAGGGGCCTATAGACCATGAGAAGTACAAGCTGGATGAAAGAACTATCTGAAAATGAACTGATCCCACACTGTAAGCAATAGCTCCAGAGAAAGTCTTAGATATAATTTTACTATTATCATTTTTTAAATTAAAAAAATCTTTTATTTTATTTTATTTGTTATGTTTAAGTCCCCATTCAGTTCAGTTCAGTTCAGTCACTCAGTCGTGTCCGACTCTTTGAGACCCCATGAATCGCAGCACGCCAGGCCTCCCTGTTCATCACCATCTCTCGGAGTTCACTCAGACTCATGTCCATCGAGTCCATGATGCCATCCAGCCATCTCATCCTCGGTCATCCCCTTCTCCTCCTGCCCCCAATCCCTCCCAGCATCAGAGTCTTTTCCAATGAGTCAACTCTTCACATGAGGTGGCCAAAGTACTGGAGTTTCAGCTTTAGCATCATTCCTTCCAAAGAAATCCCAGGGTTGATCTCCTTCAGAATGGACTGGTTGGGTCTCCTTGCAGTCCAAGGGACTCTCAAGAGTCTTCTCCAACACCACAATTCAAAAGCATCAATTCTTCGGTGCTCAGCCTTCTTCACAGTCCAACTCTCACATCCATACATGACCACAGGAAAAACCATAGCCTTGACTAGACGAACCTTAGTCAGCAAAGTAATGTCTCTGCTTTTGAAAATGCTATCTAGGTTGGATATAACTTTTCTTCCAAGGAGTAAGCGTCTTCTAATTTCATGGCTGCAGTCACCATCAGCAGTGATTTTGGAGCCCAAAAAAATAAAGTCTGGCACTGTTTCCACTGTTTCCCCATCTATTTCCCATGAAGTGATGGGACCAGATGCCATGATCTTCGTTTTCTGAATGTTGAGCTTTAAGCCAACTTTTTCACTCTCCTCTTTCACTTTCATCAAGAGGCCTTTTAGCTCCTCTTCACTTTCTGCCATAAGGGTGGTGTCATCTGCATATCTGAGGTTATTGATATTTCTCCCGGCAATCTTGATTCCAGCTTGTGTTTNTTTTCTGAATGTTGAGCTTTAAGCCAACTTTTTCACTCTCCTCTTTCACTTTCATCAAGAGGCTTTTTAGGTCCTTTTCACTTTCTGCTTGAGAATTTTTGTAGATCAAAATGATGTCCCATCCACAATGATGTCAGTATCCTAATATTTGGAACCTACGAATATGTTAAGATTTTGGCAATGGGCAATTATGACTGAAAATAGAATTAAGATTGATAATCAGTGGAACTGAAAATAGAGATAGTACTATGATTTTTCAGGTGGGTCTAATGTAATCACACAGATGTCTAAACCTGGAAATCTGTGGCAAAAGAAAATATCAAGAAGATGCAATTATCAGAAAAAAGTCAGAACAAAATGGTCAAAGAGATGGAATATTGCTGGCTGCAAAGGTTCATGAGTCAAGGAACATAGGTGCTGCGAGCCAGCATGAGGACTCCGCCCATGGCAAACGTCATGAGGAAGGAGGCTTCGGCATATGCAAAGGCAGGATTGAGCCTCAGGAAACCCCCTGTTCCCGAGCATCTACCCCCAAAACCAGAGCTTACCTACTTTACTGTTTTATGCTCTCACCTATACTTCTGACTTTAAGGGGGGCTGACCCCCATTACCTCTCTCAGAGAAGGAGTTAACTTACAGCTCCAAGTCAATAAAATTCCTGGGCATGACAAGAGTGTTTCAACTTACGAACTCCTCTGAAGGTTATCTAGCCTGCCTGTATAGGTTCGTCCAGCCACATGTGATTGCTTACAGCCTCCCAGCCATGAGAGTCATGAGATGTTTTAGACTTACTAAAGGCAGATTCTTTTGGGAAGTTAGAAATTATTAGTATAGTGGGTTGGTTAGGAATTATATTGGTGAAGGGTTTTTCATTTGTTTTGTCAATAATTGCTGTTAATTCCCTGCCCTGGGTGTGACAAGGGTGTCTCAGGTCAAACCTCTCTGCTGACAGACTAGCTTGTATGACAACCTCTCAACCATAAACAGCACAGAGAGTTTGGAGTATTTTGAAAGTCTTAATTAGCATAGGGCTTTTCTCATTGTTGAGTCAATGATTGCCACCAGGCCTCCATATCCTTAGGCACCTGGGAATATATTAATGTATTTGGAATATAGAAAAGGAAATGTAGTTTTTGATGTTAGCAATACTAGACTTTTTGAGTTAATGAATTTTCTTTTTTGTTATAGATCACTGTACTTTGTTATAAATCNAGTCTTAATTAGCATAGGGCTTTTCTCATTGTTGAGTCAATGATTGCCACCAGGCCTCCATATCCTTAGGCACCTGGGAATATATTAATGTATTTGGAATATAGAAAAGGAAATGTAGTTTTTGATGTTAGCAATACTAGACTTTTTGAATTAATGAATTTTCTTTTTTGTTATAGATCACTGTACTTTGTTATAAATCACTGTGCCCTTGCTATGTAAAAATGTAACTTTATCACTATCTTAAGACTAAATAGATCTTAAGGGGAACATTGGTGACAGGTTTTCATTTGTTGGGCTGATATTTGCTGCTAAATCTCCATATTCCCTGCCCTTATAATGAATGTAACTAGCATATAGGAGAAATAAGTATTAACCTTTAAGATTAATCATGTTAACCTTAGGTTAAATAAATTCCTTTCTTAGTTGTAACCCACTACACCCTCACCCTATAGGAATGCAACTTTATCTGGTACCTTCAGAGGGTGGCACCTGGCTTAAGAAAAAACACCCTTGGAAAAAATAAGTTTTTTGGTTATCAGAAAGAAAGGATCATAAAATGTCAGCAGGCCTCATGGCCAGAAGATGATGTAAAACCCCTAAGATCTTTTTTATACATTTATGCGAAGCACCTGATTTTGATAAAGTCACCTGATCCCCGCGTGACTTTAAAATTTCCATTTGTCTCTATGTGTAACAAAAGGTATATAAGCAAACCTAAAAAAATAAAGAAATCTGATCAGTTTCTGGAAAGACCGATTCCCCTGTGTCGTTCTTTCCCCTTCTGACTGAATTCCCATCTGGAGCATGGATGCTATTCCATGCAAACCAAGTTATTCAGCCTCTTTTTCTCCACTAATTTTCCTACTACACTATCTGTTTCTAATCTCTTTATATATCTATATCTGTCATTAAATAAGTTTTTTCCTAGGATGCCAACTCCATCTCCCCTTCGAATTACCCTGGATCCACCGGGGCTGGACCCCGGCACATAGGTACTGTATAGCACAAGGAAAGGACAAGGGAATGGCTTTTGCATAGGACGACTAGTGTTGGACTTCTAATCCATAGACTCTATAGCTATAGTTAGGCTTCCCAGGTTGTGCTAGTGGTAAAGAACCCAACTGCCAATGGAGGATATATAAGAGAGGCAGACTCAATTCCTGGTTTGGGAAGATCCCCTGGAGGAGGGCGTGGCAACCCACTCCAGTATTTGTCTCTGGAGAATCACCATGGACAGAGGTGCCTGGCAGGTTGCAGTCCACGGGGCCAGAAAGAGTCAGAAACGACTGAGAGACTAAGCACAGCACATAGCTATAGTTTATTTTAGTCTCATCTAATATATAGAAATTTAGATAAATTTGTCTTGTTTTAGACTGCTAAGTTTGTGGCAACTTGTTAAAGTGGCCATAGAAATGTAATACAGAAAATTCTTGAGATTTCAGGGCATAATAAAACCTTCCTCCAGAGAACCTTTGCATTTGCATCTATCAGGTGCCTGGAAGCGATAACCATCCTGGGATTCCTTAAAGCAAGTGAATACTTTGACCTTCCCTGTAATAATCCTAAACCAGTTTGCAAATGTTAGCTCTATTCATCAACAAGAAATTTCCTACAGTTCCATGTTGTGGAGAAGAGGGGATATGTTAAAAGCCACTGAATCATGTACTTTAAATCTGTGAGTTATATAGAATATGAATTATATCTCCTAAAGCTGATATTTTAAAAATGTGACTGTGGTTTTCTGCTTTTGTACTCCTCTTATTAATAGGTTCCTGTTTTCATTCTGATATTGACATAATTTTTCTCTTTATAAAATGTTTCATGGGTTAAAAATTATACATGAACATATATATAATATCAGTTTTTTTAATGTCAGGAAATAAAATAGCATGTGGACTTTTTCTTGTATCTGTGTGTGTGTGTGTGTGTAGTCATCTTCTCAAAGCTGGTATATTTATTTTTGTTTAGATACCATGGTCAGATTCCCACCCATTCTTTTATTCATGCTCCATATACTCTCCCAGATAATAACTCTACCTTTATTTTGTTTGGTTGTATATTATGTTAGAATTTCTTCTTTAGTCCATAAGGGTTAAGGCAATAAATGCTGTATCAGTTCAGTTCAGTTCAGTCGCTCAGTCGTATCCAACTCTTTGCGACACCATGAATCGCAGCACGCCAGGCTTCCCTGTCCATCACCAACTCCCAGAGTTCACTCAGACTCACGTCCATCGAGTCCGTGATGCCATCCAGCCATCTCATCCTCTGTTGTCCCCTTCTCCTCCTGCCCCCAATCCCTCCCAGAATCAGAGTCTTTTTCAAAGAGTCAACTCTTCACATGAGGTGGCCAAAGTACTGGAATTTCAGCTTTAGCATCATTCCTTCCAAAGAAATCCCAGGGTTGATCTCCTTGCAGTCCAAGGGACTCTCAAGAGTCTTCTCCAACACCACAGTTCAAAAGCATCAGTTCTTCGGTGCTCAGCCTTCTTCACAGTCCAACTCTCACATCCATACATGACCACTTGAAAAACCATAGCCTTGACTAGACGGACCTTTGTTGGCAAAGTAATAAATAGCCAAAGCAATCTTGAGAAAGAAGAATGGAACTGGAGGAATCAACTTGCCTGACTTCAGGCTCTACTACAAAGCCACATTCATCAAGACAGTATGGTACTGGCACAAAGACAGAAATATAGATCAATGGAACAAAATAGAAAGCCCAGAAATAAATCCACACACCTATGGACACCTTATCTTTGACAAAGGAGGCAAGAATATACAATGGAGAAAAAACAATCTCTTTAACAAGTGGTGCTGGGAAAACTGGTCAACCACTTGTAAAAGAATGAAACTAGAACACTTTCTAACACCATACACAAAAATAAAATGGATTAAAGATCTAAATGTAAGACCAGAAACTGTTAAAACTCCTAGAGGAAAACATTGGCAAAACACTCCCTGACATAAACCACAGCAGGATCCTCTATGACCCACCTCCCAGAATATTGGAAATAAAAGCAAAAATAAACAAATGGGACCTAATTAAAATTTAAAGCTTCTGCACAACAAAGGAAACTATAAGCAAGGTGAAAAGACAGCCTTCAGAATGGAAGAAAATAATAGCAAATGAAGAAACGGACAAAGAATTAATCTCAAAAATATACATGCAACTCCTGCAGCTTCTTTCCAGAAAAATAAAAGACCCAATCAAAAAGTGGGCCAAAGAACTAAACAGACATTTCTCCAAAGAAGACATACAGATGGCTAATAAACACATGAAAAGATGCTCAATATCACTCATTATCAGAGAAATGCAAATCAAAACCACAATGAGGTACCATTTCATGCCAGTCAGAATGGCTGCTATCCAAAAGTCTACAAGCAATAAATGCTGGAGAGGGTATGGAGAAAAGGGAACCCTCTTACACTGTTGGTGGGAATGCAAACTAGTACAGCCACTATGAAAACAGTGTGGAGATTCCTTAAAAAACTGGAAATAGAACTGCCATATGACACAGCAATCCCACTGCTGGGCATACACACTGAGGAAACCAGAATCGAAAGAGACACGTGTACCCCAGTGTTCATCGCAGCACTGTTTATAATAGCCAGGACATGGAAGCAATCTAGATGTCCATCAGCAGATGAATGGATAAGAAAGCTGTGGTACATATACACAATGGAATAGTACTCAGCCATTAAAAAGAATACATGTGAATCAACTCTAATGAGGTGGATGAAACTGGAGCCTATTATACAGAGTGAAGTAAGCCAGAAAGAAAAACACCAATACAGTATACTAATGCATATATATGGAATTTAGAAAGAAGGTAACGATAACCCTGTATGCGAGACAGAAAAAGAGACACAGATGTATAGAACAGTCTTTTGGACTCTGTTGGAGAGGGCGAGGGTGGGATGATATGGGAGAATGGCATTGAAACATGTAAAATATCATATGTGAAACAAATTGCCAGTCCAGGTTTGATGCATGATACAAGGTGCTTGGGGCTGTTGCACTGGGATGACCCACAGGGATGGGATGGGGAAGGAGGTGGGACAGGGGTTCAGGATGGGGAACACATGTACACTCATGGCAGATTCAAGTCAATGTGTGGTAAAACCAATACAATATCATAAAGTAAAATAAATAAATAAATTTTTTAAAAGAAGGAGCAAAGAACATCCAGTGGAGAAAGGATAGTCTCTTCAATAAACATTGTTGGGAAAACTGAATGGCCACATTCTAAAAAATGAAAGTAGTCCAATATTCACCACACACAAAAATCAACTCAAAATGAACTAAATACTTGAATGAATGCAAGACTTGAAATGATAAAACTCCTAGGAAAAAATATAGGAAGTATGATCTTAGACTTTGGTCTTAGCAACATATTTCTGGATATGTCTCCTCAGGCAAGGGCGACAAAAGAAAAAAAAAAGTGGTACTACATCAAACTAAAAAGCTTTTGCACAGAGAAGGAAACCATCAACAAAACAAAAAGACAATCTACCAAATGAGACATGGTATTTGCAAATCATATATCTGATAAAGGGTTAATATCCAAAATATACAAAGAACTTACACAATTCAACACCAGCAAAACTCTTTTTAAAAAGACAGAAGAGATGAATAGATATTTTACAAAGAAGACATAAATATGGTCAATAGGCTCATGAAAAGATGCTTAGCATCCTTATTGTAATGGGTATCATCAAAAAGTCAAGAAATAATGAGTGTTCATAAAGATGTGGAGAAAAGGGAAAGCTTGTGCACTGTTGGTGGGAATGTAAATTGGTGAAACCACTCTGGAACACATTATGATCTCTCAAAAACATAAAAATAGAACATCATATGATCCAGCTGTTCCACTTCTGGGTAATTATCCAAAGAATATGAAAACACTAATATATATATATATATATTCTGGAGAAGGCAATGGCACCCCACTCCAGTACTCTTGCCTGGAAAATCCCATGGACGGAGGAGCCTGGAAGGCTGCAGTCCATGGGGTCGCTGAGGGTTGGAGACAACTGAGCGACTTCACTTTCACTTTTCACTTTCATGCACTGGAGACGGACAGAAACGGCAACCCACTCCAGTGTTCTTGCCTGGAGAATCCCAGGGACGGGGGAGCCTGGTGAGCTGCCATCTATGGGGTCGCACAGAGTCGGACACGACTGAAGTGACTTAGCAGCAGCAGCAGCATACATATATTCACACACCTCTATTTTCACCACAGCATTGTTCACAATAGCCAAGATAGGGAAATAAAATAAGTGCTCATCAATGGATGAATGAGTAAAGATGTAATACACACACACACACACACACACACACACATGCACACACACATACACACACTGAAATATTACTCAGTCACACAAAAAAAGAAATCCTGCCACTTGCAACAACATGGTTAGACCTTGAGGGTATTACACTAAGTAAGATGAAGAAAGACAAATTCTGAATAATTTCACTTATATGTGGAATATTTAAAAAAAACGACAAACCAAAACATAAAATAAATGAACCAAACCAAAGCAATATGGAGATATAGACTACCAGAGGGGAAGAGGCTGGTGCAGGGTGAGATGGGTAAAGGAGATCAACTGTAGGGTGATGGATGGAAACAAAATTTCTGTTGGTGAGCATGCTGTAGTGCATACAAGGCAGGAATATGTCATACACACGAAACATAGAAAGTGTTATAAACTAAAGTTACCTCAATAAAAAGTAAAATTTTAAAAAGGTTGCAGGGTAGTTTTAATGACAATTGTGAAATAAGTTTTGGTAGAAATTCTAAATTACTCTTTAAGACCTGTTTGACAGAGAATCCTATTTCCAAGGTCTGGATGTTAGCTATCCTAACCTGTGTTTCAAATTCATCTACAGGTTCTCCCTTGAGTCCTTCACAGTACACAAATTCCCCATCAGACGAAACGCCAAAATTGCACATGACGCTTACCAGATAGGCTCTCCAGAAGGACTGAATACAGAGTGCCGCTTCCGATTCTGTCAGCAGGAGGGAGAGTGGGATTGCCGGCCGTGGGCTGAAAGGCAATAAAATGGTCATAAGCCCATGAGAATCTGTCTTACAGCCTCAGCAGAGCCTTTGACAACATAATGGCCTCTCTGATTAAGTGCCTCATCCAGTCCCATTCTTAGAAAGCAACAATGTCATTTTTCATAGAAAAGTTTAGGCTTGAGTTAGCATTTGTTTTAAAATCTTGGATGGAATTTTTTTTTTAACCAGCATACTCTAAATCACTATTAGCCCGCTCTGTTTTGAAGGGCTCAGGTTGGAAAGCTGCATGTTGCTGCTGCTAAGTCGCTTTAGTCGTGTCCGACTCAGTGCGACACCATAGATGGCAGCCCACCAGGGTCCTCTGTCCCTGGGATTCTCCAGGCAAGAACACTGGAGTGGGTTGCCATTGCCTTCTCCAATGCGTGCATGCATGCTAAAATGCTTCAGTTGTGCCTGACTCTGTGCAACCCTATGGACAGTAGCCCGCCAGGCTCCTCTGTCCACAGGATTCTCCAAGCAAGAGTACCGGAGTGGGTTGCCATTTCCTTCCCCTGGAAAGCTGCATATGTGACCATAACGTAAAAGAAAAAGCAGAAGCCACCTTTAGGTATAGCATCATGACTGAGACATAACAAAGGGCTCTATTTTGGAGGGAGATTAAGTAGCTCATTTCTTTCCTGAAATATTGCAATCTTCTCTGATTGGTGTACATTCCAGTTTAATGTGGTTTTAAGTCAAGCACATTTTAAAGTTAAGTTTTTCTATTACATCTTAATGAGCAATAAAATATCTCAAGTGCTGGGTAAATTGAGTGTCTGCTCTTGTGGGATTCTATGATTATGACGGGATTTTTTATCATGAATACCACATTTAAAATGACTAAATGCTCCTTTTTTGTTGCTTATTTCCTAAAAACGGTTTAGAGATTACTAATTGCTGACAAGATTTTACAAGTCTGACTTAATTCTGATTCCTTATGTTTCCCCAAAGCACTGCTATCTCTGAAAGACCAAAAGTCAGGACTTTTCAAATATAATGCAAAGAAATAAATCCCTGAAAGAATGTAGGTGACGTGGAGGCTGCTCTCCAGGCAGGATCCCCAGAAATGACTTTTCATGTGGGGGATCCCCGAGAGTCTTGGCTGCAAGGCTATCCCTAATGACAGTCATCACTTGAGTTTACAGCCACTCTCACTGTGTACAGAGAGAGGTTGACTCACCTGCTCAGGGTCACACAGCTTGTAAGTGGCCTCATCAGCATCTGGATCCAGACTTACCCAATTGCCCAAGCCCAGGCTTCCCTCACAATTTGTGCTGACACCAGCCCTCTGCTGGGCCACCACGTGCAGATGTCCAGCCTGACAGATTCCAGAGCTTA
Organism: Cephalophus harveyi; assembly: GCA_006410635.1. Taxonomy (NCBI): domain Eukaryota; kingdom Metazoa; phylum Chordata; class Mammalia; order Artiodactyla; family Bovidae; genus Cephalophus; species Cephalophus harveyi. Next base: position 498,868 of record SJYT01009330.1, read on the forward strand.
CAGGCAACAATGCACAATTCTTCAGGATCTGGGGTTTTATTTCCCATTACACTCAGACTTAAAAACAACAACAAAAAATTCCACCCTTCATATAGTATATTTGTGTGAATTAATGAATACTCTTTTGGATTACTCCAAAATCAAAGACATCAAAGCCAGAAAGAACCTGAGGGGTGATCAGGACCATTTCTAGCAAGTGCAGTGTTGCCAGGCCTTGGGTCTCCAGCTGGGCGGGTCTTTTTTAGGAGACCAAGGAAAGGAGAGTCTACTTCTTTGGAGAGAGAATTACAACCTCCAAATGATAGTGCTGTTAGAAACCTTTCCCTAACGCAGTGCTTTTATTTGCTTTTTTGTTTGTTTGTTCTGTTTTTTGTTCCCACTTCTTTTTGCCTAATATCTAGTTTTCTGGGCTTTAAGAGAGCATTTGTGTTTTCCTGGAGGCACATGGATTCCCTGCTTTCCCATTAAACCTTTCTCCTTGTACATCGCCCTTATTCTGTCAATCTCAGTTGTGTGACACCAGCAAATCACATCCCTGAAAGAATTTTGCTTCACTAGTTAAAAATCAATAGCATNTCCTGGAGGCACATGGACTCCCTGCTTTCCCATTAAACCTTTCTCCTTGTACATCGCCCTTATTCTGTCAATCTCAGTTGTGTGACACCAGCAAATCACATCCCTGAAAGAATTTTGCTTCACTAGTTAAAAATCAATAGCATCTAGAAAAACCTTGGTGTTTCTGAGACCTTGGTGGGTTGGCAGTGACTTCATGAGAATAATGCTATCGTGCGTCAGTGCCAGCTGACGTGCTCAGAGCACCCTGACTCCCCTCCCACCAGCCTGGCTCCTTGGCTCCAACCAGAGGGGCCCCTTTCATCTCCTCCAACGTGCCCTCCCACCTCAGGGCCTTGGCAGAGGGGCTTTCTTCTGTCTCCAATATCCTCTTCCTTCCAGCCAGATCACTGCATACAGTTGTGTGAGTTGTTCTCTGCTCAAGGGCCCCCAGCAGATGGCCCAGAGGCACTGAAACCCCAGCACATGCTGCCACTTCTGTTCCAGGGCAGAGACCCTTTTTTCTAATGTAATCAAAGGCGCGTTGGGGCTGAGACCTCTTTCTCCCAGTTTACTCATATTCTTTCTTCCGATCGCCACTCAAATGTTATGAAACCACGTGCTTTGATTAGATCAGGGCCACTGTATAATTTTCCTTCCTAGTCCTTGGCCCAATTTGGAGATATAAATCTGTGTGATTGTCTAATTAACACCCTAATCCTCAACTGGACTGAAAACTCCATGAGAACAGAAACTGGGCCTGCGTTTGCTCCCCTGGCATTTCCAGCAGTTGGGAGCATGTCTGGCACATAGTAGACACTCAATAAATCTTTGTGGGATGAGCCTCTGCTTGGCCTAGTGCGCTGAGCTCTTTCCACGTGCTGTTTCATTAAATCCTCACAACGTTAATAATGAGCTGTGGTTGTCCTTTTAGAGTGAAGAGACTCAGGCATAGAGGGGTGACATGCGTCTTCCAAGGTCACTGACCCTTTCCTGCTGAGAATTTAAACTGCCCACAGGAAGTGGTCCACAGAAAAGAGGAGGACAACTCAACAGTTCTTTCACATGGAATTCAGGGTCTAGCAGCTGTGAGTGTTCAACAGAGGAAAGCACAGCCATTTGCCTGGAAGGAAAAAAAATGAGCGAGGAGAAGTTGTCATCATTGAAATTGCTCTCTTGATTAATTCTTGCAGCAATAACTTGGCAGGTGTTCATTAGCCTGATGCTCCACAGAGAAATCCAGTGTCAGGACAGCAGAACAAAGTGGAGTGTGTCATGAGTATCTGAGGGGAGGCTTGCTGGGGCCTTTCTGTGGAGCTGCAGTTTTCCTGTTTTCAGTATGTTTCTCTGTACTGATATCATGAAATCCTCAAAGTACCCGTATTCCTGTATTGGAATAGCCGTAGGATAGGATAGGAGAAGGCAATGGCACCCCACTCCAGTACTCTTGCCTGGAACATCCCATGGACAGAGGAGCCTGGTAGGCTGCAGTCCATGGCGTTGCTAAGAGTCAGACAGGACTGAGCGACTTCCCTTTCACTTTTCACTCTCATGAACTGGAGAAGGAAATGGCAACCCACTCCAGGGTTCTTGCCTGGAGAATCCCAGGGACGGGGAAGCCTGGTGGGCTGCTGTCTATGGGGTCACACAGAGTCGGACATGATTGAAGTGACTTAGCAGCAGCAGCAGGATAGGAGAAGGCAATGGCACCCCACTCCAGTACTCTTGCCTGGAAAATCCCATGGACGGAGGAGCCTGGAAGGCTGCAGTCCATGGCGTTGCTAAGAGTCAGACACGACTAAGCGACTTCACTTTCACTTTTCACTTTCATGCACTGGAGAAGGAAATGGCAACCCACTCCAGTGTTCTTGCCTGGAGAATCCCAGGGACGGTGGAGCCCAGTGGGCTGCCATCTGTGGGGTCACACAGAGTCGGACACGACTGAAGCGACTTAGCAGCAGCAGCAGCAGGAGAGGAGATGGAGAATCTGGAGACACGACAGGCCCGGTCAGTCCAACAAAGGGCTTCCGGTAGTAATGAGACCCCAGATCACTTTGCATCACAATGGCATCTCCAAAAAGCGAAATGAGATTTCTATTAGGCCTTTAAGCAGTAATGTGAGGCCACCTTTAATGACACCCCGGCTTTCATGGTGAAATAATAGGGCTCTGTCTAGTTCTTGATGAAAGTGAAAGAGGAAAGTGAAAAAGTTGGCTTACAACTCAACATTCAGAAAACTGAGATCATGGCATCTGGTCCCATCACTTCATGGCAAATAGACAGGGGAACAATAGAAACAGTGAAAGACTATTTTTTTGGGCTCCAAAATCACTGCAGAGGGTGACCATAGCCATGAAATTAAAAGACACTTGATCCTTGGAAAAAAAGCTATGACCAACCTAGATATATATTAAAAAGCAGAGACATTTCTTTGCCAACAAAGGTCTGTTTAGTAAAAGCTATGGTTTTTCCAGTAGTCGTGTATGGATGTTAGAGTTGAACTATAAAGAAAGCTGAGTGCTGAAGAATTAATGCTTTTGAACTGTGGTATTGGAGAAGATTCTTGAGAGTCCCTTGGACTGTAAGGAGATCCAACCAGTCCATCCTAAAGGAAATCAGTCCTGAATATTCATTGGAAGGACTGATGCTGAAGCTGAAATTCCAATACTTTGGCCACCCTGATGCGAAGAACCAACTCATTGGAAAAGATCCTGATGCTGGGAAAGATTGAAGGCAGGAGGAGAAGAGGACAACAGAGGATGAGATGGATGGATGGCATCACCAACACGATGGACATGAGTTTGAGTAAACTCCGGGAGTTGATAAAGGACAGGGAAGCCTGGTGTGCTGCAGTCCATGGGGCCGCAAAGAGTCAGACACAACTGAGTGACTGAACTGAACTGTCTAATTCCCAAACCAAGAATAAGTGTGAATCAGGGCAGACGAAGAGAACTTAATCTTTGGAGAGAAGTCCCTAGGAATTATTAGTCATTTCAGCAGCCCAGCTCAAAAGGATAGAAGCCATTCCAAGCCCTTTTCTCTCTCTTGGAATCAGTGCAACTGGCTTCAGGTCAAATAAAAATTGAGATCAAGTAGAGGTAACTGCTCATCTTTGGGGAACTGGGGAGGGGAGGGGAAACAAGAGTGTCAATCCCAGGAGAAGGCAGCTGAGGCTCCCAGGGGCTTAAACTGGACCCCCCGAACCCCACCCCCGAGCAAACAGGTTTGAGCATTCCAACGGTGCAACAGTACTGCTGAGTGCTTCCAAGAATTATCTTATTGGTAGTGCACACTTGTCAGGTCTTCTTTTTTTTCCCCTCAAACCTGAATTAAATCTATTTGAATCACAATTGACTCTGTAATTTTGAGAAGGAACAAGAATTTATTCTGTGTACACGTGTATGTATAAATACACACATGTGCACACACACACACACACACACACACACAATTCTTCCCCTGCTCCCCACAATTTTTGGAGGATCAGCAAAATATTTCAGAACCTAGAGAAGTTATAGTATACTCACAAAATGCACAAGAGAATCTGAGAAGTTAGTCTTTATTAATTTCTCCATCCAGTTGCAAGATGAGAGTTACCATCTGAAATGGCATTTATGATCTATGGCCATACCACTCTGAATGCGCCTGATCTAGTCTGAAATGGCATTTATGAAGAAGAAAGCAGAAAGGAGAATGGCTTGCTTTATATTGAAAACTGAATCTTGAAATCCAAATGTGTTCCACTTTTCATTAGGTAAAAGATTAAGTTGTTTTCTTGTAACATGAAAGAATAAGCTAGATGCAAAATCATTTACAAAATGACACAGGCTTTAAATCAACCATCATTCATAAAACCTTTCACCAATTCATAGGTCTGGCATTTGAAAACCTCTACTCATGGTATTCAGCAAAAGAGATTACCCAGTCCCTGCCCTCAGCCTTAGTTGGTTTCCCAAACATTCTATGTTGGAGGCATCACCATCTTGAGGATTGAACCTCAAATATTTGGAAGAAGTACAACAGACTAGTGGTCCCCAACTTTTTTGGCACCAGAGGCTGGTTTTGTGGATGACAATCTTTCCATGGGCCAAGGGTAGGAGGTGGTTTGATTCAAGCGCATTACCTTTGCTGTGCACTTCATTTCTATTATTATTACATCAGCTCCACTTCAGATTAGTGATTAGTAATGCCTCCAGGCATTAGATCCTGGACGTGGGGACCCCTGCAGTAGAAGTTATCTGGAATGCGATGTCCAGACTAGTCATTAGGTCCAGAATCTCCTAGGATTCTTTTAATCCAGGCTTCCATGACATGAGGAATGGCTCCAAGAAACTCTTGCTTACCCGCCCACCAACTCCACTCTGAGAGACCAACAAAACAGTTATTACCCAGCATCAGGCTGAATCATTCTCCCACATAAACACAGGGTCAAGTCCCATTTTACCAACCCTGTCATTGGAAGCCACATAAGGGTCCAGTCAACAGTGCTCCCTAACAATACACTGCAAGACCTTGTGCTCACCCCTGGGCTGCAGGTTTAACCATCTTCAAAACCAGGGCTGGTTATTTTATGCTGTTCGATAAATATGCCCAGATTGCTGTGTTATTTAGTCTCTTCGTAACTGAGTACATGTTTTCTCCAAACTGGTTTAAGGAGAACCTTAAGGAGACCTGCCTCTTTCCGTGTCCTTCTTCCTGCTCCAGAGGTGTCTGGGAAGAGCAGACTGCCTCCTTCCTCACCTCTTCCAAACTTCTCACAGTAGATCTTACCTTGTTTTGTGCCATAATCCCTTTACATTTTGGAAATTTGGATTTCTTCTCTGAATAATATTTTTAAAAATACAATAGTAAATACATAAGATTTTTAAGCAAACCAATTATATTAAAATACAGTTATCAAAATGGGATTCCCAGATGGTGCAGGGGTAAAGAATCAGCCTACCAATGCAGGAGACACAGAGGACACACTTTCAATCTCTGGGTTGGGGAGATCCCCTGGAGGAAGAAATGGCAACCCACTCCAGTATTCTTGCCTGGAAAATACATGGACAGAGGAGCCTGGTGGGCTACATTCCATGGGGTTGCAGAGAGTCAAACATGACTGAGTGACTGAACACAACAACAGTTACCAAGATATTTTTTTAAACTGTTGGTAAAATACTAATTTACTTGCTTCTAAATCATACTGTAAATAAAAGCGCTAATGGCAGTTCCATTAACTAATATAATTTGAAGAAAGAGACAAGTGTAAATGATATTTCAAGATCACTGTAACAACCATAGCTGGATGTGAAAACATCTGATTGTTGCTATTAGAGACAAAGTTACTGTGGATACTATTGAAGTTTGTGTCTCACATTCATAAGCAAAAGAGAGGCTAAATTTCAGTTAGAGATCAGTGAAAATAAAGAGGTAATTTCTCTATCTTCCAAGGTCAAGGACCCCTGAATCACAGACAATTGTGGCTGGAGCTGGGAACCGCAGAAGATGAGTTTTGCATCCAGGATGAGACTAAAGACTCAGGATTTAAAAATAAACAAGATGAACCCAAACAGTGAAATTAGACTATCTAAAAACAGTGACTAGGAAGTTATGGAATTTGGCCAAAAGGTTATTAAAGGGCTACTTCCTAGATGGACGAGAGATTCAAATATGGTGATGTAGATACTGGAGAAAAAAAGGACAGAAGGTTTCATGTTTTTATTCCCAGTAAGTTGTGATTCTTCAGTAAACCCATTAACTTTCAATATCTAACTCTAATTTTCCCCAAAGCATTTCAGTAAATGGTTTCCCATTCAGCTACTTGCTTGGGCCTGAAATCTCCAAGTCATTCTTGTCTTAGCTCTCTGTCTCCCCGCATCCAACATCAAAATAGATCCCAAATCCGACCTCTTCTCACCTTCTCCACTGCAAGACACAGTCATCTCCTGCCTGCAAGCGCCTGTTCACTGGCCTCTCTGTTTGCACAAGTAGTGCAGACCTTGGGTCAACTCCCCCTCCAGCTGCCAGAGTGATCTTTTTAAAAGATAAATTGGATTACCTCACTCTTTTGCTCAGAACCCTCCAGTGGTTTCCTATCACACTCAAAAGAAAAAAAAAAAAAAAGAATCCAAACTCTTCATCATGGCATCCGAGGCTCCACCAAAGAGGCAGCCTTCCAGCCCCTTTGTCTTCATGTCCTCCCATTCTCCCAGCCTCCCTCATCTCTTCGTGCCTCACTGGCCATGTTCCTGTCTCCGGGACTTCGCAGTGGCTGTTCCCTCTGCCTGGAACACTCTTCTTCCAGTCTTCATAAAGTTGGCTCCCTCCGTGTGTCATTCAGGTGCCAGTGTCACCTCCTTGGAGAAGTGAGCTTCCCTGCCTTCCCTAAAAATACTAGTACCTCTACCCCAGGCCTGTGACTCTCAATCCACTTCAGTTCAGTTCAGTCGCTCAGTCGTGTCCAACTCTTTGCGACCCCATGAATCGCAGCACGCCAGGCCTCCCTGTCCATCACCATCTCCCGGAGTTCACTCAGACTCATGTCCATCGAGTCCATGATGCCATCCAGCCATCTCATCCTCGGTCGTCCCCTTCTCCTCCTGCCCCCAACCCCTCCCAGCATCAGAGTCTTTCCAATGAGTCAACTCTTCGCATGAGGTGGCCAAAGTACTGGAGTTTCAGCTTTAGCATCATTCCCTCCAAAGAAATCCCAGGGTTGATCTCCTTCAGAACGGACTGGTTGGATCTCCTTGCAGTCCAAGGGACTCTCAAGAGTCTTCTCCAACACCACAGTTCAAAAGCATCAATTCCTCGGCGCTCAGCCTTCTTCACAGTCCAACTCTCGCATCCATACATGACCACAGGAAAAACCATAGCCTTGATTAGACGGACCTTAGTCGGCAAAGTAATGTCTCTGCTTTTGAAAACACTTACTCGGCTTTATTTTTCTTCAAAGCTCTTGGGTCTTCTTTACATTATAAAATATGTTTTATTTGTGAGTTTGGTTATTGTCTGTCCTTACAAGGTAAATTCCACAGTAGCCAAGACTTTCTGTCTTTGTACCTATGGTACTTTGTATCTATGGTACCTAGAAAAAGTGCCTGGAAAAAGGCAGGCATTCAATAAGCATTTTTGAGTGAATAAGTATTATTATAGATAAGAAAATAGAGGATTTCCCTTCATGTCAGAATGTATCAGTGGCAGAGCTGAGGTTAAATGCAGATATGCTGTCTTCCTCTTGCCTGGTCATGCTGTTCCCCATGTTTATCTTGCCAAAGCAACGGTTACTATTCTCTTAAGATTAAGGATAAGATAAAAGCTATCATTCTTTGAATACCTACTGTGAGCCCTCTGCAGTAAGAATATCTTTCATTTTTACTTGCCTTTCATACCCTCCCCCTTCTTGTGGTATCAGCCCTCAGATTTTGTTCTGATTTCTCCCCACCCCATATCAGGGGTAACGTGGGTTACGGTGCCTTGCCCTCTCTGGGCCGAGGTGTGCATCTGAAACCCAGGCTGAGCCAAGCAGATGCCCTTTCCCTGGAGCAGGAATCTTGAGTGGAATGTCAAAGAGTAGAGGGGTCTATGCACCCTGGGTCCCTAAACCTGCTTCTTGGGCCAGACCCTTATATTTCCTTTTGTGTCTGTGGGTTATCTTTTTACGTTCAATACATACCCTTTTTCTCAAGTAGCCTTTAACTTTCCATTGCTTGCAACAAAAAAACTCTGATGCCATCTTTAACTGTCACAGCCACCCTATGATGTAGGTTTTATTACCATCCCCATAGTACAGAAGAGAAGAATAAGGTCCAGAGATGTGAAGGGATAGCTCCAGGTCACCTAACATCATACATTATGTTGGCTGCATACAGGTCCCAAGATGTCCACCTCCAGCCCCCAGACTCTGTGAATATACATACATATATATATATACTCCCTTATATGGCAAAAAAAGCTTTGTAGCTGTGATTAAATGAATGGTCTTGAGATTATCCTGGATTGTCTAGGTGGGCCTAATGATATAATCACAAGGGTCCTTATGACAGGGAAGCAGATGGAGATACTGCTACAGAAGCAGGCCCCGTGACAACAGGAACAAGAGGTCAGAGCGATGCAAGGAAAGGATCAGGAGCCTTCCAGGAGGCAGGCAGCCTCCAGATACCAGAAAAGACCAGAAAAGAATTCTCCCCTAGAGTCTCAAGAAGGGACCAGCCTTGTCAACACAGACCTGAGCCCTGTGAAACTGATTTTGGGCTTCTAGCCTCCAGAACTGTAAGAAAATAAATCTGTGCTGCTTTAAGCCACCAAGGTGGTGGTAATTTACTAAACAGTCATAGGAAACTTATATTCCAACTACTAAACATCAGAGCTCAGACTGGAACCCAGAGGGGTCTGCCATGCTGCCTCATGCAGGCTCCCCGAGCCTGTCCCCAGAGAGCCATACAGAAACGACAGGAAGGAGAGGAAGCAGACTGTGTGCCCCAGGGAAAGGGCCACCCCCGCGACACACCTCCAGTGAGAGGGAGGCACTCGGCATGTCCTGAACTCAGGAAGCAGCTCTCTTTCCTTCCTGTTTGAAGACGAAAGTTAACATAAAGAGCAAGAAAAAAAAAAAAAAGATTAATTATCAGGATACTCTGGCCTTTGGAATTACTGAGACAGAAATCTTCTCTAAGACAAAATGAATCTAAAGGTTTTTTTTTCCTTTCAACAGGGCATGACAACAAAATTTTTGCCAGGCTACCATCTAACTATGATCTTTAGTGCAGAATACATGCCATTTCCTGTGCCCTTCTGAAGGCATGAGCATTTTGAGTCTCACAAAACGCTTAAGCTCAGCACAGACCATCATACAAACGCTGGTGCTTGTCCTCAAACGGTACAGCGACTCTTCTGTTTTCATCTCGGGTTTTGGTCATAAGATACCTTTCACCGACCTGAAAGTATTGAGGATTTTTCTTTTCTTTTATCCAACGGTAGAACTTAGCTGAAAAGAGATTTCGCCCAAAGCAAACTTTTCTTTTCTCTTCTATAACATAATCTTTGTTTCATTGAAGGTCTCAGTTTTAATGATGTTTTTCATGAGCCTTTTCCCCAGGGACACAGGGCCAGAGAGGCAGCAGCGTGCTTTTTGTTCCTTGTATTTATTTAGTGACTGATCTGTGCAAGCAAACTGGACTAATACTTTTTGGTCAAAATATAAAGCTAAATGTTTCCTGTTCTTAGTATGACAGCAAACAATTTCACTGTTTCTTATGGGCTGGTTAAGTCAGGACTACATTCAATAAAAGGACATCACTGGATTCACAAACAGGAGCAAGGAAAAGAGAAGAAATGATGTAATCTGCCGCTGCTGAAAGGTGGGGATGAAGACCCCCCCCTCCTCAGGCTGATTGGAACATGCACAGATTGTTTTATTTCTCCAAACTATCACTCCTTTCCCTATAAGAGAATCGTGCATCCCTGCTCTTCCATTCGCCTGTAGTTTTTCCCAAAGCGGGTGGTGTCAACTCCCTATAACACTGATACTGAGCTTGCTCACGGGCCCTGTACTGAACAATGAAGTGTGAGCAGAAGTAATACTGGCCTGGGTTGCTCGTTGCCCTTCTCCCTCTGCCGTGGCACTGAGGAAGGTGCTGTTTCTCCTTCCCGAGCCCCAGAATGAAAAGAGACTTGGAGCAGGGCCAAAGAGGACCCATAGCCAGCAAAACAGGGTGCAGACTAAATCTCTGTTGTTATAAGGTATTGCGATGTAAGGGTTGTTTGTTACTAGAGCAAAATCTAGAGAGAGCTGACTAATACGGAATATAAGAGGGTAGCTGGGTAAATATTATGTGCTGCTGCTGCTACTGCTGCTAAGTCGCTTCAGTCGTGTCCAACTCTGTGCGACCCCATAGACGGCAGCCCACCGGGCGCCCCCGTCCCTGGGATTCTCCAGGCAAGAACACTGGAATGGGTTGCCATTTCCTCCTCCAATGCATGAAAGTGAAAAGTCAAAGTGAAGTCGCTCAGTCGTGTCCGACTCTTAGTGACCCCATGGACTGCAGCCCACCAGGCTCCTCCATCCTTGGGATTTTCCAGGCAAGAGTACTGGAGTGGGGTGCCATTGCCTTTTCCAAATATTATGTAGGAGAACATATCAGGGCTCTTTCATAACCCTTATTCAGAAAGGCTTAAGCAAAAACAGAAAAAGAAGGGGGTATTTATCTTTAAAAAGGAAAAGAAAAAAGGTATTTATTAATTCACTTTATTAATAGGGGTAGAGTTAGCTTTAGATGAGATCAGAGAGGTTCAAAACAGTGCCGTAGGGACTCTGGCTGCCTCTCAGTTCTGCTGTTACCCCAGGTACAGTCTCTTTAGATAATTGCCCTCAGCTGCTCAAGGCATGGCAACCCACTCCAGGGTTCTTGCCTGGAGAATCCCAGGGACGGGGGAGCCTCATGGGCTGCGGTCTATGGGGTCGCACGGAGTTGGACACGACTGAAGCGACTTAGCAGCAGCAGCAGCAGCTCAAGGCTTATAACCTCAAAGTTCGAAGTCTAGAGGAAAAGACAGAAAAGTTTTCCTGGTTGTTTCTTGAAAAATCCTGGGGTTGTCTCTGGGCTTGTCTCTCATTCAACCGCGGTGGTCAGGGGAATTCACTGCTGTGGTCACATACTGGGTCACAAACTCAGCCCAGAGCCAGAGGTGGAGTCAGTTCACTTTGTGCTTGAACTGAGACGGGGAGAGGGATGATCCTTCCAAAAACACAGGGCGTACTGTAACCAAAAGAAGGGGGAATTCAGTGCAGGACTGGAAAAAACATAAATGTCTAAAACACAGCAAGAAAATGGAATGAAATGAAACAGAATAAATACTCTTTCATTTTGCAATTCTTTTTAGTTCTTAATGTAACTCTGTAGACAATATGAAAACTACAAAATAATGGAGAGGGGAAAGCAAAAGCCATAGTCTTGCCATTTGTAGTGAAACATCCCTTTGAAAGAACTTAGATCTAGAGTCATTTAATTCTATGATGATCCTTGACTTAAAATGTTTCCTTCCACTGTATAGTTTAACAGATATGTATAGATTATATATTGTAAAACTTCATTATTTGTATAAATCTAAGAATTTTTGAAGGGTGGTCAATGTTTATATAAAACAGCTACGTAAAAAGTGCAGATCTTAAAGCAAAGAGTGATGGAAAAGAAATGAGTAGCTGAAAAGGGATGGGCAGCATTAAGAGTGTGTTAAATTATTGGGACCTATGGGACAAGGACCTATCATTTATGTGATAAGCAATAGGCAGCTGCCGGTCCACTGGTGACAAATGATTGCAACCTCCCAGCTGTGGTCTGACAATATGATGATGTCGATCCTCAAAGACAGCTGGACTTGGGGGAATTTATTTTAAGAAGAACATTAAAATAAATCCAAACATATTTTAGATGGCTCCCTCGGCTGGTAGTTAAGATTATTTGAGGCAATAAATGCTAGGACACATAATATATACAAAGGAGCGGCATCTGACAGAGGAGCTGACTCTAAAACGAGCACATAAGATGAAAATCACACTTAGCCAAAACTTTCCCTTGGCACACCTTAAATTGGCCATATAAAGACATGGCATCTTTCCAGTGGTCTCAGGTAGCCTATGTTTTCCATCTTAGTACTGATCACTAAGTACCAGGTGATAGGCAGAAGGGCGGAGTAATTAGTCATGCTCCAACAAGCACTGACTCTGGAGCCAGGCAGCCTGGGTCCGAATCCTATCCCTGCTATTTCCTAGCTTTCGACCTTGAAAAGTAACTTACATCGTTGTGCCTCAGCTTTTTCTCTGACATACGGCTGCTGCTGAATCAGCTAGAACCCATGGGCTGTCCAGTGTTTCCTTGCATATCTCACCCTCCCTTACAGATGTTTTGAGGCCTTGCTCTGTGAGAAGAGGTGAGAAAATTAAGAACGAGGGTGGTTCCTCCATTCTTTTCTTTTTGTTTTCGTGACTTCAAAAATGAGATGTTCCAAATAGCTATAATTTATAAGAGGCTGTCCAACCTGTATCAGTCTTTGCATAAGTATGAAACAAACTGTTCTTTCTGCTATTGTTTGTAACTGGAACCTAGTCTAGGCTAACTTGACTAACAGTGGGTAAATAATAGTTCCCACTGTGTAGGGTTGTCACGGGAGTTAAATTAGGTAATATGTATATACTGTTCAGAATAGCACCTGAGTAAACAGCAGAGCTTCCCTGGTGGCTCAGACAGTAAAGGAACTGTGTGCAAAGCAAGAGACTCGGGTTTGACCCTCAGATGAGGAAGATCCCTGGGAGAATGGAATGGCTACCCACTCCAGTATTCTTGCCTGGAAAATTCCATGGACGTTGGAGCCTAGTGGGCTACATTCCATGGGCTCGCAATGAATTGGACATGACTGACCGGCTAACACTTTCACTTCACTTCAAACACTATATATACTGGCAACCCACTCCAGTATTCTTGCCTGGAAAATTCCATGGACAGAGGAGCCTGACAGACTACAGTCTGTGGGGCCACAAAGAGTCTGACACGACTGAGCACACACATAAACACTATATAAATGCTCGGTTGGTAGGTAGGTAGGCAGACAGACAGACACAGAAGGAAGCAGTTTCCTTCTAGGCTGCTCATATGGTAAGTGCCACATAAAACTGATACTGGAGTGGGTTGCCATTTCCTTCTCCAGGGGATCTTCCTGACCCAGGGATCGAACCCAGGTCCCCTGCATTGCAGGCAGATGCTTTAACCTCTGAGCCACCAGGGAAGCCCAAAAACAACTAAGGAAAGAGCTAAATCCTGTGTCCCGTTTTATGCTTCACCTCTAGAGTAAATGCAGGGGAAATTGCCTGCATTTTTAAAAGACCTTATTTCTTTCTATTTCTCTCCCTCTCCTTATCTCTCCTTCCGCCAAAATTACATTGAATTAGGCACTCCACTCCAGTACTCTTGCCTGGACAATCCCATGGATGGAAGAGCTTGGTAGGCTGCAGTCCATGGGGTCGCTCAGAGTCAAACATGACTGAGCGACTTCACTTTCACTTTTCACTTTTCACTTTAATGCATTGAAGAAGGAAATGGCAACCCACTCCAGTGTTCTTGACTGGAGAATCCCAGGGACAGGGGAGCCTGGTGGGCTGCCGTCTATGGAGTCACACTGAATCGGACACGACTAAAGTGACTTAGCAGCAGAAGCAGCAGCAGCAGCATAAATAAGTCCATATACATTGCAATTCCAACTGTGCATAAAATCTGTCCATGAAGACAAATGACCATGTTAGTCTGTGTCATGGTTCCATGACACATAGTAGGCATCCAGTAAATGGTAACCAGACAATTTATGAATATGCCTGCTTCATGATTTTAGAGCACAATTAAGCATATAATAAATATTAGCTGAATAGATAAGCAAATAAATTAAAAATAACTCCCTTCAAACAACTGAAACGTACCCATTCATATGTGTCATTAGTGGGGAAAGATGTATTTCCTTAACAGCTGGCACCAGAATTTCTCCTAGGTAAGGAACTAGCTTTGTTTAGATGAAAGACCATTTTACAGATGGAAAAACTGAGGCTCTGAAAGCTTAAGTCATGTGTGCTGAGTCACATGGCTGGAAATGGTAGAGCACGGTTTAGTATGCAGAACTGTGATTCCAGAGCCCAGGGTCCCAACCCCTACACTGCACTATCTCCACTTTGACTTCCAGACCATTATTACTCCACCCTTGACAGCTCCTGGATTTCACATGCATCATCTTCTTCAACCCACCCCACAAGCCTCCAGATACTTCATTATTCATACAGATGACACCTCCAACACCAAGGCCTCCAGGCCACGTGATTCCATGGCCCCCATCTTCCTTTGTGACAGTCACCCAACAGAAGGGTCACATCTTAGAATGGGTCATCCCTAAAGACCGTCACATCTCAACTTCCCAAATTCCTGATCTGATCATAACCTTCTCTGTCCTTTCATTGTTCCCACCCACTCACTTCTATTTATATTATTTGTCACCCCTGCATGAGACTATGACTTGGGTTACTGGTGTCCATCTAGAACAGGGCTCAGCAAACTAGAGCCCAGGGGCCAAATATGGCCCAGCACCTACTTTTGTAAATAGAGCTGTGTTGGGACACAGCCACGCCCCTGTGTCTCATATTGTCTACGGCTGCTTTCAGGCTACGAGTCTGGAGTTGAGTTGTTACAACAGAGACCAATGATGTGGCCTGCAAAGCCTAAAAGATTTACTAGGCTGACCTGACCTAGAAAGTCATTTCCTTGTTCCCCAGGAGCCATGTTTTTAGGGCAAGCCCATGGCTCTGATTATATTAATCCTCCTCCTCATCACTGGGAAAATTGGATTTGGCACTGGAGGGCCGCAGGGAGGGAGAATGGGGCTGAGGTGAGGGGACTGGCTGGTGAGCTGTGTCTGTTCGGAGCCAGGTCTCAACTTGGGTAACCGGGCCTCCTCACACCGGGAGGCTTCTCCCTTGGGCTCACACTTGTCCCTCTTCCCCTCCCACACCCCAGGGCCATTTTCCTTCTACGTAACTTGAGCCTCTCATCGTAATGAGAAAACTCGGTCTCCTGCGCCATCATTCCAGCCATCTCCAGTGCAGAAAAGCCCAGCCCTCCCAGTTCATTGCCAGTCAATAGATGCCTCCTGACACAACCCGCCCGCTACTCAATCAGCTGCTCGTGAGGGGCTTTGAAGCAGCTTGTTATTTCTCTTCCTTTTAGTGTTTTCTTATCAAACATTTCCTGGACTTCCCTGGTGGCTCAGAGGTTAAAGCGTCTGCCTCCAATGCGGGAGACCTGGGTTCGATCCCTGGGTCGGGAAGATCCTCTGGAGAAGGAAATGGCAACCCACTCCAGCATACTTGCCTGGAGAATCCCATGGACGGAGGAGCCTGGTAGGCTACAGTCCATGGGGTCGCAAAGAGTCGGACACGACTGAGCGACTTCACCTACCTACCTATCAAACATTTCAGATATAAAAGGTAGGCAGAAGGACTTCCTTGGAGGTCCAGTGGTTGGGACTGCCCTGTTGCCAGTGTGGGTTCGACCCCTGGTTGAGGAACTAGGATCCCACATATCACACAGTGAGGCCAAATAAAAAATAAAACATATATATATATATATTTTTTTTTAAATTTTTACTTTATTTTACTTTACAATACCGTATTGGTTTTGCCATACATTGACATGAATCCACCATGGGTGTATATGAGATCCCAATCCTGAATCCCCCCTCCCATATCCTACCCCATTTCCTCTCTCTGGATCATGCCCATGTACCAGCCCCGAGCATCCTGTATCCTGTATCGAACATAGGCTGGTGCTTCATTCTTACATGATAGTATACATGTTTCAATGCCATTCTCCCAAATCATCCCACCCTCTCCCTCTCCCACAGAGTCCAAAAGTCCGTTCTATACATCTGTGTCTCTTTTGCTGTCTCGCATACAGGGTCATCATTGCCATCTTTTTAAATTCCATATATATGTGTCAGTATACTGTATTGGTGTTTTTCTTTCTGGCTTACTTCACTCTGTATAATAGATTGTTCCATTGATCTATAATTCTTTCTTTGTGCCAGTACCATACTGTCTTGATGACTGCGGCTTTGTAGTAGAGCCTGAAGTCAGGCAGGTTGATTCCTCCAGTTCCATTCTTCTTTCTCAAGATTGCTTTGGCTATTCGAGGTTTTTTGTATTTCCATACAAATCTTGAAATTATTTAAAAACATATATATATATATTTAAAGTAGACAGAAAAAAAAATTAAGCCAGGTCACCATCCAGACTTAATTATATTCTTCTTCTTTTCAGTCACTCAATGTAACTTCCCCCACCTCTATCCATTGACATCATAAGGTTACATATTTCATTCATAAGTTCATAAGTATTTCAGCATGTTTCTCTAAAAAGTAAACTTTTTAATCATGACTATGAAATCATTGTATATAATAATTCTCTATATCATCAATTATTTATTAACTGTTTAAACTTCCAGTTCAGTTCAGTCGCTCAGTCGTGTCCGACTCTTTGCGACCCCATGAATCACAGCACGCCAGGCCTCCCTGTTCATCACCATCTCCCGGAGTTCACTCAGACTCACGTCCATTGAGTCCGTGATGCCATCCAGCCATCTCATCCTCTGTCGTCCCCTTCTCCTCCTGCCCCCAATCCCTCCCAGCATCAGAGTCTTTTCCAATGAGTCAACTCTTCGCATGAGGTGGCCAAAGTACTGGAGTTTCAGCTTTAGCATCATTCCTTCTTAAATTTCCAATTGCCTCCTAATTTTTCTTTCTAATTTGTTTCTTTGAATCAGGGCTCACATAAGATTCACTGAAATTTCTAAAACTGTATGGACCCTACCACTCCCATTTTAGTGCTTCCAAGTTGGTTTCTTCCAATGTGAACATGTCATGTAGTGCTCCTTCTCTTTCTGAAAATTGATTGTTAAACGTTAACATAATTCAGAAAATATGGTACTTCATGAGAAAACTGTAAGACGTTATTCTTGTCTTACAAGAAAAGTTAACAATGTTTTCCCATCCCTAAGATCCTGCAAACAAACAAAAAAATTTGCAGCCCCAAAATGTCTCTTTGCCATGTGCCGTGAGGATTATTCTGAGCTGAAAACAATCAAGGCCCAGAAGACTCAGGAAGAAACTTCGACCTTCCTCCTAACTGCTGAAAGAATTTAGATAGAGGGCCTGTGCCTGGAATAGTGTTATCACCAGATAAGTCTGCAGAGAATGTGGGTGAGGTGTGGTGGGGAAACATAGAGATCAGAGGTCACTCTCTGTCCCATTGTCTCTGCAGGGCTGCTCCAACATTTATTTACCAAACATTTGCTTTTCCAGCTTCGTGTCAATTGCCTTCCTCCCCTTTGAAGTCCCAGATCCCTACCCTTAACATCTTCTTTTGTCTTTAGCTGAAGATGGTATTTAAGGTGAGGGTCTCAGCCATTTTAGTAAGTTACTCAGTTCTCCCAGGTCTCTCCTGTGAACACATGTTATGAAACTTTTGTCTCCTGATAATCTGTCTCCTGTCAATTTAATTCTTACACCAGGGAGAAGAACCTAGAAGGGTAGGGGGAAATTTCTCCCTCCTCGAAGATCCTCTGGGCCTAGTCTAGACCTTTTGCTATATTAGCTTTGCCAGTCTTCAGTCCTGAGTCTTCCCAACCATCTGTTTCCTCCCCCCGTTTTCCAGGATTGCAGAGAGTTGCTGGAAATAATCTCCTAAACAGGCTGCTATATACATCACAAATTCAGACCATCAGCTGGGCCATCCCTATTTATCCTAGTTGGTTCCCTATCAGTTTCACCATAGCAGCTGCTGCCGTCTCCTCGCCACCCCTACAAGCCTCAGAACCTGCCTGGGCCTCCCTCTCAGCAGATGCCTTCACATCCACACGAAAGACCAGGACAGCACCGACCATGAACTTTCTCAGCTTTTCTCTCTTCCGCCCTCAGGTTCCTCTCACTTTTCCCTCTGGATGCAATCACAGATTCTCAGCCAGGGGCCCTTCTGTCTCCCCCATCCCACATTTGGCAGCATGTGGAGACAGGCGTGATGGTGATGACTGCAGGGGGCGCTACCAGCATGTGGTGGGGGTGCTGGAGATGCTGTGCAACATGCTGTTGTGTACAGGCCACCCCTCCCCCCACCAAAGAAGAATTACCCAGTGCCAACCAGTCCATTCTGTAGGAGATCAGCCCTGGGATTTCTTTGGAAGGACTGATGCTAAAGCTGAAACTCCAATACTTTGGCCACCTCATGCGAAGAGTTGACTCATTGGAAAAGACTCTGATGCTGGGAGGGATTGGGGGCAGGAGGAGAAGGGGACGACCGAGGATGAGATGGCTGGATGGCATCACTGACTCAATGGACGTGAGTCTGAGTGAACTCCGGGAGGTGTTGATGGACAGGGAGGCCTGGCGTGCTGCGATTCATGGGGTCACAAAGAGCTGGACATGACTGAGCGACTGAACTGAACTGAACTGAAAAGTCAGCAGGGCTGCCCAGGTGGCTCAGCAGTAAAGAATCTGCCTGGCAATGCAGGAGATGCAGGTTCAATCCCTGGGTTGGGAAGATCCCTTGGAGTAGGAAATGGCAACCCACTCCAGTATTCTTGCCTGGAGAATCCCACAGACAGAGGAGCCTGGTGGCCCATAGAGTCGCAAAGAGTCCAACAGGACTGAGCGATTGAGCACACACACACACACACACACACGCAAATGACAACAACAACAACAGTCAAATGTCAGTAGGGGTGAGGCTGGGGAAACCTGGATTAGAGATCATCTCCTGCCTTACCTGGCTCTCTGCTCTCCCTGTTCATGAGTATTCTCAAGAAGGATGCAGCCCCTGAGGTCTGGCCTCTTCAAGACCAAATCTGGGCACCAACCAGCTTGACCACTGGCCCCACCTGACTGGTGCCAGGGCTGCTGGGGGATGGGGGGGTGGAGCACAGATGGTCTTGTACATCTGCATTTCCCTATAATGCTTTGTTAACATCTGTTTTGCAACACTCACTACAGAATCTATAGCTAGTTGTAAACACATCTCTCTCACCCCAAGGGTTAGAGCCATATTTTATTCATCTCTGTTTCTCCACAGCACCAAGCTCTGCATTGCATTTGGGAGGTGTTCAATAAATATTTATTGCATCAAATTAGATTAGAATCATTTAAAATTTTATCATGCTCTGGGCATCCCTTTGTAAAGCAGAGAACAAACACCATTTAAATCAAGAGCTCTTATGTTTTTGTTCCTGTGGAGTCCAGTTGATATGCTTGCAATTTATATGAGCTGCCAGCGGAAGTTAGCAACAATTTTAAATTTAGGTATTTGTACAGTAAATGACTAGGGATTTGAGAGAACTCATGTGGAGAAATTCTCTTATTTTTCAGAATCTTTTTCATTGATTATTGCAAGTGAAAAAATGTTTCATTTTCAACTTGGAGAATGATATCAAAAAATCTTGTCTTAGAAAAACATATGCAAATCCTTCACTTATATCATTTAGCGTTAACAAAGGCTTTTCATTTTCATAGTGGACTAAATTAGGTACAAGCTTAGAAGCTTAATAAGAAATAAGATCTTCTAGTATCATCCTCCTTTCAATGTATAGTCTCAGATTTTTAAAAACTAGTAATACCTGGAGTCTTTCAAACTCTCAAAACTGAGAAAGTCAGCCAAGAATCTATTCAATTTAGCATTCCCCAGAAGGGCAGATTTAAGCAAAAGATGTGATATTTGCGGGCTAAGTGTCTAAATTCGTGTTTCATACTCTGATATGAGATTTTACAAACCTTGCTTAATTTCCTGGTGCCTCAGTTTCCTGATATTGTTCTTACAAAGGGCTGATGCGAAAACATTTCCAAAGAATAGGTTAAATATTATTCTCTCTAAATTGAGTAGTCGTTCTTCCACTTTGGGCTTAAAATTATGGATCACTACTTAAATGTCATCTTCCAAGTAAGGTCTTTCCTGACCACGATATAAAATTAGGTCCCCCTCAATACTCTATCCCCATCTGCTTTATCCCACTCTGCATTATTTTTCCCTATAAGCAACTATTTATAGTGCACTTATTTATTTGCTTATTATCTATCATCCTCCACCAGAACATAAGCTCCATTAAGGCAGGAGTTTTAGCTGCTTTGTTCACCACTCTGTCTCCAACACCTAGAATGATGTTTGGCACACAGTAGTCCTCAATAAACATGCATTGTATGAATGAACAAATAATGCAAATCTAGAAATGACATTCACTATAAAGATATCAAAAGCATGAATCAGATGTAATTAAATAAACATGGCTAGATCTCAAAATGTATTTCAGTCAAATAAAAGCAAGTTGCAGGATAATGCATAAATTTCCTCATTTGCAAAATAGGGCTGGTAATAGCATTGTTATAAGGATCAAGTTAGTTCATTTGGCATTAAATGCTGAGACCAGTGATACAGCACTCAAAAATGTTAGTTGTCATCATTATTAGGGCTTCCCTGGTGGCTCAGATAGCAAAAAATCTGCCTGTAATGCAAGAGACCTGGGTTCGATCCCTGGGTTGGGAATATCCCCTGGATAAGGAAATGGCAACTCACTCCAGTATTTTTGCCTGGAGAATTCCATGGACAGAGCAACTTTGCAGGTTACAATCCATGGGGTCACAGAGTTGGATATGACTGAGCAACTAACACTTTCACTTCACACTTTTGTCATTATTGCTTTATCATTGATGATAAATGGTTCCCATAAAATAATACTACTAATTTTGTATGATATAATCTGCTTATATAGTTAAATAACTAATTTTAAGAACTATGGAGGGATGAAATATGACCAAACATTAATTCTATGATAAGACTCAGATTAGAACGATGGTCAAAGAGAGCGTTAACTTAATCTGTCATGTTCTAATATTTTAAATGTAGAATTGATGCATATAACTAAAAGTTAAAATTTAGAAAAGTTCGGTTATAAGACACAATGACCTTTGGGGCTAGGTGGAGAGCAACAGAAAATGGAAAGATTAATTACTTAGGATAAGAAATGTTCTAGGTTTTCTATTTTATTTCTGAAGTGCTTCTTGAAATATCACTGCCTGGATAGGATGCCCTTAGCTAAAATTAACCAGAGAAAAGACCCACGTGTATAACTGACCCCCGGGTCCTAGATGGATTACATAAATTAGTTCTCTTAGGAGAACTATCATTAAAGAGGAAGTGATCATTAACACAATCTTAGAGTTAGGAATAAATTATTCAAAGCCTTGTGCCATTACTTACTGCAGTTTCAGCCACTCTTCCACAAATGGAATGGAGAAGAATTCTGTGAACGGCTCCCCTATCCTCTTTGGATTTTGACTGGTCACGACACCATATGTTTGATTGACAAGAAAACAATAAGCAAGAACTCAAGTCAATTGTTGCTATTCTGCTGGCAAATTAACACTATTGAATTCTTAGGGTCATTGAATATTCAAAGACTGAAAAACTTACTTGTATAACCATTCAGTCAGAAAATCACAGGCAATGAATTTGGTTCTTTTCCTCTAAAGAGAGAAGAGAGAATTAAATTATATTCTTTGCCCACATATTTAAGTAGGACAAAGGAATAAGGGTTAATTTATTGCTTGTGTTAGATGAAATATGCATAAGTCCTTGATGAGGCTTATAACTACATCAAGAAACAATAACTCAGGCAAAGTAAAGAATACTGATGACATTTCTCCAGCCATCTTGGGATAAGCATCTTTTCTGACTATATTACCAGGAACTAATAAAATACAAGGCACATAGTAGGAGCCTTATTACATGTATTTTGGACTTGCCTCAGAAGGATTTATTTAAATCTAGACATTGTCTTGAAGTAAATATACTTATTGCTTTCCCCCATTCCACTCCCCATTCCACTCAAATCCTCAGAAGTCAGGACGTCAGGTCCGGGTGCCATTGGCCAGAGCATTGACCCTGCTTTGCTGCCCACCCAATAGCCCCTCTCCACTTCATCCTTATTACCAGAAGCCTAACAACAATCAGTCTAGGGGGAAAACTACATTTCCCAGCCTCCCATCAAGCTCCAATACTTTGGCCACCTGATGTGAAGAGCTGACCCATTGGAAAAGACCCTAATGCTGGAAAAGATTGAGGGAAAGAGGAGAAAGGGGCGACAGAGGATGAAAGGACTGGATGGCATCACTGACTCAATGGACACGAGTTTCAGCAAACTCAGGGAGATAGTGAAGGACGGGGAAGTCTGGCGTGCTGCAGTTCATGGGGTCACAGTCAGACAACAGAACAACAGCAGCAAGTGGCAAGGGACAACCATAAGACATAGTTCCGCTATTTGAGATAGAAATTGACATACCCCATAGATTTCTGAGACAATGCTACTTTCCCAATCTCTACTGCTCTCTTCCTTAAAGTTTCCTTCCACTTGTTTCCATCTGGAGCACAGATGTGGGGCTGGAAGCAAAGCAGCACTTACAAGTCAATAGGCCAAAAAGAGATTAGAAAGAACCTGGGCCTCTGATGACTTCCTTAAGTCAATGTACCAGCTTGCAGCTGACCTACTCTGGATATCTTGATATGTAAAGGAAAATCAACTTCATTTGGATTATTGCCACTGTTTTTGATTTTTCATAACATGCAGCTCAATGTGGTTCCTAGGTGATAGGTAGCTAACAAGCCACAGGGAAAAAACATCCTGGAGTAACAGAGCTGAAGGCTCACAGGATAGATACGGGGTAGAGCATTGCTTGCCCTGCCTCCTAGTCCTGTCCTTTTCATTATAGGGGACTGGAATGCTAAAGTAGGAAGTCAAGAAACACCTGGAGTAACAGGCAAATTTGGCCTTGGAATGCGGAATGAAGCAGGGCAAAGACTAATAG